>JXCR01143855.1:217576-256082 GCA_002079205.1 Phalaenopsis hybrid cultivar
AAGTGCTGCAGCAAAATTTTTTTTGCAGGTTATCAATAATACTTTTTTGATGAATGTACTGATGTTGAAAATAGGAGGTCTTAGTAATATAAAGTTGAGTACACATAATGATATAGTTTTATTGTTGGTTGAAATAATGTATGTATCATATTAAAAAAAAATTACTATTGTCAAGTGCTCTTGGTGTAATAGGATATAGATAATTTGGTGATGTTGGAGACCTCAAGGTCTTAAAGGTGTTTTGGTTGTATTGAAGGCAAATAGGCGTAGTAAATTCTATGTATTACAAAGTGCAATGTTATGAGGTCGTGCGTTGGATTAGATAATGTTGGTGATAACTCATGGACCAAAGTATGATGCATGGTATATAACGTTGAGCACTAGGAAAATGAAGGCTGCTATATATNTATAAGACCATCCATAACTAAAGTAAAATTTTAAATTTCAATATAAAGTTCGCATTAGGACTGTCATATATAAATAACATATAACCAAGCTTATTGAAAATTTCATAAAATTCCATGCTCAATATAAAAAAGATNAGTACATCCTCTTGTAGATGTTCAGTAAGACCATCCATAACTAAAGCAAAAAGATATGGGCTTGATGTCGATCCCTGATGTAAACCAACAGAAATAGGAAAATATTTTATCAATCCTCCTTCGGTTCATTTATACTTAGAGCTTAAATAATTTGTTTATGTTCGACTCGTTTACTTAATACACGATTCAAACACGAGGTACTTAACGAGTCAAACATGAGCTATTCACGAACAACGAGCATTTTTGACAACCCNGGTTCATTTATACTTAGAGCTTAAATAATTTGTTTATGTTCGATTCGTTTACTTAATGTACGATTCAAACACGAGGTACTTAACGAGTCAAACATGAGCTATTCACGAACAACGAGCATTTTTGACAACCCTAGGTATGATATTAGGAGATAGAAATGTGATAGAAGAAGCTATACTTGAGTTTGTCATAGCCTATGGTCTTATAATAGGGATTACTTATTTTAGGAAGTTGAGCCAATAAGCCACACATGAATTTTTTATTTTTTATTGTAAGTAAAAGGTTCTTTTTTGCAAAAAATGATACTCTGCTGCCTTGAAAGAGATTGACTGTACAGCTTAAATTATTAATTAGGAATATTTAGATTTTAGATAAAATAGGTGTAGAAGGTTTGCAATTTAATCTAAAATCTGTATAAATGATTGATAGCATCTCTAATAAATTATATTAGAGACAAACAATGTATTTTTTAAATATGCGGAAATTGATGTCAATCAAAGCGTCTAATTGGTTCAATTCTATTCACTGAGATTTGAAAAATATTGATGTGGCTGGTTATGATTATTATCGATCAGTATCATTATTGTGTTCTATATTCTCAAATACTTTCAGTATACCAGATTTTTGGCCGTGACAAAAAAAAGCTTAAAAGTTTTTTAAATATTCATTTCTTTTAAAGAAGTTCATTCTAAATTTAAGGGGTTGATGAACTTGCTAAATGTTTATTGTTTGTTAGAGTGAGATTTGTGAGGGCATATGCATATCACGATAGGAGTAAATTTTTTAATAAATTTAACTCGATCATTTTGTTCTATGATAAATGGACATGGCGTATGAAGTGGAATTTTTTTTGCCTTAAATTAAAGAGATCAAGAAACAGAGGATGGCCACAAAGAAATTTAGTTGATGATGCAAGTGCTGCAGCAAAATTTTTTTTGCAGGTTATCAATAATACTTTTTTGATGAATGTACTGATGTTGAAAATNTAGAAACAGAGGATGGCCACAAAGAAGATAATTTAGTTGATGATGTAAGTGCTGCAGCAAAATTTTTTTTGCAGGTTATCAATAATACTTTTTTGATGAATGTACTGATGTTGAAAATNCTTTTAATAAATTTAACTCGATCACTTTGTTCTATGATAAATGGACATGGCGTATGAAGTGGAATTTTTTTTGCCTTAAATTAAAGAGATCNTAATTATTATAATAATTTTATATTCTAATGAGCCAATTTCAAGTTGAACACGAACTAAACACGAACATGAATAAGTTTTTCGAGCCAAACACGAACAAACTGTTCGCGAGCCATTTCAAATACGAGCCAATTTCAAATGAGCCGAACAGAGTCAAGCTTGAGCTCACTCGGGCTCGATTGTTTACAACCCTAGTTGCGACATGCTATCAATGATGCATCACTTAAGATGGAATAGTTAGATGGTTGAGATGTATGATGATGAGGAAAATTTTGTGAATATTGATGCAATTGTGAATATGGTAGAAGAGAAACTAATTCACTAAAATAATGCTTTGAATAAATACCCACTAAGCAATGAGTGTGTCTTAGATTAAAATGAGATTTTTGAATTCATAAAAAAATTCTCAGTGACTTGGGGCCCGTTTGGGGCAGCTTATAAGTGCGGGCGGCGTTTTGAAAATACCGTCATACCGTTTGTTTCGTGTGTTTAGTCAGCTTATCGAAAAACAACTTCTTTTATTTGTGAAACACGCAGACTGCAGGATGATCCTTGCGGTCCACGTTTCGTTAGCATTAATATACTCCTGTGCCATTTATGCCCTCGTTCGCATTTCCCTTCGCCTTGTTAGCATCTCCCGTGGCCTAGCCGCTCCTCCCTCCTTCCTCGACAATCTCTCTCGACATGTAATACCTTTGGCATTTTCTTCTTTTTTTCCTTCATTTCTTCTTCATGCGCCTTCCATCCAAAATCGAAGCCATTTCTGTTTTTGATTCGCATGAAGGCAGGATCCCTTTACCTCTCGCAAAGCCAAACAACGGTAAAAATCCTCTCATTTCCGATTGAATCTCTTAGCCGTCATTGTTGCAGCGCTTGTCCTCAACCGTCTTTGACAAAGGCATCTTTTTCTTTTTTTTTTTTTGTTAGAATTTGATTACACTAAATATTTTCTAAAAGTTTAAATCTTAAGTAGAAGTCTAACTTAACTCTTCCATACACATTATGATTTCCTACAATTTGATTTTTGGGTGGAACTCAGTTTTACGGATCCTTATTTTTATTCCTTTTGAATGGTATACTCATGGGTCAACCAGTAATGTATGATTTTGAGATGTAGCTTTATTTTAATTATAAACCCCAAAGCGAACATGCATTCTGAAGTTTGGCATCCATGTTTTTGCTTTGGGTTGTTGGGTTTTTTTCTGCGAAGCATCAAGCTATTACAACATAAATTTTAAATACAGTTGATTTCATTGGATTTGAGCATGCTATGATCCAAAGTCAAATACAGTTGTATATTGTTCTATCAAAATTAAATTTGATTTAATCATACCTTCATTAAATAAATTAAATGATTGAATATAATTATTTAATATAAATATGCATAATATGTGATGCTCTGATTGCAGAAGAATATGTTTAAAATTGCTCATGAATAGTGTGTTCGTGTTCAACTCAAAAGCGGTCAGTTTAAATTAATAAGAAAAATAGATGTAAGATATTGTATTCGAACCTCTGCACCATTTCTATGCAATAAAAGGCGCGGAACCACATGATCACATGAGCTGTGCTTAAATATAAATAATATATATAATTTCTTATTTTGAAATGAGCTGAACACGTTCAAACAAAGGGTTGTTGAGGTTCAGTTCATTTATACTTAGAGCTTAAATAATTTGTTCATATTCGACTTGTTTACTTAATGTACGATTCAACACGAGGTACTTAACGCGCCAAACACGAGCTATTCACGAACAACGAGCATTTTTGACAACCCTAGGTATGATATTAGGAGATAGAAATGTGATAGAAGAAGCTATACTTGAGTTTGTCATAGCCTATGGTCTTATAATAGGGATTACTTATTTTAGGAAGTTGAGCCAATAAGCCACACATGAATTTTTTATTTTTTATTTTAAGTAAAAGGTTCTTTTTTGCAAAAAAATGATACTCTGCTGCCTTGAAAGAGATTGGCTGTACAGCTTAAATTATTAATTAGGAATATCTAGTTTAGGAATATTTAGATTTTAGATAAAATAGGTGTAGAAGGTTTGCAATTTAATCTAAAATCTGTATAAATGATTGATAGCATCTCTAATAAATTATATTAGAGACAAACAATGTATTTTTTAAATATGCGGAAATTGATGTCAATCAAAGCGTCTAATTGGTTCAATTCTATTCACTGAGATTTGAAAAATATTGATGTGGCTGGTTATGATTATTATCGATCAGTATCATTATTGTGTTCAATATCCTCAAATACTTTCAGTATACCAAATTTTTGGCTGTGACAAAAAAAGCTTAAAAGTTTTTTAAATATTCATTTCTTTTAAAGAAGTTCATTCTAAATTTAAGGGGTTGATGAACTTGCTAAATGTTTATTGTTTGTTAGATTGAGATTTGTGAGGGCATATGCATATCACGATAGGAGTAAATCTTTTAATAAATTTAACTAGATCACTTTGTTCTATGATAAATGGACATGGCGTATGAAGTGGAATTTTTTTTGCCTTAAATTAAAGAGATCAAGAAACAGAGTATGGCCACAAAGAAGATAATTTAGTTGATGATGTAAGTGCTGCTGCAAAATTTTTTTCGCAGGTTATCAATAATACTTTTTGATGAATGTACTGATGTTGAAGATAGGAGGCCTTAGTAATATAAAGTTGAGTACACATAATGATATAGTTGTATTGTTGGTTGAAATAATGTATGTATCATATTAAAAAAAAATTACTATCGACAAGTGCTCTTGGTGTAATAGGATATAGCTAATTTGGTGATGTTGGAGACCTTAAGGTCTTAAAGGTGTTTTGGTTGTATTGAAGGCAAATAGATGTAGTAAATTCTATGTATTACAAAGTGCCATGTTATGAGGTCGTGCGTTGGATTGGATAATGTTGGTTATAACTCATGGACCAAAGTATGATGCATGGTATATAACGTTGAGCACTAGGAAAATGAAGGCTGCTATATATTCTGTTGCTTATGATTGTTGAGGTGCAACGTAGAAACAAGTATTTATGAAGCGCTTGAGCGTTGCAAGGCAAGCAATTGGAATCAATAAGCAACAGAACACTAACTTAATGTTTATAGTCAAAGGACCCAACATGTTTTCCATTTGTAACTGATAAAGAGGTGTCACATGTAATAGTGTTCAAACAAGACTATTAAATGAGTATATATATTAAATTAAACTCCAAGCAAGGGATTGTCAGGTGTTGAGTCTAAATTCCTTTAATAATTTTGGATATGGTTTGTTTTTGAATTTAAAGATTGGTGGTCATCAAATTTAAGATTTATTCACACTTAATTTTCAAAATATTTAACGGGTAAATTTAACATTCCTTCATTGGAAAATTTGTCCATGTAATACCTGTAGTCCATTAACTTTATTTTCCTTCATGACAATCAATATACTCTTACCAACTTTAAGGGGTTAAACGTTATCTGAGAATTTAGATCCCATAATATTAAGATTAATCAAGTATAGCAGATATTTATTTAAGTTTGCTACATGATTTTCTCTAGCCAATGATGTAACTATATTATCTTGTTCTTAACTTTATTATGCCAATACCCCTAGTATTGCACATAGCTCCATTTCTTATGTAAACATTACTGTCCCAATTTAGCTTATATGTGAAAATATACATTTAAATTAGAATATACGTTTATAATACGATAAGTTCAGAATCCACTCATGTTTATTATTATTTTCCTTAATCATTTGAAGCGAATTACTGATGTTATAATAAAAAAAGTTACGACAACCCTTGCATTAACCGACTTATTCTTTTGTTGTTGTTCTAGTCGTTCTTTGTTTTAGGTCTCTTTTATTCAGGACACACACAAAAAAAAAGACCTTGTTTATGTGTTTCTTGTTCTTATATTATAAGTAATCTACTTAAATTTGTTTTGAAGCTTAGTTCTATCTTGATTAGAGTAGGACCCTTGCTTATATATCTCCCTCAAACCTGCAATACACTTTTTGGTTTGGCTTATTGTCTTTCTTTATTGTAAAAATCACTTCATTTAATAGAAGTGAATTCTTGACATATTTTAAGCTATCGGAACCATGTAACATAATATCTTAGGTTGTAATAAACACAATAATTATAATGTTTTGTCCTCATCATCAAAATTATAAGTCATGACTAATAGAATTGAATTCCTTTAGATGTGATTTGATTGGTGTACCTTCACATGTAAATTTTATTTTTGTTTCTAATATAAGCTGTTGGAGAGGTTCTTAGTCATGTATAAAGACTTTACCTTAAGCCACAAAACTCATGCTTGTCATTCTTTATCTTAAAATCATCTTGTTTAATTGAAGTGAATTCTTGACACTTTAAATTATCATAACAATGTAAT
This sequence comes from Phalaenopsis hybrid cultivar, assembly GCA_002079205.1. Lineage (NCBI taxonomy): Eukaryota > Viridiplantae > Streptophyta > Magnoliopsida > Asparagales > Orchidaceae > Phalaenopsis > Phalaenopsis hybrid cultivar. Next base: position 223,943 of record JXCR01143855.1, read on the forward strand.
ATAATATCTTAGGATGTAAAGATCACAATAATAATAATACTTGATCCTCATCATCAAAATTATTTAAGTCATAAATAATATAATTGAACTCATTTAGATGTGATTTGATTAATGTACTTCGTATGTAAATATAATCTTTGCTTCTAATATAAGCTGGAGAGGTTCTTAGTCATGTGTAGAGACTTCAACTTAAGGCACAAGCCTCATGCAATTGTCTCTTTAAAATCTCTATCAAGTTCTCAATTATTAAAAACAGTTGAATTCTTGAAGAGCCTTCTCATTTTTTTAAGCCTTCGTTATTTATTCCTTGACATCTTCAACTTCACCAAGAGACTTTCACTAGACCTTGTTGGATTAAAATAGTTTGCATCATAGTTCTCTAGAGCCCAAAGTTCTTTAATTCGTCTAACTTTCCATTTTCAAGATTCCAAATTGTTATCTCATCAAAGTATTACTTTGATACTAATTGTTTGATAATTATTTACTTTGAGTAAACAGAAATTAAGATGAAGAACACATACACCATATTCACAATCATAAGACTTAGTTTATGTGATTCAGTTAGATTCATTTATCTTCCCATTCACAAAAAGACTGACAATGTATGAGTCTTTAAATATGGTATATGAAGAAATTACACTTTCCATAAATGAAGACATAATAGCAAGTTATTTATGCCAATGGAAGAGAGAGAATGCTGCCACTTACTGCGAAGATAAAAGGCTGGATGTACAAAAAAACACGGCATTATTGTCTCTATCACTCCCCTCATCTATTGAAGGGTTCAATCAAATGCTCCTTCTTTTGATGGAACTGAAACCAGCAATTCACATTGAAAAGGTAGACTTCCTCCATCTGCAAACACCTAAAAACTACTCTCTTCTCTGGGTTGGGAGCTCCATTTCATTTGTCTCCCATCGTTCTCTCTATTTGCTTCTGGTTGTGGATAATTGTAATTGTTGATCTAATCTTCTTTTATTGTGCAACATAAGATGGTAATTGTAAAGTTTTAATTCTGAATGAATCTAAGTTTTGGTAGTTATCAATCTTTAATACTCAAAGGTGAAGAGATTTTGATTTTGGTAACCATCAGTTTTGAAATCAAGACAAAACTGATTCAAAATAATTAAGGGGACCCTAACAATTTTTTGTGGTCAATAGTTTCCTGGATATTCTTCTGTTGCTACAGGTTCAAGTTATTGCAAATGGTCTTCGGTTCCTCTGTGAAATCCAAGGCAATTAAGGCAGTTTAGACCCCACAATTAACNCTTGTTTCCTGGATATTCTTCTGTTGCGACAGGTTCAGGTTATTGCAAATGGTCTTCGGTTCCTCTGTGAAATCCAAGGCAATTAAGGCAGTTTAGACCCCACAATTAACAATTTTATGCCGACATTTTTTCTGTCCCTACAGATTCAAGTTATTGCAAATGTTTGTCGGTTTCTCGGTGAAGTATCTACTTTTGCAGAATAATTTTTTCGGTGTCTGTGGACTCTTCAGGCATCTTAACTGCCAAGCTGGAATAACCTTTCTCTGTATATGCTTCGACCTGTATGGCCTAGTGGCCCGCCCATACCTGAACTTCTTTTTGTTAAATTTAGATTTACTTGCATATTTCATTCAAGCTCGTAAAATGTTGTTTTTAGTAATATAAATTTTTTTAGTAATGAAAAAATTTTTAAAAATAGCAAAAAGGATTTGTTTGAGGCGACAAAACCAACAGCTGGTAATTGGGAAGGAAATAATTGTTTGACTTGACAATACTGTGATTTTGGATGCTAGAGAGGTGGTTAATGAAATATACATTTTATATTGTTCTTGAAATTTAGTATCACGATGTTTTCCTGCCGTATATGCTTTTTGTCTAGCAAAATTAATGATATAAAACTAGGATACATTTCCCCAAATCGGATTATTTTAATAATATACTGTAAANACCAATATTTTCGTTTACATTTTTTCTGTCCCTACAGATTTAAGTTGTTGCAAATGTTTGTCGGTTCGTTGGTGAAGTATCTACTTTTGCAGAATAATTTTTTCGGTGTCTGTGGACTCTTCAGGCATCGTAACTGCCAAGCTGGAATAACCTTTCTCTGTATATGCTTCGACCTGTATGGCCTAGTGGCCCGCCCATGCCTGAATTTCTTTTTGTTAAATTTAGATTTACTTGCATATTTCGTTCAAGCTTGTAAAATGTTGTTTTTAGTAATATAAATTTTTTTAGTAATGAAAAAAATTTAAAAAATAGCAAAAAGGATTTGTTTGAGGCGACAAAACCAACAGCTGGTAATCGGGAAGGAAATAATTGTTTGACTTGACAATACTGTGATTTTGGATGCTAGAGAGGTGGTTATTGAGATATACATTTTATATTGTTCTTGAAATTTATTATCACAATGTTTTCCTGCCGTATATGCTTTTTTTCTAGCAAAATTAATGATATAAAACTAGGATACATTTCCCCAAATCGGATTATTTTAATAATATACTGTAAGCCGCATTTTGCAAATTTGCATTCTCAATTTTGCAATTGACCCCTCTCTGTTTCTTTCTTTTTTGTATCCTTGCTGTAGTTGTGGAGGTAGATGCCTTACTGCTGAATATACAGATAGAGTTGGAGAGATTGCTAAGAAACACGGTTTGAAGCTTCACATAGATGGAGCACGCATCTTTAATGCTTCTGTAGTAAGTATTTCAGCACTGCTTAGAAAGTACTTGTAAATTAGCTGTTTTCAACTGCTCATAAACATTTTTTACATTAACATCGAATTTCGGTCCAAATATGCGACTTTTCTATTTTTCTACTTTTTTACAACATCCTATATATTTGATATTCTAATTTCAATTTGGGGCATTTACATACATACCAACCCAATTCTTACTTATTTGCTTTTCTAACACCTAAACCTTACTTTTTTACATTTATGTCACTTGAATTTTCCACATCACATAAAAAATATCACCATTTTTACTTTCAAAAAGTGAAATACACCTTTTCATGGATAGATAAGGTGGTATGTTTGTAATACTTGAAGTTTAGGTGTTAGTTATGTACATAGGAATTGAGTGGTAATTATGTAAATCTTTCTTTCTTTATTATTCGTTTATCATCTATGTTAGAGCATGCTTCAGTTTAGTATATCATGTTTATATCTTGTATTTTAAATTATCTGCTTAATAGCTAGATTCATTATCTCATTGTTTTAGTTTTGCTTACCAGGCTCTGGGAGTTCCTGTTCACAGACTTGTACAGGCTGCCGANGGGCATCTACGTACATACCAACCCAATTCTTACTTATTTGCTTATCTAACACCTAAACCTTACTTTTTTTACATTTATATCACTTGAATTTTCCACATCACATAAAAAATATCACCATTTTTACTTTCAAAAAGTGAAATACACCTTTTCATGGATAGATAAGGTGGTATGTTTGTAATACTTGAAGTTTAGGTGTTAGTTATGTACATAGGAATTGAGTGGTAATTATGTAAATCTTCCTTTCTTTATTATTCGTTTATCTTCTATGTTAAAGCATGCTTCAGTTTAGTATATCATGTTTATATCTTGTATTTTAAATTATCTGCTCAATAGCTTGATTTATTATCTCATTGTTTTAGTTTTGCTTACCAGGCTCTGGGAGTTCCTGTTCACAGACTTGTACAGGCTGCCGATTCTGTTTCGGTATTTCTGTTAATATTCTTAAGTCCACATATGATTTGATTTTTTACTTGTTTAGTGGTGCAAACTTTACCTCAACTAATACCAGAGCTTTTCATTATTTTTCTGTAATTGTAATTTCGTTCAGGTTTGCTTGTCGAAGGGTTTGGGGGCTCCTGCTGGATCTGTTCTTGTAGGCTCGAGAAACTTTATTGCAAAGGTAAATGTGTAAACTTAGCAAGAAACACTAAAAAGTACCTCTAAAGATTGCTTTTCACCATACTTATTATTGTATTTAGGCTAGAAGGCTTAGGAAAGCCTTAGGTGGATGCATGAGGCAAGTTGGAGTACTTTGTGCTGCTGCTTATGTTGCTTTGAGCGAGAACGTTAACAAGCTAGAAGATGATCATCGAAAGGCAAAGATGATGGCAGGTCCCATCTCGTAACACCAAGTTTACTAGCCTTCTTTTTGTTTGTTAGTTTTTCAATGAAACTTGAGAATCAGGAAGGGTTTAATGGCCCGGTAGTTAAAGGAGAAGATTGTTTTCCAATGCCATGAGTTCGAGCGGCATGTTTAAAGATTTAGCACCTAAATTGCCAAAAAAAAAAGTCTTAATTTATCATTATAAACAGTGAAGCAATTTTTGCAAACTTTTTAGTTTCCTTTACTATTCTTAAGAGAAAAGTGACAAAATGGTTCCTGGACTCTAGTAGGGCCTATTTTAGTCTCAGAGTTCTTAAAAGTGTTAACTTAATTCCCAGACTCTTTTAATGTAGGTTGAAATAGTTCCTAGTGAGGGCTATTTAGCCTCTATTAAAAAGGGCTAATTTAATACTTCTATAGACTCTCGAGTTAAATATCCTCATATAAATAAACGGGACTATTTTGACACTTTACTCCTATTCTTATGTTGTTTGAAATATTTCTTATGATTGCTAATATTATTTCTCCTTTTTCAGAAGGACTAAGTCAAATTGAACAATTTAGTGTTGACAAAGAGTCTGTGGAGACCAATATGGTTAGTTGCCTACAATTCAGCCCAAAATCTATGCTCAAATAAATTATTTGTTGAGAGTTATGTAGTCGCTTTAAATTTTTTTTTTTTATAGGTCTTTTTTACCATCATAGATACTTCAGTTTTATCACCTGAAAGGCTGTGTAAAGTCTTGGAAGAGCGTGGCGTGCTTGTGTTTCCTTCAAGCTTAACCAGGTACAGCTCTAAACTAATGTTTCTTGACATCAAGAATTTTATACATAATCACGCCTTTGATCACTATATTTTCGTTTGTGGAGTATTTAACTCTTCAATTTATCCAATATCACCCAAAGATAAGGCCTCTTTCATAAATAAAAAATTTGGCAGCCCAAAAATACAGTAAAATTCCTAAAAAATTAAGTAGTTGTTTAAATTTTAACAGCGTAATACTCCTACTTCTATGGTTGGGGCTTGGAGAACATCAATTTTAGGATAGAATTACCTTGCAAAACAAGATAATAGGATGCAACTTTTGATTTTTCTAGCAATGAGATCTTAGGAAATAGTTTTAAAAAATAAAGGTTTTTTAACCTGACCTGAAAAATTAAATTGGTTAGCTTCTTTAGCCCGAAAATTATTCTACTCAACCAGAACTCATATTTTTTGAGTTAGGTTTGGGCTGAGTTGGACAATTTTTGAAAACGCTAACCCAAATCCGACCTGAGAAATTAAATGGGTTTAGAAATGCAACCTGAAGCAAACCTGAAAATTATACATCTCAATCTGAACCCGGATTTTTTGTGTCCGGTTCTAATCAAGTTGATGTGCCGGGTCAATTTTTGACATCCCTGCTCTTTTGCATTAATACTTCATTATATTTTTTGTGAACTTTTACATATAAATCCATCAACCAATTAAAAAAATTTGAAGAGGCTCAAATTTAGATCTCTTAACAATGCGGATGACGACTGTGGTTTCTCATATTTCTCATTGCAACCTCTAATTCATGAACCCCAAAAACTCGGGCTTATGTTTTCTTACTTGTTATCAACCAAATTTCATAAAAAAAAAAATCTTATTAAACTGATCACATATGCCTCCAAATTATGATGATGTTTCCAGTTGTCTCATATACCAAACAGATTGATCAAATTCCATTTTTGATTTGTTGTGCGCAGCATCAGAATTGTTCTGCATTACCAGATATCAGAAAATGATGTTGACTATGCCCTGACATGTATTAAGGTAACTCAGAACAATAACAATTCTATATTAATGAAATGTCTTCAAAAGCTTGATACTTTTATCTCTATTTTCCTTTTTCCAGCAAGCTGTTCATCAAATCTTGACCGAAGCATCACCAAAACAAGTGAAGTACTGAAGCAGCCAAGATATAGTATCACAATCATGGCCATTGGATTATTTTATTTCATTTTAAATTTTTTTAATGGCTATAGAACTGTTAGTTCTCTTATGGAAGCTGCTTTATTTGTTTGTCAGAAATTAGGTGCTCTTTCTTTATTTAAATGGAATGTCATTAAATTTTTTTAAAATATTCTAGCAATTTTTGAAAAATTCGATAGTAAATTCATTTGGGCTAGAAGTGTAGTTGGATGGAGTAGAAAAAGTAGTATTCTTAAGATCATCAGACGAAATCGGAGCCGTAAAAGATGGGGTGTGTGTAGGAATAGACTTTCTTGAATGGATGGGGTCCGAAGAGTGACCTGGTTTCAAAAAAGCACCATATAAAATTTTAAAAGAACTAGACACAGCAGCCACAATTTCACTATGCTCAGAAAAGGATTGACATGAGAAAAGTCCAGAAGGTTGTTAGGGTAGTTGAAATCGAGGATTTAAGTGGAGGAAGGTGGAGGTCTATCAATGGAAGAAGCCAAATGGTAAGGAGAGGNGTTGTTGTTCTAGTCGTTCTTTGTTTTAGGTCTCTTTTATTCAGTACACTCACAAAAAAAAAAACCTTGTTTATGTGTTTCTTTTTCTTATATTAAAAGTAATCTACTTAAATTTGTTTTGAAGCTTAGTTCTATCTTGATTAGAGTAGGACCCTTGCTCATATATCTCACTCGAACCTGCAATACACTTTTTGGTTTGGCTTATTTTCTTTCTTTATCGTAAAAACCACTTCATTTAATAGAAGTGAATTTTTGACGTATTTTAATCTATCGGAACCATGTAACATAATATCTTAGGTTGTAATAAACACAATAATTATAATATTTTATCCTCATCATNTCACTTCATTTAATAGAAGTGAATTTTTGACGTATTTTAAGCTATCGGAACCATGTAACATAATATCTTAGGTTGTAATAAACACAATAATTATAATGTTTTGTCCTCATCATCAAAATTATAAGTCATGACTAATAGAATTGAATTCCTTTAGATGTGATTTGATTGGTGTACCTTCACATGTAAATTTTATTTTTGTTTCTAATATAAGCTGTTGGAGAGGTTTTTAGTCATGTATAAAGACTTTACCTTAAGCCACAAAACTCATGCTTGTCATTCTTTATGCTAAAATCATCTTGTTTAATTGAAGTGAATTCTTGACATACTTTAAATTATCATAACAATGTAACATAATATCTTAGGTTGTAAAGATCACAATAATAATAATACTTGATCCTCATCATCAAAATTATTTAAGTCATAAATAATAGAATTGAACTCATTTAGATGTGATTTGATTAATGTACTTCGTATGTAAATATAATCTTTGCTTCTAATATAAGCTGGAGAGGTTCTTAGTCATGTGTAGAGACTTCAACTTAAGGCACAAGCCTCATGCAATTGTCTCTTTAAAATCTCTATCAAGTTCTCAATTATTAAAAACAGTTGAATTCTTGAAGAGCCTTCTCATTTTTTTCACTCCTTCGTTATTTATTTTCCTTGACATCTTCAACTTCCCCAGGAGACTTTCACTAGACCTTGTTGGATTAAAATAGTTTGCATCATAGTTCTCTAGAGCCCAAAGTTCTTTAATTCGTCTAACTTTCCATTTTCAAGATTCCAAATTGTTATCTCATCATAGTATTACTTTGATACTAATTGTTTGATAATTATTTACTTTTGAGTAAACAGAAATTAAGATGAAGAACACATACACCATATTCACAATCATAAGACTTAGTTTATGTGATTCAGTTAGATTCATTTATCTTCCCATTCACAAAAGACTCACAATCTATGAGCCTTTAAAAATGGTATATGAAGAAATTACACTTTCCATAAATGAAGACATAATAGCAAGTTATTTATGCCAATGGAAAATGCTGCCACTTACTGCGAAGATAAAAGGCTGGATGTACAAAAAAACACGGCATTGTTGTCTCTATCACTCCCCTCATCTATTGAAGGGGCCAATCAAATGCTCCTTCTTTTGATGGAACTGAAACCAGCAATTCACATTGAAAAGGTAGACTTCCTCCATCTGCAAACACCTAAAAACTACTCTCTTCTCTGGGTTGGGAGCTCCATTTCATTTGTCTCCCACTGTTCTCTCTATTTGCTTGTGGTTGTGGATAATTGTAATTGTTGATTTAATCTTCTTTTATTTCGCAACATAAGATGGTAATTGTAAAGTTTTAATTTTGAATGAATCTAAGTTTTGGTAGTTATCAATCTTTAAAACTCAAAGGTGAAGAGATTTTGATTTTGGTAACCATCAGTTTTGAAATCAAGACAAAACTGATTCAAAATAATTAAGGGGACCCTAACAATTTTTTGTGGTCAATAGTTTCCTGGATATTCTTCTGTTGCTACAGGTTCAAGTTATTGCAAATGGTCTTCGGTTCCTCTGTGAAATCCAAGGCAATTAAGGCAGTTTAGACCCCACAATTAACAATTTTATGCCGACATTTTTTCTGTCCCTACAGATTCAAGTTATTGCAAATGTTTGTCGGTTTCTCGGTGAAGTATCTACTTTTGCAGAATAATTTTTTCGGTGTCTGTGGACTCTTCAGGCATCTTAACTGCCAAGCTGGAATAACCTTTCTCTGTATATGCTTCGACCTGTATGGCCTAGTGGCCCGCCCATACCTGAACTTCTTTTTGTTAAATTTAGATTTACTTGCATATTTCATTCAAGCTCGTAAAATGTTGTTTTTAGTAATATAAATTTTTTTAGTAATGAAAAAAATTTTAAAAATAGCAAAAAGGATTTGTTTGAGGCGACAAAACCAACAGCTGGTAATTGGGAAGGAAATAATTGTTTGACTTGACAATACTGTGATTTTGGATGCTAGAGAGGTGGTTAATGAAATATACATTTTATATTGTTCTTGAAATTTAGTATCACGATGTTTTCCTGCCGTATATGCTTTTTGTCTAGCAAAATTAATGATATAAAACTAGGATACATTTCCCCAAATCGGATTATTTTAATAATATACTGTAAACCGCATTTTGCAAATTTGCATTCTCAATTTTGCAATTGACCCCTCTATTTCTTTCTTTTTTGTATCCTTGCTGTAGTTGTGGAGGTAGATGCCTTACTGCTGAATATACCGATAGAGTTGGAGAGATTGCTAAGAAACACGGTTTGAAGCTTCACATAGATGGAGCACGCATCTTTAATGCTTCTGTAGTAAGTATTTCAGCACTGCTTAGAAAGTACTTGTAAATTAGCTGTTTTCAACTGCTCATAAACATTTTTTACATTAACATCAAATTTCGGTCCAAATATGCTACTTTTCTATTTTTCTCCTTTTTTACAACATCCTATATATTTGATATTCTAATTTCAATTTGGGGCATCTACGTACATACCAACCCAATTCTTACTTATTTGCTTATCTAACACCTAAACCTTACTTTTTTTACATTTATATCACTTGAATTTTCCACATCACATAAAAAATATCACCATTTTTACTTTCAAAAAGTGAAATACACCTTTTCATGGATAGATAAGGTGGTATGTTTGTAATACTTGAAGTTTAGGTGTTAGTTATGTACATAGGAATTGAGTGGTAATTATGTAAATCTTCCTTTCTTTATTATTCGTTTATCTTCTATGTTAAAGCATGCTTCAGTTTAGTATATCATGTTTATATCTTGTATTTTAAATTATCTGCTCAATAGCTTGATTTATTATCTCATTGTTTTAGTTTTGCTTACCAGGCTCTGGGAGTTCCTGTTCACAGACTTGTACAGGCTGCCGATTCTGTTTCGGTATTTCTGTTAATATTCTTAAGTCCACATATGATTTGATTTTGTACTTGTTTAGTGGTGCAAACTTTACCTCAACTAATACCAGAGCTTTTCATTATTTTTCTGTAATTGTAATTTCGTTCAGGTTTGCTTGTCGAAGGGTTTGGGGGCTCCTGCTGGATCTGTTCTTGTAGGCTCGAAAAACTTTATTGCAAAGGTAAATGTGTAAACTTAGCAAGAAGCACTAAAAAGTACCTCTAAAGATTGCTTTTCACCATACTTATTTTTGTATTTAGGCTAGAAGGCTTAGGAAAGCCTTAGGTGGATGCATGAGGCAAGTTGGAGTACTTTGTGCTGCTGCTTATGTTGCTTTGAGCGAGAACGTTAACAAGCTAGAAGATGATCATCGAAAGGCGAAGATGATGGCAGGTCCCATCTCGCAACATCACGTTTACAAGCCTTCTTTTTTGTTTGTTAGTTTTTCAATGAAACTTGAGAATCAGGAAGGGTTCAATGGCCCAGTAGTTAAAGGAGAAGATTGTTTTCCAATGCCATGAGTTCGAGCCGCATGCTTAAAGATTTAGCACCTAAATTGCCAAAAAAAAAGTCTTAATTTGTCATTATAAACAGTGAAGCAGTTTTTGCAAACTTTTTAGTTTCCTTTACTATTTTTAAGAGAAAAGTGACAAAATGGTCCCCTGACTCTAGCAGGGGGCTATTTTAGTCTCAGAGTTCGTAAAAGTGTNCGAGTTCGAGCCGCATGCTTAAAAATTTAGCACCTAAATTGCCAAAAAAAAAGCCTTAATTTGTCATTATAAACAGTGAAGCAGTTTTTGCAAACTTTTTAGTTTCCTTTACTAAAGAGAAAAGTGACAAAATGGTCCCCTGACTCTAGCAGGGGGCTATTTTAGTCTCAGAGTTCGTAAAAGTGTTAACTTAATTCCCAGACTCTTTTAACGTAGGTTGAAATAGTTCGCAGTGAGGGCTATTTAGCCTCTAATAAATAAGGCTAATTTAATAATTTTATAGACTTTCGAACTAAATATCCTCATATAAATAAACGGGACTATTTTGGCACTTTACTCCTATTCTTATGTTGTTTGAAATATTTCTTATGATTGCTAATATTATTTCTCCTTTTNGGGCTAATTTAATAATTTTATAGACTCTCGAACTAAATATCCTCATATAAATAAACGGGACTGTTTTGGCACTTTACTCCTATTCTTATGTTGTTTGAAATATTTCTTATGATTGCTAATATTATTTCTCCTTTTTCAGAAGGACTAAGTCAAATTGAACAATTTAGTGTTGACAAAGAGTCTGTGGAGACCAATATGGTTAGTTGCCTACAATTCAGCCCAAAATCTATGCTCAAATAAATTATTTGTTGAGAGCCATGTAGTCGCTTTAATTTTTTTTTTTTTTATAGGTCTTTTTTACCATCATAGATACTTCAGTTTTATCACCTGAAAGGCTGTGTCAAGTCTTGGAAGAGCGTGGCGTGCTTGTGTTTCCTTCAAGCTCAACTAGGTACAGCTCTAAACTAATATTTCTTGATATCCAGAATTTTGTACATAATCACGCCTTTGATCACTATATTTTCATTTGCGGAGTATTTAACTCTTCAATTTATCCAATATCACCCAAAGATAAGGCCTCTTTCATAAATAAAAAATTTGGCAGCCCAAAAATACAGTAAAGTTCCTAAAAAATTAAGTAGTTGTTTAAATTTTAACAGCGTATAGCTCTTACTACCATGGATTGGGCTTGGAGAACATCAATTTAAGGATAGAATTACCTTGCAAAACAAAATAATAGGATGCAAATTTTGATTTTTCTTACAATGACATCTTAGGAAATAGTTTTAAAAAATAAGGTTTTTTAACTTGACCCGAAAAATTAAATTTGTTAGCTTCTTTAGCCAGAAAATTATTCTACTCAACCAGAACTCATATTTTTTGAGTTAGGTTTGGGCTGAGTTGGTGTAGGGACAATTTTTGAAAACCCTAACCCAAATCCGACCTAAGAAATTAAATGGGTTTAGAAATGCAACCCGAAACAAACCTGAAAATTATACATCTCAATCCAAACCCGGATTTTTTGTGTCCGGTTCTAATCAAGTTGATGTGTCGGGTCAATTTTTGACATCCCTACTCTTTTGCATTGATACTTCATTATATTTTTTGTGAACTTTTACATATAAATCCATCAACCAATTAAAAAAATTTGAAGAGGCTCAAATTTAGATCTGACGACTGTGGTTTCTCATATTTTTCATTGGAACCTCTAATTCATGAACCCCAAAAACTCGGGCTTATGTTTTTTTACTTGTTATCAACCAAATTTCATAAAAAAAATCTTATTAAACTGATCACAGATGCCTCCAAATTATGATGATGTTTCCAGTTGTCTCATATACCAAACTGATTGATCAAATTCCATTTTTGATNGAACCCGGATTTTTTGTGTCCGGTTCTAATCAAGTTGTGTGTCGGGTCAATTTTTGACATCTCTACTCTTTTGCATTGATACTTCATTATATTTTTTGTGAACTTTTACATATAAATCCATCAACCAATTAAAAAAATTTGAAGAGGCTCAAATTTAGATCTGACGACTGTGGTTTCTCATATTTTTCATTGCAACCTCTAATTCATGAACCCCAAAAACTCGGGCTTATGTTTTTTTACTTGTTATCAATCAAATTTCATAAAAAAAAAAAATCTTATTAAATTGATCACATATGCCTCCAAATTATGATGATGTTTCCAGTTGTCTCATATACCAAACTGATTGATCAAATTCCATTTTTGATTTGTTATGCGCAGCATCAGAATTGTTCTGCATTACCAGATATCAGAAAATGATGTTGACTATGCCCTGACATGTATTAAGGTAACTCAGAACAATAACAATTCTATATTAATGAAATGTCTTCAAAAGCTTGATACTTTTATCTCTATTTTCCTTTTTCCAGCAAGCTGTTCATCAAATCTTGACCGAAGCATCACCAAAACAAGTGAAGTACTGAAGCAGCCAAGATATAGTATCACAATCATGGCCATTGGATTATTTTATTTCATTTTAAATTTTTTTAATGGCTATAGAACTGTTAGTTCTCTTATGGAAGCTGCTTTATTTGGTTGTCAGAAATTAGTTGCTCTTTCTTTATTTAAATGGAATGTCATTAAATTTTTTTAAAAGATTCTAGCAATTTTTGAAAAATTCCATAGTAAATTCATTTGGGCTAGGAATGTAGTTGGATGGAGTAGAAAAAGTAGTATTCTTAAGATCATCAGAGGAAATCGGAGCCGTAAAAGATGGGGTGTGTGTAGGAATAGACTTTCTTGAATGGATGGGGTCCGAAGAGTGACCTAGTTTCAAAAAAGCACCATATAAAATTTTAAAAGAACTAGACACAGCAGTCACAATTTCACTATGCTCAGAAAAGGAGCCTTTTTAAGTAAATAACCAATTGTTGCAATTATCTTTTTTCTGCCCTTGATCTTTGAAAAAATGTATGTAAGATCATTCTCACTAGCTGCAAGCCATTTGGAGTTGGCTCTTTGAGTTATCTATGAAGCTTGACACTAAGTGATTTTTAGAAGTTGGTTACTGAAACTCTTCTTACTCTTCAGAGAGAAGAGAGAAATATTTAATTGAGCATCTGGAAGGTTGCTGTCAAGGAGGGAGTGAAAATGCTCCTACTATTTAGCAACCAATTTAATGACATTCTTGAGGAATAACTCATGTTCTAATGAGCTGCTTTTAATTCCTTTGTCAATATTCTATCCAGGCCAAGGAACCCCCTGACATTCTCTCCTACAAATGAAAGGGCCATTGATTAGTGATGCATTTGGAGTAAGATGCGGCTTTGGAACATGAGTTTGTTCTTGTGATGCTGTCTTTGGATTTTGGCAGTGTAGAAAAGATGAGATTGACATGAGAAAAGTCCAGAAGGTTGTTAGGGGAGTTGAAATCGAGGATTTAAGTGGAGGAAGGTGGAGGTCTATCAATGGAAGAAGCCAAATGGTAAGGAGAGGNGGGAATAGACTTTCTTGAATGGATGAGGTCCGACGAGTGACCTAGTTTCAAAAAAGCACCATATAAAATTTTAAAGTAACTAGACACAGTAGCCACAATTTCACTATGCTCAGAAAAGGAGCCTTTTTAAGTAAATGACCAATTGTAGCAATTATCTTTTTTCTGCCTTTGATCTTTGAAAAAATGTATTTAAGATCATTCTTACTAGCTGCAAGCCATTTGGAGTTGGCTCTTTGAGTTATCTATGAAGCTTGACACTAGAGTGATTTCTAGAAGTTGGTTACTGAAACTCTTCTTACTCTTCAGAGAGAGATTTAATTGAGATCTGGAAGGTTGTTGTCAAGGAGGGAGTGAAAATGCTTCTACTATTTAGCAACCAATTTAATGACATTCTTGAGGAGTTACTCATGTTCTAATGAGCTGCTCTTAATTCCTTTTTCAATATTCTATCCAGGCCAAGGAACCCCCTGACATTCTCTCCTACAAATGAAAGGGTCATTGATTAGTGATACATTTGTAGTAAGATGCGGCTTTGGATTCCTTATTGGAGGTTGTTCTTGTGATGGTCTTTGGATTTTGGCAGTGTAGAAAAGATGAGATCGACATGAGAGGTCTAGAGGGTTGTTACTTGTTAGGGGAGTTAAAATCGAGGATTTAAGTGGAGGAAGGTGGATGTCTATCAATGGAAGAAGCCAAATGGTAAGGAGAAGAAGAAATAGATGCATCTGAGATAAAATAGTTTGGAGGGGAAATAGTGGTGTCACATAGAAATAGCAGAATTCTATGTTGCATGTGAGTATTTTAGCTCATGCTTCTCCCTCGTCTAATAACATATGTTTGAAAGGGGACAGGTGGTGCTGGCCATGTGGGGTTGATTAGATATGCAATATAGTAATGGAAGATGGAAGTGCAAGCAGAGCAAGGAGTAGATTTCCAATCATTTTGAACTTTCAAGAGTTGTTCCTTCCCTTGAAAGTTTAGAAAAACTTCTTTAGTTGAGGGAGGTTCCTTTATTGACTTGGAGACAAATGCATGTAGAGGTGAGGTGTGATTCGATTCTTGTTAGGCCATCGATGGCTAACACAACTCCAATTTTATTGCTAATTTTGGAGATGTCCGAAGAGTTCCAACACCATAAAATAAGATGCAAAAGTTTTATCTAGACATAAATAGATGTAAATTCTTCTTTGCCATGCTTAAGTTCATGAGACCATTTTTGAAGAACAAAAGATTTATTGGAAAAAAAACTACAGACCGTCCATCCAAGCTAAAACCTAATCCTCTTGGAAACCCTAAACTTTAAAAAAAATGATCATCATTTATAAAGAGCATTTGGAAGTTACTTATGAGGCTCTAGGTTTTCTTGATAGCCCATGAGTGCTCCATCATCACCATGGGCTATTTCTTTCCATTAATAATGCTTTTGAGAACTTCTTGTCGCACTTAGCCAATCAAATTTTAGTTATTTGTTGTTAGAACAAGACTACAAGGAAAAATATTTCACATCAACACTGATATTATTAACTTTTTAAAAGTAAAATATACCTTTCATGTATAGGGTTCGAACACCAAAGTGTTATAAGTATAAATATCAAACTTTAGGTGTTAAGATATTGAAATACATAAGAATTGTGTGGTATGTATTTACATTTCTCATAATTTTAACACATAAATGCCACAAATTTGTGTATTTACATGTCTAACATGTTTAAATTTGTATACATAACATTCAAATCTTTAACATATAAATAATACCATAATCACTAACTTCTCAAATGCAAAAAATATATCTTTTCATAGATAGGTTTATGTTCCCAATGTTAAAACTATAAATATTAAACTTTGGGTGTTAGATATTTAAATACATAAGAGTTATATGTTATGTATAGGGTTGTCAAAAAAGCTCGTTGTTCGCGAACAGTTCGTGTTCGGTTCGTCAATGAGTTCGTGTTCGATNATATTATAAGTATAAATATCAAACTTTACTTTAGGTGTTAAGATATTTAAATAAATAAGAATTGTGTGGTATGTATTTACATTTCTCATAATTTTATTAAATTATTTATTTATTTATCTATTTACTTATTTATTATTTTATTTTATTTTATTTTATTTTTTAACAAGTGTGACAACCTCTCATAGTTAACACATACATGTCACAAATTTGTGTATTTACATGTCTAACATGTTTAAATTTGTATACATAACATTCAAATCTTTTAACATACAAATAATACCATAATCACTAACTTCTCAAATGTAAAAATATATATTTTCATAGATAGGTTTATGTTCCCAATGTTAAAACTATAAATATTAAGCTTTGGGTGTTAGATATTTAAATACATAAGAGTTATATGTTATGTATGTATATTTCTCATATTTTAATTAATTTTCTTATTTGTTTTTTTTTTCTTACCGATAAGTATGACAACCTCTTATATTCAACATCACATAAAAAATTGTGTATTTACATACATACCACACAATTTATGTATTTACATGTCTAACAAATTTAAATTTACATACATAACACTTAAATTTTTAACATCATATAAATTGTGTGGCACGTATGTAAATACATCTTTTATAAATTGTATTTGCATGTCTAACAAGTTTATACTTATGTATTTACATTTCCAATTCAATTATATTAGCTGAAAATAATGAATAATGAAAAATAACTCCTATTTCTATTCACAAGCATAACACTCAAATCCTTAATATTATATAAAAATAGCTATTATTTCGATTAAAGGGAAATACACCTTTTTAAAATTAGGTTTATAACACCAATATATCATAAATATAAATAATAAAATTTAGATATTAGATATATTAAATATATAAAAATTGTGTGGTATGTATGCAACATTCTTTTATTATATAAGGTATAAATTAAAAATAAATTTTTAATTTGATCAAAATAAATAAATAAAAATGTTTAAAATTATTTCAATTAAATACTAAAAATAAATAGCATCTCTCTCACAAAGGCAGTGGCATCTGTACTGCTAAAGCAAGAAGAGGCAGCAAAGTGCTTTCAAATCAAGGAGTCCTCTCAAAAGACACCACTTGTACGGATGCTTGATACAGATAAACCCTAACAGTATAGCACCTGAGCCAACCACATCAATCAAAAACAATTAAATAAATAGATAAAGCTGGATATAATAAACTTCTAAGCAAAAAAAAAATATTAGTATAGTATCTAAATTTTCTTATAGGGAGCCATTTTAAATCAAGAAAAAATAAAATTTTTATTTTACCCATTTTTTTATTTGGATAATTGAGCAAATTTAATTGTAAAGACGACCATTCGTCATGTGAAAGAGCATGAACCGATAACATGTTAGACTAAAAAATAGGGTCCCTTTGAGGCAGTGGTGTGACATTGCATCTCAGTATTGTTTGTTTGATTAAACTACACTTTGACAGTTTTTTCAAAAAATTGTCGCTGAAATCTGTGTTTTTTTATCACTTCTGACTAGATGCGGTGACAGCTTTCTAGCGGCTGCTTGACTTAAAAAAATTTGTAATAGTCACTACAGTTTTTTTAAAATTGAATTATTATTCAACGACTTTATAGTCATTTTTTTATAAATTGTAGCTTCTCCAAACAGACCTTTAACTCTCAATTAACAAACTAAGGTGACTTCCATCATTTACCGAAATTTAAATTTGATTTTTTTATCAATACGTAGCATTGTTTAACAAAAACAAATCAACATAATATTTAGGAATGGTGAGGCTCATATGTGGAAAAGTAAATGCATGTTGGAGTGACTAAAAAAAAGTGAATGAAGAGCCACATTGAAAGTGCTTATCCCCAAACAACTCGTGTTGGTGTTGGTGTAGATATACCAATTGATGTGGTATATATATAAATCAAATAGGAGAACGATCGACAAATAAGCGAAAAATAGAACGAGAAAATTCACACCAGAAAATAGTAATATAGAGAAACACACAAATTTACGTGGTTCGACAAATTTCCTACGTCCACGGAGTTGCAGATGATTTTACTACTTGAGGAATTTACACCAGTCGATCACTTCGACTTACAAGAGGAATCTCTCACTCTTCGTTGCTCTCTCTCTCTTCTTCTCTCTCTATATCGAGATACATCGAAGAAAACTCTACACCGAGATACACCGAAGAAGACAAATTACAAGAGAAATAAACTCAATTTCTCTTCTGCCACAAGCTACCAAGAAGAAACCTAGGAAGAACAATCTTCTTCTTCTTCCTTCTGCCGCAAGGAACTACTCCTTCTTGCACTTCTCTTCCTCTGCCCTGAGGAAACCTTCCTCTATCCCGAGGAAACCGAAGAAGAACTCAAAGCGTGACTACAAAACTAAATGAGAGTCATCCAAAGCTTTTATCACAAACATGAGCGAGCAAAGAGATGTTTAATTTCACAAAAGAGGAAGGCAGTAGTGGTTATTTGTGAAGATATATGACTTTCCAAAGCAAAGTAACCACCCAAGCATAGTGAACTGGGCTCCACCGTTTCTTGGAGACCGGTACACAGGCTGCAACATCTCCTTCCTCAAATTGATATCCTCCACTGGCGGTGTCGCCTTTTTTCTTCAACATGTATCCTCCACCTTGAATCTTTCACCTCTGCAACTCAAATCCTCTGTCTTCACTCCAGAAGACCAACTGAAGTTGTGCAACTTCAGTTTCTCAAGAGTAACACCATCAGTTAACATATCAGCATGCTCCACATAGCTTTGCACCTCCAAGCTATTTCCTGGGTCATTCTCATCTCTTCTTTCAACTCCCACTGCATGGGCAACATCTTCTCTGCTGAAAGCCTTTTTTAACAAGTTTAGTCTTGTACCTCTTACTGATATCACACTCAGTCTTCACCTGGTACACCCACTTGTTGTGCAATGTCTTCTTCCCAGGTGGAAGTTCTGTCTGCTCGAACTTTCATCTTACAAGATTTCTTCATAGCTCTGTGGTTCTTCAACATTTGTCTATGGAACAATATGAATGGGTATCCCGGACCTACTTTCCTCTTTACTTCTATCACTGCCCTGCACTGTGGCCTCTGGTAGATTTCCTACCATATTCAAAGCCCCTGAATACAATATCAAGTCTTCAACAAAACTATGAACTGCCAACAATAGTGCATCATGTGATTCTTCATATACCACATTTGCGCTATCATTCTCTATCTTCTTAGGATTCATCTAGTTCTTCTTTATGTGGTCAGCCTTGCCACAATTCCAATAGATTGTCTACTTACTAAATTTTGATTTTGATCTCCCTATACTTCAGTTCATGTCTTACTATCTCCCTCTGAAATCAACATTCAGTGTCGAACTCGAACCTGAAACCTCGCAGAAATTTTTTCTGCAAGCTTCCACAACCAAAATCAAATCACGAATATCATCGTATTTCAGTTTATATTTACATGCAAAACTGCTAATTGTTATCCTTATGGCTTCCCAACTATCTATATATAGATATATATAAATATATAATCAAATTATGACTATTGTATCAATTTTTCAAATTTTAAATTTAAATTATAGAATTATTAAAACGGAAAAGAAAATAAGAAAAATTANGGACCCACTTTCCTCTTTACTTCCATCACTGCCCTGCACTGTGGCCTCTGGTAGATTTCCTACCACATTCAAAGCCCCTGAATACAATATCAAATCTTCAACATAACTATGAACTGTCAACAATAGTGTATCCTGTGATTCTTCATATACCACATTTGCGCTATCATTCACCATCTTCTTAGGATTCATGCAGTTCTTCTTTATGTGGCCAGTCTTGCCACAATTCCAATAGATTGTCTGCTTACTAAACTTTGATCTTGATCTCCCTATACTGCAGTTCATGTCTTGCTATCTCCCTCTGAAATCAAAATTCAGTGCCGAACTCGAACCTGAGACCTCGTAGAAATCTTTTCTGCGAGCTTCCTCAGTCAAAATCAAATCACGAATATCATCGTATTTCAGTTTATATTTACATGCAGAACTGCTAACTGTTATCATCATTGCTTCCCAATTATCTATATATAGATATATAATGAAATTATGACTTTTTGTATCAATTTTTCAAATTTTAAATTTAAATTATAGAATTATTAAAACGGAAAAGAAAATAAGAAAAATTACTGACTCTATTTTTTTCATGGATTGCATGACCATTATTCCCCCATCAGTCATTAAAACTTAGATATTTAACAAAGTTTTATTCTCTCTTCTAAAATGAAATTAAGTTTTATTAATTACACAATTAAATTAAATTAGATATTTAACNGTGACCATTATTCCCCCATCAGTCATTAAAACTTAGATATTTAACAGAGTTTTATTCTCTCTTCTAAAATGAAATTAAGTTTTATTAATTACACAATTAAATTAAATTAGATATTTAACAAAGTTTTGAATATAATTTCATATTCCTTATAAATTTAAATTAAAATTCAAGAGCTAAAAAGGCTTAAAATTCACTAGAGGACATTCTATTAAAATGCTAACATTTACATAAATAACACATAATCCATTTGTATTTACATACCTCGCACCTAAACTTCCATATTTACACACATATAACTTAAATCTTTAAGATTATATCAAAAATAATAGTTTTATCATTTTTTATAAGTAAAATACACATTTTATCTATAGTTTTAAAGCATAAAAAGTGCTTTATAAGTAAACTTGAAAGTCTTAGTATGCGAAATGTAAATACATAAGAATTATGTGCTAAGATGCAAATTTCCCTTTAAACTTCTAGAGGCNTATACCTCGCACCTAAACTTCCATATTTACACACATATAACTTTAATCCTTAAGATTATATCAAAAATAACAGTTTTATCATTTTTTATAAGTAAAATATACATTTTATCTATAGTTTTAAAGCATAAAAAGTGCTTTATAAGTAAACTTGAAAGACTTAGTATGCGAAATGTAAATACATAAGAATTATGTGCTAAGATGCAAATTTCCCTTTAAACTTCTAGAGGCAATTTTATCACACATTTTGTCTTAAGAACATGCATATATTGATATATTTCACTTTACCTTGCTTGAAAATACTTTTATTTTTAATAAATATTATGATAATTCATGAAATAAAGATTGGTTGGGAGGAAGAATGACTGATCACGTGCCTCCATGCATCCGGCCGCCCATAGCATGATAGCAAGTGCTTTGGATTCTCTTCCTCTCTGTCACTGTTTGAATGATGAGGGTAGCAAGACTAAGAGAAAATTTACTTTGATTTTCCATATGGTTTGATATTATCCTCTTAACTTTTTAAGTGAAGAAGTTTAGATAATCGTTATCATCGTAGAATCGACACTCGTCGAATCTTCATCTCACTTACTCCTACATTAGTAAGTCGTTTGTCTATTCATTTGGGTCTGCCTTTTGATTTCTGTCCCGTCCGTGGCATCGTCTGATCCGTGCTGACTGATAGCTCGTGAAGTTCATTAGGACTGATTTTCTGACACGTGTCATTAGTGCAAATAAACAAGTAATTCTAATTTTGAAGTACCGAATTCTTGTCTCGATCAAACTATTAAGAATTTGACAAACATGAAAAATATGGATTGCAATATTATTGNCGGTCTGCCTTTTGATTTCTGTCCCGTCCGTGGCATCATCCGATCCGCGCTGACTGATAGCTCGTGAAGTTCATTGGATTGATTTTCTGACACGTGTCATTAGTGCAAATAAACAAGTAATTCTAATTTTGAAATACCGAATTCTTGTCTCGATCAAACTATTAAGAATTTGACAAACATGAAAAATATGGATTGCAATATTATTGTGAATTTTTGTGTTCAAGTGAGAATTTGTGAAATGAATGAAATAAAGGTGCTAGATTTGTAAATAGTCATGTTCCATAGGCTATATATGTAATTATCTCTTTATTTATTTATTTATTTATTTATTTACTTATTTTGTTGAGTTGAATGGATTGAATCCATCAATTTTTCCACATTTTTCAGCCGCAAAAATCTTTATTTATTTTTCCAAAAATAAAATTAAAAAAAAAAAAAAGTTGACCGATGCAATCATGTCATCTCTCACATCTCCGGCTCGAAAATCCATCTCACCCAATGTTTAAGAATTTAAAAATAGTCATTTACACCCATTTCATTTAAATCTTTAATATTAAATAAAAAATAATATTATTGATAGTTTTTAAAAATAAAATTCAAATTTTATTTCATTTAGAAATACTCATGCACCTAAGAATCAAACTTTTTCTATTATTACATGAATATGTCATTTTATTAAAATCATGTGAATAATTGTATGTGCAAATATGTATATAAAAAAAATTTTCTTGCTAACCTGAGCCCTCCTACAGAAGTGGCTGAATCGACTCACCTGTCGAAGTGGTTGAATTGAACCTACTTGTCAAAATAGCTGATTTGATCATTCTCATCGTCCTCGGGAAAAGAACCTAGCATACCTGTACAAGAGCAACTATTCGAGGAATCTAAACATGATTGATAAAGACGCCCTTCAGTCAGTCTTTAATTACTCCGCTCGACATTGAGAACTCAATCGTTTCACTCAGGCACCGAGCATAATCATCCTACCAACAGTATTTGGTATTAGCTAGACATCATAATCTTTCATCAAGATATTAAAGGAAGACAAGTGTAATTATAAATATGCAATACACTAATACATTGACTTTTTTCCCCCCACAAAGGAGTGATATAAGTGAGAGAGCCAGCTCCTTCCTCTCTCCCTCTCTCTCTCTCTCTCTTTAACTTATTGTAACTCAAGAAAACTCCTAAAAGCCGTCTGCTTCTAGCTTACAAGAGATCGAAAATAACTACATTTCTCAAAATCTCTTCAAAAGAATCTCATCCATCCCACTCTCCGACATCCTTTTGTAATACATGATCTCTTACGAGGTTGTATGTATATACTCAAGAATGATATGAAACCCGTCTCCTAAAATAATTCAACATTCATATTTCTATTTTTTATTTTTTATTAAAGTATGATTAGTAAAATAATTATAATAAAAATAAATTTAATGGTATATACTACTATTATATATATATATATATATAATTCTCTCATATATTAGTAATCAGCCTCTCTCCATTCATCCCTATTAGCATGTGTTCAGTGAAACAGTTCAATGTTTCCCTCTCCATTCATGGCATCCCCTACTTTCTGGGCTAAACAGAAGAAATAATATTTATATTAGTATTATTATTTATTTGAAAATATTAATATGCTTAGCTTATTTGTATTAAAAAAAACAAAACCGGAGCAAGTAGAAATAAAAAAAAAATTACCAAAAATAAATATAATGCACAGAAGAACATAGCTTGTTTCCTCTGAAAACCGAAACCCTAGCCGTAGAGTTGACACCTCCTACTCGCCACCAACTCTCTCTTTCTCTGCAGCACACTGTTGCAGACAGCAGCAATAGTAAATCTCCTCCCACCTCTCTCCCTCCTTTCCTGCACTTAACTGTTTCCAGATCTGTCAACCATACATATATATATATATATATATATATATATTTCTCATATATTATTATTATTATTATTATTATTTTTTAATTTTTTTAATGTTTGTAAACTGGAGTTTGCATACGGTTGAGTTATGCTTAGCTTGCTAGGGTTCACCAAAATATTTTGTTGTGTTGAGATAACAGAATATATTTAGAGATAAAATATTTATTGATTATTATATATTTTTTCAATATTTTGTTGTTATATCATACATTATATAATAAATACTTAAATTATTATTAAATATGTTTAAAACTCAAAAATCACATAATTTTATTAAGTTTAAATATAAAAAAAATAATTAGATACTTAGATTAATGATTAATTACTTAAAAATAGATTACTAAAACCTCATTTTTATCTAATTAATCAAAAAAAATTTAAATTTATTTTTTTCAAAATTTTAACATTTTATTATTTTATCCTATATCTTAAAACAAACATTTCCATCGTATTTAAATATAACACATATATCTCATTAATTTTTGAAATCTAAAACTTTATTTTAAAGGAATGGTCTGAGGCTATTATACGAGCTCCGATCATCCCAATGCGCCTAATAATTCTAGTACCACACTCTTTATCAGGGGAATTGAACCCCGGACCAGAAGAGACTTACAACTGACAAGCAGATGCCCGAGCAACTGATATGAATACGCAGAACAGTGAAATCTAAAACCTTAATTATTCAAAATAACCTCTTCATATATAAAATCACCATTACTATTTCTATCACTATTACTCTCCCCTCCTTTCCCCCTCCCCTCCCACCATCTTTAAACCCCTCACTCTCTCCCATCCAAAACCCACAAATTTAACATGAATACCTCCTCCTCCTCCTCNTATTAAATGAATATGTCTTTTTTTTTTAAATCATGTGAATAATTGTATGTGCAAACATGTATATAAAAAATTTTTCTAGCTAATCTAAGCCCTCCTACAGAAATGACTGAAACGACTCATCTGCTGAAGTGGTTGAATTGAACCTACTTGTCAAAATAGCCGATTTGATCACTCTCATCGTCCTCAGGAAAATAACCTAGCATACCTATTGTTATTTTGACCCCCAATTAATGAACTAAAGTAAAAGAACACTTTTGTAATGTGGTACCGCTCACCTACCACATCTCACCTACCGTTCACCTACCTTTCACCTACCGCTCACCTACCGCTCACCTACCTCCCACCTACCACTCTCTTGCTTCTATAAATAAAGAGGGTGTGAGGCTTAGGAGAGCAAGGGAAGAAATCTTAAGGGTGTGAGGCTTAGGAGAGCAAAGTGAAAAGATCTTAAGCTACCACGAAGGAGGAGAGAATAACTAGAGAGCTAGAGAGGAGGAGAGCATCTTGAGGCCTTGTATCAAGGTGTCGCTTGAGAGGAAGAGCTAGAGAGGAGGAGAGCATCTTGAGGCCTTGTATCAAGGTGTCGCTTGAGAGGGAGGCCGTAGGGAAGTATGAGGGATCATCTCTATGTATAAGCTATGTATTCTCCATTTCTTTTGCCTTAGTAAACTATTTGATTGATTCCCTTCCGTGGACGTAGATCCAGTTGGAGTCTTAGTGAACTATTTGATTGATTCCCTTCCGTGGACGTAGATCCAGTTGGATCGAACCACGTAAACACCTTGTTTACTTTCATCTCTATGTATAAGCTATGTATTCTCCATTTCTTTTGTCTTAGTGAACTATTTGATTGATTCCCTTCAGTGGACGTAGATCCAGTTGGATCGAACCACGTAAACGATCTGTGTTTGCTTGTGTTTCTTTTCGTCTCATCTCTATGCCAGGAAGTACATATCTCACAACAATTGGCGTCATCTGTGGGAAGATCCATATTTCTTGGCTAGAGATATCCGCGTAAAGGTGTTCGCGACCAGCGACGAAGAAGAGGAGTTCGACATTCACGAACAGAGGAGCAAGCGAATCGCGTCGCAGGCAGTTGAATCGCGACATATTCGGTGAGCAGTGGAAGCTTTGATCGACTGGATTCGCACCGCAGGCTGTGCGGTTCGGTGAGACGGAGGAGGAACAGTCCGTGAGTGAGGCCTAAAATTTGCGACAAGGTTGCCATCAGAGGATTTCAGAGCAGAAGTTCGTTCTTGCGAGCAGCTCAGCCAGAGGGAAGAGGTGGAGATCGCGCAGAGAAGGGTGCATGATGACCTGGGCAGTTTGGCGAGGCACGACGGCTCTAGAGAGGCAGTTATTCTCGTACGAGAGGCAGAGGAGAAATTCCTGATTTGTTCCGCTGGACGAAGAAGAGTGTCTGCGGGAAGGAGGCGCGAGCACAGAACAGGAAGTTTTCTCCGGTGAACAGGTGTGATCTATGTCAGAAGGGATCAGAGCTCTCCGTTCGGTTGACGAAGGTGGTGGAGTTCACGGGGAGAAGTCAAGTTCTTGGAAGGGCAGCAGGTAGAATTCATTGGAAGAAATCCTAGCCACGACAATGAGTTCCCGTCAAATTCAACATTGAAAAATCAATGAGAAGAACGACTTCGGCCTATGGAGAGTAAATATGAGAGTTCTATTGGTTCAGTAGGGTGTTGCAGAAGCCTTGCAAGGGTCGGCGGCATTGCCTGCCGACATGATCGAGAAGGAGAAGATCGTCATACAAGGAATCAGGAAAAATGGTTTGTACTCCCTTATCGGAAGAACCGTGATTGCTAAGTCCATGTACTGTTTGGACTTAGCAAACTCAAGCAAGGGCTGAAGGCCCCTCAGGGGCTAGGTGGAGAGAATCTTTACTTTAAAGCTTCTCAATTGAGGTTCAAGGTGGAGAATTGTTATTTTGACCCCCAATTAATGAACTAAAGTAAAATGGCACTTTTGTAATGTGGTANCGAATTATGACATAATTCAGCCTAATGCATGCCTTCTTGATTTGATTAACGTTCCTCAATGTCAGTTGAATTGGTTTTGCGTTAGTTGACAGGATTTGATTCAGCCCAGCCCTATTCTGTCTGTGATTGATCTGGTAAAATCAATCAGACCTCGTGCCTTCTATAAAGTCTGCAATTGATTCTTTTAAATCAGTTGATCATTAATCAATTTAATGGGCTTTTATGTCTAATTTAATGATCTCCCATACCTTCGGCTATACTAATTGATCATTGCGGGCCTAAATTGTGCGCAATTAGATTTTTCATTCCAATCTTGAGCCTAACACCCATCTAGCTCATTTGGTTGCTTGGCAATCATAACTTGATCTTATTTAACTTTCCCGCACTTGAATGAAGGATTTGGACATTTTGTGGTTCAATTTGTTGACCTTCACTCTGTCATAGTTTGGGTTTTGTTTATTTTGAGCTTGGGTTGCCATGATTTTAATATCATATTTCAATTCATGCTGTTCGACTACATGATTATTTTATAGAAGCCACTTGATTTCTCGGCCGAGTCTTAATGGATGCACCAATTTAGGAAACCTGATTATTGTTTATGAGTATTTCATCGGATTTACTAAAGTTGACTATTGTTGAAGGCCAAAAAAGGTTTTTGGAATTTTGACCTCCCTGAATTGGGCCAACTTAGCCTATATGTAGGACTTGATCTAACTCAGTTTTGAGTTCCTTAAAATTGCTTGGCTTAATCCCATTCAGTCAAATTCATCTTAATTTTACTCAAAGCTTTCCGTAAAGATTCTAAAACTTAATTTGAAGTTACTTCATCTGAAGTCAACCAATTTGACTCTAGCTCGTGTGATTCTACCTAGGACTAGCTAAGATCGTTCACGCTTAATTTAACATTGCTTTAGTTTAATGGGGACTCAAAGCATGAATTTAGTCCTTGAAATGATCGACTTCATCAATAATGTATCTAAATGAATTCCATATATGCTAGACTTAATTATATTCCTATATAAATTTGTCTAGATGTGACTTAAATAGCTTATCAGATTAGTGTACATGTTGCATTATTTTGATATTCCTCACCTCGGCTCCACATGTCATTGTAAACGACAACAAAACTCTTTATAGTTCTTCTATACGTCTTGACCTTTCTTCCTACTCACTTCATAGGGATGGTCAGCATCGCCTTATTTAATATTTTGCTTGCCTATTTATTTACAAGTGATTAATTGAGGAAAATTTGAGATTTTACAGCATGTGTTCAACATTGTGCAATTTTTGGTCGGTGAGTTGGGGGTTGTGGTTATGATGGCTAATAACATGTTGGGCCTATCGAAAATGTC
Organism: Phalaenopsis hybrid cultivar; assembly: GCA_002079205.1. Taxonomy (NCBI): domain Eukaryota; kingdom Viridiplantae; phylum Streptophyta; class Magnoliopsida; order Asparagales; family Orchidaceae; genus Phalaenopsis; species Phalaenopsis hybrid cultivar. Next base: position 251,516 of record JXCR01143855.1, read on the forward strand.
ATCATATATGAACTTGATGATTGCATCTATGACAGCTTTTGCGACTTTAACTTTTGTTTCACTTTGTGAAATATTATATTAGGATTTGAAGGTGCATTCTTTGTTGGATTCATTTGTGATGCTCTATCATACCTGTTGTTATGGAATAATAATAATAATAAACAAAAATCTAGAAAGAAGTCTAAATTTCGAAGAATCTTTTGCTGTTTCTGCTGGTTTCTAGTTTTTTCTTATCCAAAAATGGTCAAGTATGTTTCAGTAACTATTATCGTGCTTGAAGCTGAGTTGATAATTGTGCTGTAAATTCATTTATTTGGGGTTATGTATTATATGATAGAGCAGATTCATTGTAAGGAGATCGTGAGGCTGACCTAATTGGACGAACCAAGTCATACGAGCCAAGTCAACTAAGCCAGATGATCGTACGATCCAAGTATTAGACATTTGACTGAAAATGAAACAAGATAGCATACCAACCATCCACTACAGGAAAACCGACTCGATATAAAGAGCTTGTTCTACAAAGTTTCTCTGACCACCCAACGAAGACTTGGAGACTCCTTAGTCCTTACCAAGGATCAAAGATAGACAACCAGATCGAATCGGCCTACCAAACTCTACCGACCAAGTTGATCCAACAGAGCCAAATCAACAAAGCTTAGCTAGCTGAGCCAGAGGCAATCAGATGATTTGCCAGTGCTTATAAAATAGAGATGCCCTAATATAAATCCTTTCCAAAGAAGGCTAAAAATATAATATCACTAATATTCCACTTCAATAAATGGAGTAAACATAATATTTAAGTTATTTGGTGTAATTCACGGACAATGTTGAATTTAAAATCCTTATTTGCATAATTAGAGAAAAAATAAATAAATAAAGAACACATAACAAATATCATCCTCGGAAATTTCACAATGTTCATGCATTTCTTTTAAAAAGGTCTATAGCAAACTTTTAAGAAAATTAACTGTAAAAAACTGCACCTTTTTATAAATAGAGGTCTAAAATATGTGACGTTTCAGAGTTTCTAACAAAATAAATTGGTGCTTGTTTGCTTCATGGTTGTTTCTATTTTTTATGTTTTGATGATCAACAAGAGTATGGTTATTAAACTAAAATACATTTACCTCAAATTACATAAATTAGAACTCCTATGATAATTTCTACTCATTACATATTAGACATTTTATTTATTTAAATGCAGATGAGGGCATTTACATACATACCACCCAGTTACTACTATGTATTTACATATATCTAACATCTAAACTTTATTTTTAACATTTATACCACCCAAAATTTTCATATCACATAAAAATTATCTAATTTAACTTTAAAAAGTAAATACATATTTTCATGCATCTCTCTCTCTCTCTCTCTAAGATTATATAGAATATATAGGTAATAAGTTTAATATAGAAGATTACATAAAAAGTACTGTAATTAAGCTATAGTTAGGAAGCCCACAAGTAATCCCATAAATATATCATTCATCTTTGTTATTAACCCCCCGCAAGTTAATAATATCTCAAAGAGATATTGTTAGCTTAGTTCAAAGAGATATTGTTAGCTTAGTTCGAAGAGTACAAAATGTAGAGGTAGGAATAGCTTTAGTGAAGATGTTTGTTATCTGGCATCCGAAGACAAATATTGTAGTGTAATTTTGTTGGGTTGGATGTTATGCTGAATAAAATGATAGTTGATTTCAACTTTTCTTAGCGCGCGCGCGCACATACACACACACACACACTCTCTCTCTCTCTCTCTCTCTCTCTCNAATTCCTCCGCTACCTCGACCAATTCGGCAAAACCAAAATCCACTCCATCACGTGTCCATTTTTCGGTCAACCCAACCCCCCCGGCCCCTGTCCCTGTCCTCTCAAACAAGCCTGGGGAAGCCTCGACGCGCTCATTGGCCGCCTCCGCGCCGCTTATGACGAGCACGGCGGCGCCGCCCCTGAAACCAATCCTTTCGCGGCACGAGCCGTTCGGCTGTATCTTCGCCAGGTGCGGGAGATTCAGTCGAAGGCGCGAGGGGTTTGTTATGATAAGAAGAAGAAGAATGGGAGCAAACAACAACAACCAGGGTGTGTGTCTGGTAATTGATCATATTTTGCAAGTTTAATTTTTGCCTTTTATGTATATTGTATGGTGTTTTAGGGGATTGGTGTTGTGAGAGGGTACTGTTGGTGATGTACTGTCCTTCTATTGCTTCTATCTATTTATACGTCTGTAGGTTTTTGCCATATTTGACANCAGGGTGCGTGTCTGGTAATTGATCCTACTTTGTAAGTTTTATTTTTTGCCATTTATGTATATTGTATGGTGTTTTAGGGGATTGGTGCTGTGAGAGGGTGCTGTTGGTGATGTACTGTCCTTCTATTGCTTCTATCTATTTATACGTCTGTAGGTTTTTGCCATATTTGACAGCTCTTCTTTTATTGTCTAATGCGAAATAAAGGGGGAATGGAATTGACAGCCTTGTGTACGTTCGGATAGGGTTTTTTTTTTATTTCAATTAATATTATTTGTGTGTGTACGCACGCGCCTGCGCGCGCAGGCGTATGTGTGTGCGTCTGTGTGCGTCTGCGTAGTGAAGTTATGTTTTGAAACATAATTTATCTGAGCGTGGAGGTTGTCAAGAAAATGAGATCTGAACNATTTCAATTAATATTATTTGTGTGTGTACGCACGCGCCCGGGCGCAGGCGTATGTGTGTGTGTGCGTCTGTGTGCGTCTGTGCGTAGTGAAGTTATGTTTTGAAACATAATTTATCTGAGCGTGGAGGTTGTCAAGAAAATGAGATCTGAACTTTTAAAAGTAATATAAAATTGGGTTAGATGCTGCAGCTTTTTGAACAACAATTTTTTACGGCTGCTATTTCACTGTAGCTGCACCGAACAATCCTTTAATCTCTCTTAATCTTAGAATCATGAGAGCTCTTTGAATATTTTCAAGAGAGTATAGTTTGCAGTTAATTCAATTATTATTATTATTATTTTGACGAGAACTTTGAACATCAAACTATAAATTTGTTGTAGAGCTAGATGTTCCTAAGATTCTTTCAAATAAACTAATTTATGCCTTTTTTTAACTAATATTTAAAGTTAATTATTCTCCTTGTTTATTTTTATTTTTTTAATTTTTTAAATTCTTAAGTATGTTATATTTTAATGCTAAAATATTGACAATTTTTATAATCTTTATGAANTTAGATGTTCCTAAGATTCTTTCAAATAAACTAATTTATGCCTTTTTTAACTAATATTTAAAGTTAATTATTCTCCTTATTTATTTTTATTTTATTAATTTTTTAAATTCTTAAGTATGTTATATTTTAATGCTAAAATATTGACAATTTTTATAATCTTTATGAATTAAATTAGCTGAAAGTCATATACATCCGAGTAGTTGGTCTTCAGAATGAAATTAAGGAAAAAAAGGTTGAATTGAATGGCAAAGCTTAATTCCCAAGGAAAAATGTTCTTTTGAGTATGAAATATGTGATTTATGTTTTCATGAAACAAAAATAATTAGTGAAAATATTGCATCATTTTCTGTAAAATTGAGTGAGAATATTCTTAAAAATGTGTCACCAAGATAATTAGTAGTATTACATGATTTATAGCCAAAAATTGACTTATGGTTCAATATTTGTATGTCANTATTAGTGAAAATATTGCATCATTTTCTGTAAAATTGAGTGAGAATATTCTTAAAAGTGTATCACCAAGATAATTAGTAGTATTACATGATTTATAGCCAAAAATTGACTTATGGTTCAATATTTGTATGTCATGTGTAGTTATTGCTTACTTATTTGGCAATGCTTCAGGAGTTGATATGATGATTATAAACTTGATGTATAAATTGAATGTTCTCAAAAAGATTTTAGTATTCATGGCCCAAATGCGGCCGGTCATGCNAATGTGTAGTTATTGCTTACTTATTTGGCAATGCTTCAGGAGTTGATATGCTGATTGTAAACTTGATGTATAAATTGAATGTTCTCAAAAAGATTTTAGTATTCATGGCCCAAATGCGGCCGGTCATGCTCCCGTGTATCGCACAACAATCAATCCAGTTTGTCGCTGAATGTGTGGTCGTTGCGCGTAATAATTTCTTCAATAGAGTGGATCATATCAAAGTTTAACAGAAAGGAAATATTAATCTCAAAAAAAGAAAGCAAAAATATACTTAAGATAAAAACTTTGTGTTTAATATAAAATTAGGAGTCATTNTGTGTATCGCACAACAATCAATCCAGTTTATCGCTGAACGTGTGGTCGCTGCGCGTAATAATTTCTTCAATATAGTGGATCATATCAAAGTTTAACGAGAAAGGAAACATCAATCTCAAAAAAAGAAAGCAAAAATATACTTAAGATAAAAACTTTGTGTTTAATATAAAATTAGGAGTCATTCTTATCACAATCTTATGGCTTTATTCACATGTTTAAAAATCAATTTAAATAAACTCTAAACTATTTTTATTAATATATATATATATATATATATATATATATATATATATATATATATATATATATATATATATATATAT
>JXCR01143855.1:274281-297783 GCA_002079205.1 Phalaenopsis hybrid cultivar
ATATATATATATATATAATTTTAAACCAAAACGAGCTAAATAAGAACCAACAAATCATTGTTCGTGTTTGAATAGTTTATACATCAAGTTCTAAAAAATGTCATTGTTCGGTTCGTTAACTTAGCGAGCGAATCGACCGCCTCTTAACGAGTCGAACATGAGCTCTTCGCGAACAACAAGCTGTTTTGACAGCCTTATGCAAGTCAATCTCAGATCGATTTAAGTCAATATTGGGTCAATTTTGGGTTAGTAGGTCAACTTGAACCTAATCCAAAAATTAAACGAGGTAGAGTTCTTAACCTGAACACAACCCTAAAATTATTTAGGTCAACCAGAACTCAAGTTTTCAGAGTAAGATAACACACCAAATTAATTTTTGACACCTCTTACTTCGCCTACATATAAATACATACATAAATATATATCGAACTCGTAAACTTTATTTTTTTTCATATATACCACCCAAAATTTTCATGCCACAAAAAAAAATCCACTATTTTAACATTTAAATTATGAATTACTTCTTTTTATACTTAAAAAAAGTTCCATATACATATAAAAATTGAAGTTTAAGGGGTACAAAAATGCCTTACTAACTTGAACTTGACCACCCGTCAACTTGAAATTGACATGAGATTGAGTCGAAATCTGACCATTATAGCTATTATATCTTAGATAAATGATCAGTTATACTGGCCATGCTCTATTCAAGTAGTATCAGGTTGGGTTAAACCCAAACCCAAGCTGGTTTCATCTATGTTCACCAACGAACATTAATCGATCTAAGAATGAATGAATACGAAGAACTCAAACTAACTTGCCGATTTTGCCTCAGAATCTAGCTTGACACGCTCATCAAAACCACCTACATAGCTCCACCTCCCTTTTTAGGGAATGTATTAGGGCATAACTAATCTAATTCAATGGATATAATTATTAAATCTTCATTTTATGAAATGCCTATGTTTGGCTACATTCAGTAATTTAAATATTAACCATTGGTCAAATTTTACTATAAAATCTTACCTCTACTCTCATCTACAAATATGTCTTTATGATTCATAACATCTTATTAGGAAGTTCCATTCATAATAGTCTTTCGTAATCGTTTCAAATACTGTTATAACTCAATTAAATGTTTTGAAATTATTATTATTGTTTTTTAGCCAAAATTATTGAAGTTAACTTAAGAATTTTAAAAAACTAAAATAAATTTTAGAATATTAATCATGTTGTGAAATTCAGGGCAATGAAAAAACATGAATTGACACAAATCCAGAAGAACACAGAGATTTAACGAGGTTCGGCAAAGATGCCTACATCATCGGGAGCAGAGTGTCGAATTCACTATTTCAAAGGAGTTACATACTCATATGGTTACATATTTATTTATAGATAAAACCAACAGCTCCCCCAACCCACTAATCCAAGAGACATACCTCTTCACACCAAGAGACACACATCTTCATTCCAGGAGACACACCTCTTCAAATCCAAGAGACTCCAAATTCCTGGTATATGAGCCATACATAACAAATCATGTTCTCAACCTTTTTATTTTTTGTTTTTTCACTGCTTTCATAAACATTTTTGTTTTCTTTCTCCAAAAGATGATGATCATGATTATCTTTTTAGCAAATAATAGACAAATTAACTATCAAAGCTAGTTGTTCTGATTTTTTTTCCTATGTTTTATAAAATAAGAAGAAAGCTACACATTTAGGGCCCATTTCAGGCGGCGGTGCGGCACAAATCTATGTTATCCCACCTCTCCTGGATAGATGAGAAGACAGTTTTTTAGGTGCGGTCCGACAAAAAAAAAATTTATAATAGCTACTGCCATTTTTTGAATAGCAGCATATTATTCAGTAGTTTTAAAAGTATTTTTTAATAAGTTGCAGCTAACCCAAACAGACCCATACTATTGCAATAAGCAATCACTCAATATGCTGCAAATGATTTGGTGTGCTCTCTCACAAAAAGCAAATACAAGTGTAATCCAAATGAGTTGCAAGAGTTGGGGTTAACTCCTTGGAGCTTAATGAAAAAATATTGGACCTAATTAAAATGGCAGAGTATATATTTATTAGATGACAATAGTGTCATGTGTGATCTAAAATAGTGAATAATTGTCGTTCATTTAAAGTACTTTCGGGAGAATCGACATTCATTGCAACAGCACGAAGCTTCACTGTATTCTCAAACAAAATCTTATTAATACTCAGGTAACTCCAAATTTATTGAAATCATCCATGATGAAGATACTCGAGGAGATCGAACAAATATTTATTTGCTAATAAAATAAGATTCATAGATTTTATTAAAGTGCATTTCAAATTGGTTGAACAAAATTCATAAAAAAAGATTCGAAGTAATAGGTATTATTATTTTATTATAAAATAACGAGTTAACTAATTATCATTATCATTGAACCAAGTTAATGTGATGACTCGTATTGTTTAAGTTCCAGTTTATTTTCATAGTATTCTAGAATATTTTCAACTATCTCTTGTAACGATTACTCGAGTATACCTTATAAACATTTCCATAATAATAATAATAATAATAACAACAACAACAATAATAATGATTTTATGATAATTGTTTAGACATTGGTTTTGTAAATCACATCACATGTAGGAGAAATTATTACGTACGATATACTACTTATGTATGATAAAAGGTGGATGAGGAGGTCACATCACTATATATATATATATATATATATATATATATATATATATANCAAACAACTACACTGTTAAATTTAAACTTATAACACTGGTGTCATAAATTTATACATTAAAATGTGCATTTCACTTTGAAAAAATAAATAAAAGTAATATTTTTTTTATGTGATATTAAAAATTTGAATGCATTATGTATATAAGTGCTCCTAAATTGTTTTGTTTACAATTAGAAATAAGTAGTGGAGGCACACCCTTATAAGTTTTTAGCTGGAATGCATGAATTATGTGCTATATATGCATGTAAAATTTTCTTTATAAAATAATATATGCATGTTGGCTTCGTAATTAACTAAATTTTAAATGCTGTCTGTAATATATATATATATATATATATNACATATATTTGTCTGGTCATCCATACATAATATTTTCTAATAGGATGGAGGTTGACGGGGGATGTGGTGTCTGCATTAATGAGTAATAAAAGTCTTCTAACTTAGATAACATTGTGGGATACAGTTCATTTATCATCCCTAATCACTATGAACTTTTAAATTAATTAATAAAATGGTACTCAACTTAGGGATAAGAAATCAAGTTTGTGAGTGGGTTCGGGTCTGACCCAAAATTAACTAGTCCTGAAATTGTTTGACCCAAAGCCGACTCAAATATTAAATAGATCAGAAAGTCCAATTCAAAACTGATCCACCTTCAACTGTTTGACCCGAACTAAACCCATATAACCTGTTTAGCTTAAAACATAATAGATATGAAGGTCTAGGGGTGTAAATGAGCCTAATACGAGGGAGNGTTCAAAACTGATCCACCTTCAACTGTTTGACCCGAACTAAACCCATATATAACCTGTTTAGCTTAAAACATAATAGATATGAAGGTCTAGGGGTGTAAATGAGCCTAATACGAGGGAGCCAGGCTCGGATCGTGTTTGGCTTGTTTATATTTCAAACAAAAAAAAAATGTTCGTGTTCAACTCGTTTGCTTAGCAAGCCGAACATGTGTTGTTCGCAAAACAAAAAGTCGTTCTAACAACTTAATCNCATGCTCGGATCGTGTTTGGCTTGTTTATATTTCAAACAAAAAAAAATGTTCGCGTTCAACTCGTTTGCTTAGCAAGCCGAACATGTGTTGTTCGCAAAACAAAAAGTCGTTCTAACAACTTAATCATGCAACCATAGATTGTTATGAGTTAGGGCGAGATTTAAATTTTATTATTTTTATTAAACATCATTTTTTAATATAATTTATTATATTTTTACTCTATTTTTTAATTAATAATTTTAATTGATTGTAAATTTTTGTAAACTTGTTGCCAATTAATTTTTTTTAATTAATAATTTTAATTGATTATAAATTTTTACTCNTATCATTTTTTAATATAATTTAATATATTTTTACTCTATTTTTTAATTAATAATTTTAATTGATTATAAATTTTTGTAAACTTGTTGCCAATTAATTTTTTTTAATTAATAATTTTAATTGATTATAAATTTTTACTCTATTTTTTAAAATATTATTTTAAGCCAAAACGAGCTAAATACGAACCAACAAATCATTGTTCGTGTTCGAATACTTTATACATCAAGCTCTAAAAAATGTCATTGTTCGGCTCGTTAACTTAGCGAGCGAATCAACCGCTTAACAAGCTGTTTTGACATCCTTATGCAAGCCAATCTCAGATCGATTTAAGTCAATATTGGGTCAATTTTGGGTTAGTAGGTCAACTTGAACCTAATCCAAAAATTAAACGAGGTAGAGTTCTTAACCTGAACACAACCCTAAAATTATTTAGGTCAACCAGAATTCAAGTTTTCTTAATAAGATAACACGCCGAATCATACATAAATATATATCCAACACGTAAACTTTATTTTTTTTCATATATACCACCCAAATATTTCATGCCAACAAAAAACCCCACTATTTTAACATTTAAATTATGAATTACTTCTTTTTATACTTAAAAAAGGTTTCATATGCCTGTGAAAATTGAAGTTTAAGGGTTACAAAAATGCCTTACTAACCTGAACTTGACCACCCGTCATCTTGAAATTGACATGGGATTGAGTCGAAATCTGACCATGATAGCTATTATATCTTAGATAAATGATCAGTTATACGGGCCAGGCTCTATTCAAGTAGTATCAGGTTGGGTTAAACCCAAACCCAAGCTGGTTTCATGTCTGTTCACCAACAAACATTAATCGATCTAAGATCGAATCAATACGAAGAACTCAAACTAACTTGCCGATTTTGCCTCAGAATCTAGCTTGACACACTCATCAAAACCACCTACACAGCTCCACCTCCCTTTTTAGGGAAAGTATTAAGGCATAACTAATCTAATTCAATGGATATAATTATCAAATCTTCATTTTATGAAATAACTATGTTTGGCTATATTCAGTAATTTAAATATTTACCATTGGTGAAGTTTTACTATAAAATCTTACCTCTACTCTCATCTACAAATATGTCTTTATGATTCATAACATCTTATTACGAAGTTTCATTCATAATAGTCTCTCGTAATCATTTCAAATACTGTTATAACTCAATAAAATGTTTTCAAATTATTATTATTGTTTTTTAGCCAAAATTATTGAATTTAACTTAAAAATTTTTAAAAAGCTAAAATAAATTTTAGAATATTAATCATGTTGTGAAATTTAGGGCGATGAAAAAACATGAATCGACACAAATCCAGAAGAACACGGAGATTTAACGAGGTTTGGCAAAGATGCTTACATCCTCGGGAGCAGAGCGGCGAATTCACTATTTTAGAGGAGTTACATACCAATATGGCTACACATTTATTTATAGATAAAACCAACAGATAATTACAAACACGCCCTCGCTCCCCCAACCCACTAATCCAAGAGACACACCTCTTCACACCAAGAGTTACACATCTTCATTCCAGGAGACACACCTCTCCAAATCCAGGGGACTCCAAATTCCTGGTATATGAGTCATACCTAACAAATCATGTTCTCAACCTTTTTTATTTTTTGTTTTTTCACTGCTTTCATAACTTTTTTGTTTTCTTTCTCCAAAAGATGATGATCATGATTCTCTTTTTAGCAAATAATAGACAAATTAACTATCAAAGCTAGTTATTCTGAATTTTTTTTTTATTTGCTATGTTTTATAAAATAAGAAGAAACCTACACATTTAAGGCCCATTTGAGGCGGCGGTGCGGCACAAATCTATGTTATCCCACCTCTCCTGAATAGATGCAGAGGCAGTTTTTTAGCTGCGGTCCAACAAAAAAAAAATTATAATAGCTACTGCAGTTTTTTGAGTATTAGCATATTATTTAGTAGTCTTAAAAATATTTTTCAATAAGTTGTAGCTAACTCAAACAGACCCTTACTGTTGCAATAAGCAATCACTCAATATGTTGCAAATGATTTGGTGTGCTCTCTCTCAAAAAGCAAATACAAGCGTAATCCAAATGAGTTGCAAGAGTTGGGGTTAACTCGTTGGAGCTTAATGAAAAATATTGGACCTAATTAAAATACCAGAGTATATATTTATTAGAAGACAATAGTGTCATATGTGATCTAAAACGGTGAATAATTATCGTTCTGTTAAAATACCTTCGAGAGACACTACTTTTCCAAAAGAGAAAATCAACGCGTCGGCATTCATTGCATCATAACGAAACTTCACTGTCTTCTCAAACAAAATCTTATTAATACTCGGGTAACTCCAAATCTATTGAAATCATCCATGACGAAGATATTCGGGGGGATCGAACTAATATTGATTTGCTAATAGCATAAGATTCATAGATTTTATTAAAGTGCATTTCAAATTGGTTGAACAAAAATCATAAAAAAGATTCGAAGTAATAGGTATTATTATTTTATTATAAAATAATTAAATGAGTTAACTAATTTAATTCCGTTTATCATTATCATTGAACCAAGTTAATGTGTTGACTCGTATTGTTGAAGTTCCAGTTTATTTTCATAGTATTCTAGAATATTTTCAACTATCTCTTGTAACGATTACTCGAGTAAACCTTATAAACATTTCAATAATAATAATAATAATTTTATGATAATTGCTTGGCCATTTGTTTTGTAAATCACATCACCTGTAGGAGAAATTATTACGTTCGTTATACTACTTATGTATGATAAAGGGTGGATGAGGAGGACGCATCACTTTATATATATATATATATATATATATATATATNGTCGTTCTGTTAAAATACCTTCGAGAGACACTACTTTTCCAAAAGAGGAAATCAACGCGTCGGCATTCATTGCATCAGAACGAAACTTCACTGTCTTCTGAAACAAAATCTTATTAATACTCGGGTAACTCCAAATCTATTGAAATCAGAGAGATCGAACAAATATTGATTTGCTAATAGCATAAGATTCATAGATTTTATTAAAGTGCATTTCAAATTGATTGAACAAAAATCATAAAAAAGATTGGAAGTAATAGGTATTATTATTTTATTATAAAATAATTAAACGAGATAACTAATTTAATTCCGTTTATCATTATCATTGAACCAAGTTAATGTGTTGACTCGTATTGTTGAAGTTCCAGTTTATTTTCATAGTACTCTAGAATATTTTCAACTATCTCTTGTGATGATTACTCGAGTAAACCTTATAAACATTTCAATAATAATAATAATAATTTTATGATAATTGCTTACCCATTGGTTTTGTAAATCACATCACCTGTAGGAGAAATTATTACGTACGTTATACTTCTTATGTATGATAAAGGGTGGATGAGGAGGACGCATCACTTTATATATATATATATATATATATATATATATNGTTCATACTCTAGTTTTGAAACATGACGTATAAATTTAATAATAATTAATAACATAATCGAGCTAGCAATACTCAAGAAAATCTTACAATAGTTGGATAATAAAATAATAATAGTAATATTTTTGTAAAAAAAAATTGAAGAGAATGATAGAAGATACTAAGAGGATTGATTATGACAATTTTAATTTATTAAATACTACNATTCATACTCTAGTTTTGAAACATGACGTATAAATTTAATAATAATTAATAACATAATCGAGTTAGCAATACTCAAGAAAATCTTACAATAGTTGGATAATAAAATAATAATAGTACTATTTTTTAGAAAAAAATTGAAGAGAATGATAGAAGATACTAAGAGGATTGATTATGACAATTTTAATTTATTAAATACTACAAAATGAAAAAAAAATCGACAAATCATTTGTTTTCATGCAACCAAGCTTCTATAATAACATTTGAGTGAGATACTTACAAACAATGACGCGAAACTCTTTCACTAATAAAAAAAATAACACAACATATCTATCTACAAGAACTTTTACTTCATAATTGATCTTTTTCATCATCTATTATGTATAGGTTATTCTTTCACCCTGAGAAGCCTACTCCTTCTAGATTTACAGTATCATAGCCACCATGGTCAAGCCCCATATCCCACACGAGCTCATATTGTCCAATATTCCCATTCTTTGGTCCCTCTTCCATTTGATCAAATGTGAAGTCATTAAGGAATTCAAATTGCGTAAGAGAAGGATTATGAATACAATTTAAGTTGTTATCTTCCTCTTGATAAGTAGTAACGGTGGATAATGAGCAACCATTATTTTCCTCATAATAAGGAGGTGGTTGATCTATAACGATAGGAGGGAACTGGTTCCACAAATCAGAAGATGAGATAACAGTGTGGCAAGTAGTAGTTTCCGTATCTCTTTCCTCTTTCCTCTTATGAAATACTCTACAAAGAACCCAGTCCTCCTGTCATAAGAAAAAGCTTACTCAAATAAGTAAATTTATCTTGATAAGTATCATTAAAAACTTTTTTTTTTTTTTTTAAAAAAAAGTTAGTGATGTTATAACATATTATAGATTAGGATAAGTTTTTTTTTAATATTAAAATAGTGAATGAAAGAGGCCCACATAGACATTATTGTTAAAAAATTAAAGCTAGTCATGAGAATATATGCTAGGCAATCATACTAACTAAAAACAATAGTTATGAAACTTATTTATTTTATACACATGAGTTTTAACTTTCTAGATGAGATTACTTGTGTATATATCTCATTCATTCACCATCCTAATTAAAAAAACTTATCTTAATTCATATTATTTTAAAATTTCCTTCATTCACTTAATTTGATTTTATTTTTGGNTCGTAAGAAAAAACTTACTCAAATAAGTAAATTTATCTTGATAAGTATCATTAAAAACTTTTTTTTTTTTTTAAAGAAAAAGTAGTGATGTTATAACATAATATAGATTAGGATAAGTTTTTTTTTTAATATTAAAATAGTGAATGAAAGAGGCCCACATAGACATTATTGTTAAAAAATTAAAGCTAGTCATGAGAATATATGCTAGGCAATCATACTAACTAAAAACAATAGTTATGAAACTTATTTATTTTATACACATGAGTTTTAACTTTCTAGATGAGATTACTTGTGTATATATCTCATTCATTCACCATCCTAATTAAAAAAAACTTATCTTAATTCATATTATTTTAAAATTTCCTTCATTCACTTAATTTGATTTTATTTTTGGTAAAAAAAATAAATAATGAAATAATAATTAGTTCTAAATGTATTATTTTTCTTGACATAATTGCCTTCTTTCACCTCATTATATACATAAAATAGATGAATGCCTATATATTTAAGCATCCATAAATAATATTATAAATTAAATCTAACCATCTACATATCTTAGAAAATATAACAATAAATTTAAAAAATGAATGTTTTAGCACAATCCTCTAATATATATATATATATATACATACATTCAATTAATAAATAAATTAAAAAAAAAAGAACAAACCTTTGGTTGAGAATGGGGAGTCTCGAGTCTAAATTCATGCATGACCCAATTAGTCTTGATCCCATTTGGAGCCCTACCAAGATAGTAAACCAATGTCTTCCTCATTCCCATCATCACATTCCTTCTAGGGTTGCGTATAACTCTATCCTTTCCTGTAGCCTTCCAATACCCAGACTTTGTTGCTCTATTTGCTCGTGACCCTGTTGCATACTTTCGGTCACGAAAGCTGAAGAAATACCACTCGTTTGGACTTAGCTTCGCCATCTCTGAAAATCACACATCATGAAGCAAAATAATTATTTATTTTTTTTACAATTATAACCTTCAATGCATGATAATGAAAATAAAATATATATATATATATATAACAAAAGTTTAATGTTTATGTGTTAGATATTTAAATGTTTCATAATTGGGTGGTATGCATGTAAAAGCGTCCTAAACCGTCTCTTGTCAATTCTATCTTGTCTTGTTGGTAGAGAGCAATTATTGATTGAACATTATTCATTAAACACTATTAATTGTGTTGATTGAACATGCATGTCTAGTGCAATCAATGCTATCTTGTTCAATATGACTAAGAGATTCTGAAGTTGATAGTCTAGTTTTTGTTTCATGTGTTAAGCTAGTTTTTGATGTAGTTTAAGAGTTTTAGTTGACCATATCTATATCATATTTATAATCTATAAAACTCTATGCAATAGATTTTTACTCTCTTAAATAAAATATTTATTGAAATTTATAATCTTTAACATATATATATATGCATAAAATGGAAGAATTTATGAGGCAGACGAGAGGTGTATGAGTGCAAGTTTAAATCATTGGAGATTTTTGCGCCACAAGAAACTAGCGGGCCAGTGTTGAAGCAATCAGTATTATTGAAGGGAATAATACAGCTAGCTAAATGGCTAATGCACGTAGTGATCTACAGCATTAATTAGCGTGTACATGTGAATTATTTGTATATGTTTTAACAAACTTATTTTATTTTTATTTTTTTTGGAAGTGTTCTATGTATCTCTAATAGCTTGCAATCAATAATTATAGAAATGGACAGAGATGGCCTTAAGAAGATTGCCTTGGCATGCAAGAAGTTCAGAGAATTTAGAAGAAAATATGGAAGGGAGGAGGAAGGTGTCGTAGGGGTAAATATGTCATATTACATTAGTCTTACTTGGAGTTTAAGTAACTTTTGTCTTGTTTATTGTACTATTAGACTGTTAATAATCTACCTCAATCTCCTACTATTACATAGATAATAATATCAAAGCTAATTAATCCTATTTTAGGAGAAAGTATTATGTCTCGATATAATGACACTGATTGATCACACCATATCATTATGCACACGACATGATAAGATTCATTCGTGAGTCTGGATAACCAGACATAATATTTTCTCCAGCTATAGAATATAACTTTGATTAATATTGAATATCCTTATAAACTTAGTTATTTTTGTTGTGCCTTGCAACATCAGTGTGTTATATATCAATATATATTAACAAAACAATTTTTTTTTTTTTTGCATAAATTAACTTTATTTAAAGAAAAAAATAATAATAAAGCAGAAAGCTCTGCAAAACATAACAAAACTCACCCGGAAGATCCCAAGGTTCCTTGATATGCAAATCAACTTNGTAGTTTATATTAAGCTTTATTCTAGCAATTCATACTGTAGTTTTGAAACATGAGTCATAAATTTTATAATAATCAATAAACTCATGGAGTTAGCAATACTCAATAAAATCTTACAATAGTTGGATAATAAAATAATAATAGTAATATCTTTAAAAAAAAATTCGAAGAGAAAGATAGAAGATACTAAAAGGATTGATGATGACAAATTAAATTTATTAAATACTACAAAATGAAAAAAACAACTACAAATCATTTTTTTTTCATGCAACCAAGCTTCTATAATAACATCTGAGTGGGATACTTACAAATAATGATGTGAAACTCTTTCACTAATAAAAAAAAATAACACAACATATCTATCTACAAGCACTTTCACCTCATAATTGATCTTTTTCATCATTATTATGTATAGGTTATTCTCTTACCCTGAGAAGCCTACTCCTTCTAGATTTACAGTATCATAGCCACCATGGTCAAGCCCCATATCCCACACGAGCTCATATTGTCCGATATTCCCATTCTTTGGTCCCTCTTCCATTTGATCAAATGTGAAGTCATTAAAGAATTCAAATTGCGTAAGAGAAGGATTATGAATACAATTTAAGTTGTTATCTTCCTCTTGATAAGTAGTAATGGTGGATAACGAGCAACCATTATTTTCCTCATAATAAGAAGGTGGTTGATCTATAACGATAGGAGGGGACTGGATCCACAAATCAGAAGGTGAGATAACAGTCTGGCAAGTAGTAGTTTCCGTATCTCTTTCCTCTTTCCTCTTATGAAATACTCTACAAAGAACCCAATCCTCCTGTCGCAAGAAAAAGCTTACTCAAATAAGTAAATTTATCTTGATAAGTATCATTAAAAATTTTTTTTTTTGTTTAAAAGAAAAGTAATGATGTTATAACATAATATAGATTATGATAAGTTTTTTTTTAATATTAAAATAGTGAATGAAAGAGGCCCACATAGACCTTGTTGTTCATTCACTTCATTTGATTTTAAATTAGAAAAGTAGTGTTGTTCATTCACCATCCTATTTCAAAAACTTATCTTAATTCATATTATTTTAAAATTTCCTTCATTCACTTCTTTTGATTTTATTTTTGATAAAAATAAATAAATAATGAAATAATAATTAGTTCTAAATGTATTATTTTTCTTGACATAATTGCCTTGTTTCACCTCATTATATACATAAAATAAATGAATGCCTATATATTTAAGCATCTATAAATAATATTATAAATTATATCTAACCATCCACATATCTTAGAAAATATAATAATAAATTTTAAAAATAATATATATATATATATATATATATATAATACATTCAATTAATAAATAAATTTAAAAAAAAAAAAAAAAANGTTTAAAGTTATATATTGGATTTATGTGCACACATAATATATTTATATCTTTAATTATTTATATTACTAATGCATAGCACATTTATGATCATTTAATCTAAATTTCATTAANTTTTAAAGTTATATATTGGATTTATGTGCACACATAATTTATTTATATCTTTAATTATTTATATTACTAATGCATAGCACATTTATGATCATTTAATCTAAATTTCATTAAAATTTATCAATCATATTGTTTAGAGGTTCTTACAATTATATTGAATTTTGTACCATCCCCTTCTTTATATCTACTTAGCTCCATCTCTTAAAAACATGTCTAGAAACTAAGTATCAATCACAAAATGTACACCTTATTACAAAGAATCATGATAACAAGTTTTGAATCTCATCTGTATATATATATATATATATAGCTTTAAAAAAGATGAGCTTGAGTGAGCTTAGGCTCGACTCGTGTCTGGTTCATTCTAAATTCATCTCAGACAAGGAATCTTTCTTGAAATAATGTCTTAGGAGCCCAATCAGGCCATAGATTGATTTATGAAAATAGAACGTCAAGTTGGTAGCCCATTAATAAAAATATTATTTTGCTTTAAAAAAGTTCAAAATATTTGAGGCTCTTATTCTTATACATCTGTATATATTTCTAGCCCCATCACCATAAGAACTTAGTATTTAGTAGAATTAATATATAGAAATATATAGTTATTAATATTTTTGAGCTTGTGATAATGCAAACCATATCAATCTTTTTGCCCTCTTGAATAACATTGTGAAGATGAAACTAAACCATCCCCCTAAACTCTAGTTGGTTAATATTTAAACCATCTTGGTTGATCAATTTCTTTAATTAATTTAAAATAATTTTCATGTCAACGGTCGTTTCTATGACTTTATTTATATATTAAATTATGTTTTCATCATTGTTAAGAAAGAAAAATAAATAAATAAAGTGGTGGCATCAGCCAAATTATTCCTGTTGGGTGACATTAAGAATGTGGAAATAAATATGAAATTTACATTGATGTGGACTNAAGAAAAATAAATAAATAAAGTGGTGGCGTCAGCCAAATTATTCCTGTTGGGTGACATTAAGAATGTGGAAATAAATATGAAATTTACATTGATGTGGACTGCTAATAGACAAATATTTTTTGCACTTTGCCTTCCTATTATTTAATATTGACTGAACTTTTCTTACAAAAAAGATGGACAAATCCTCAAAAACTACTAAAATAGAGCTTTCCTTGCGCTTCCCATAGAAACTTTCACCAACCTCTGACTGAAATTTGAATGTTTAAAGTTTACAAATTTAGCCAATCATGTTGCAAANAGACAAATCCTCAAAAACTACTAAAATAGAGCTTTCCTTGCGCTTCCCACAGAAACTTTCACCAACCTCTGACTGAAATTTGAATGTTTAAAGTTTACAAATTTAGCCAATCATGTTGCAAATGGTAAGGGCAAACTAATGGTGCCTGGATTTTGACTAGTTCAATCATGGCTTAAATTATTTCTTGATGTTTAATAACAAGGAAGTTTTACATTATTTCACTTATTTTTAAATAATGAGGTGAAAAGCATGATTTCTAGGATGTTGGCTTTCTATTTCACTTAATCCAAAGGTATGGCATGAAGGGAAGTCCAAGAAGGACCANAATTTCTAGGATGTTGGCTTTCTATTTCACTTAATCCAAAGGTATGGCATGAAGGGAAGTCCAAGAAGGACCATCTCTACCTCCGGGGTTAAGATTCTATCCGAGTGATGAAGAGTTTGTTTGTCATTGTCTTTATATGAAGGTGGTATACAAGAGAAGTTCTCAGGAAACATGGTGGAAAGTTGATTTCCATATTAGAGAGCATTGGGTTCTTCCATGTGAGTCTTGTTCTCTTTGGTAGAGTTTTCTCCTCCTTTTTTTTTCTTAAATAGTTTTAATTTATTTTATACTTCATAACGATTTTAGCTATTGTAATAAGACACTAGGGGACACTTTTAGATTCCGATGCTAATGGGACATATATCGGATACAAAATGAAGATTTAATGTTAAAATGAACGTCGCTAATTGAGTTTGCGTCGACATTTGCGTCAGATTTTTATTTGCATCTGAACTAATATCGAGAAAATCTGTCATTGTGAATTTTCATTGGCAATTCACTCAATAGAATTTTAAAGTTGAATTTGCATCCGCCGTTGTCGATGCAAACTAGCGTCGACACAAATTAGCGTCAACTTCAGGGGGGATGTAAATTTGTGTCGAACTAATTGTGACATGTATCGAGCTGTTTAATTATAATTTTCGTCGGATTTTTTTATGGTAATTTGACATAAACCTGTAAGAAAAAAAAATGTAGCAAAACGATTAGATTTCCACATACCTGCATATAGCAAACACAAACATTATATTATCATATTTATCTATCATCATAACTGAAAAAGGAAATCACCAACATGTCTAAAGAATGATATCAAATTAAACTAAAGAAAAGTTGTTCAAAGTGTTTAAATTAAGTTCACAACTACATGAACTGATAGTTCACTTAAACACAAATAAATTAAAAAAATAATTATCCCTTACGGCGGGGATCATCAACAAACACATAAAAAAATCCTAATTCTACCCCTCATCCTCCTCCCGCTTCTCCTCCTCCATATCATCGTCGACAACACTCATATGATGCTTGCTCTGAAGATCAAAACTCTCTATTGGGCATGCTAGACCATCTTCAATCCTTTACAGGCCTTCACGCAACTACCAAAGCTCTTCATTCATCAACTTGACTCACCCGGCAAGCTTCTCATGTTGAGACTATAACAAGCTAAGGTCACCCACAGCTACATGAGAGCATTTGGCCTCAAATGCTATGCCTTTTGAGCCTAGGTCGTACAACCTCACATTCTTCTTCCCCGATGCCTATGTCCATAGCTCAAAATCGGACTAAGCTGTGGTAGATTGGCTACCACTACTGCTAGCAGATAATGAGTTTTGGCTAGCCATCTCCCTCTTTCTCTCTCGAAACTGCTCACACTCCTCTTACATAACATTACTCAAACATTAATTATCATTTTAAATATTAATAGCCACAATATAAATTTAAATTTCTTAACTTACATTGACAGACCAAGAGTGGTCGGAGACCTATTGCTGTGTGTCTGGGCACCGATGTGAGAAGGCATGTAACTCTATAGTGGATGGCTCTCGATCAATTTGTTTGACCTGTACACATGATCAGATAAATATATGTCTGAATCACATAATTACAAAAATTGTTAAACTTCTTAATTTTGAGATAATCTTACCAGTCTCTGGTAGTGCTCTGTGTGGGGGGATTGAAACTTCAATGTGGAGTGCGGCCCCTCGGGCTCCCTTGAATGTCCGAGTTTGCTAGTTTGCCTATCATTTCCTCTAGTATTTCGGAGAAGCTCTGTGGTGAACAAATTCTCGAGTCGATGCCTACCAAGAACCTCAAAAATTTGTTAGATCTGGTGTTGATGTTCCGAAGACCAATAGAATAACCTCTATAAATTAGAAATTATATATGTTTGATTGGTNGCATAAATTAACATTATTTAAACAAAAAAACAAAAAAAAAGGCAGAAAGCTCTGCAAAACATAACAAAACTCACCCGGAAGATCCCAAGGTTCCTTGATATGCANTTTAGGAGCCCAATCAGGCCATAGATTGATTTATGAAAATAGACCATTAAGTTGGTAGCCCATTAATAAAAATATTATTTTGCTTTAAAAAATTTCAAAATATTTGAGGCTCTTATTCTTATACATTTGTATATATTTCTAGCCCCATCATCACAAAAACCTAGTAAGTAGTACATCTAATATATAGAAATATATAGATATTAATATTTTTGAGCTTGTGCTAATGCAAACCATATCAATCATTTTGCCCTCTTGAATAACATCGTGAAGATGAAACTAAACCATCCCCCTAAACTCTAGATGGTTAATATTTTAACTATCTTGGTTAATCAATTTGTTTAATTAAATTTAAAATAAATTTCATGTCAACGGTCGTTTCTATGACTTTATTTATATATTAAATTATGTTTTCTTCATTGTTAAGACATACGAAAGAAAAAAAAAAAGGTAAAGTGGTGGCGTCAGCCAAATTATTCCTGTTGGGTGACATTAAGAATGTGGAAATAAATATGAAATTTACATTGATGTGGACTGCTAATAGACAAATCCTCAAAAACTACTAAAATAATAGAGACAATTCGAGCTTTCTTTGGGCTTCCCATGGAAACTTTCACCAACCTCTGACTGAAAATTAAATGTTCAAGATTTACAAATTTAGCCAATCATGTTGCAAATGGTAGGAGCAAATTCATGGTGCCTGGATTTTGACTAGTTCAATCATGGCTTAAATTATTTCATGATGTTTAATAACAAGGAAGTTTTATATTATTTCACTTATTTTTAAATAGAGGTGAAGAGCATAATTTCTAGGATGTTGGCTTTCTATTTCACTTAATCCAAAGGTAAGGCATGAAGGGAAGTAGGACCATCTCTACCTCTGGGGTTAAGATTCTATCCGAGTGAAGAAGAATTAGTTTGTCATGGTCTTTATATGAAGGTGGTATACAAGAGAAGTTCTCAGGAAACATGGTGGAAAGTTGATTTCCATATTAGAGAGCATTGGGTTCTTCCATGTGAGTCTTGTTCTGTTTGTATAAGTTTTGACTTACTTCTTTTCTTTGAGTCATCATTTACACAACTGCTGATAATGATGTCACAATATAGAAATTTTCAACAACCCTTGATACAAACATGTCAATTGTATTTTAAATATCAAGAGTCAGAAATTCTATAATCTTTTCTATCATTGTTACCTATGTAGATCATTATTATAAGTCGACCTATCACAACACTTGTAGAGTTCCTTTGATTATTTTGTATGTTAAAGATCATTTTTTATATGCATATGTAATTTTGTAAGTGTACATGCATGCAATTATCTTAATGAACATGTCCACCAAATTCATAAAAATAATAAAATCAATAAAATTAATGGTGTCCGCTTAAATTTACTTTTTTGTAACATATACAAGTATTCAACAAAATGGATAAATTTTTACCTTCATATCAATATCACATAATAATCTTATAGAAAGATATTATTCTTAATTTAGCACTTGAATCTCACTAGAATTGATGGAGCAGTCTTGTGACACTTTCATTATTCCTCAATTCATATGGGTTGCCCACCCTGAATTCAAGCTTATAGCTATGCATTGATCATATTTTAATATTATTCTTTCTTCTTCTAAATTCATACACTTTCATTATTATTTTTATCCAATCACGCTTTAATACTACTTTCTGTCACACCTCGATTGACCTCTTTTGGTTCAAGTAATGGTGCAACAGAGGTGGACAACTTATTTAGACACAATTCTTTATTTCCGACTTGCAAAAACTATGACTCAATGGGTAACAAATTAATTAGTCTCACTCAATCGTAGTGAATATTAACAATTCAATTCGATTCAATAATCATTTGCAACACATGGAAGACACGACTAATACTTTCACTAAACATATATAGAGTTGCCAAAAATTAAGTTTATTAAGATACATACCCCAAGAGTTTGTACAACATTCTCAAAACTTACAACCTAAAAGCTATACAATGTTACATCTGGCTAATCGCTTTGGCATTCTTTATCCTTCCGTGAAAATCAACAACATATAAGTGTGAGCTACAAGCTCAATAAAATATTTAGTGATCAATTAAGAAGTCATGGCCGTAAAAAAAAAAACATGCATGCTCAACTATGACCAGTATGAGGGATAATATCACATAATAGAAATTCTTTAAACTTTTAGCTACTGAATGTTACAGTCGGTTGAATGTTATGTACGACGGATATTGTCATAAGCAGAGTGTTCTATAAGATCCAAATCTCATCTTGATAATTCTACAATAAGCACTCTTTTCTGTATGAGGTCCGCCTTAGACAACTATGTTTTGTTTCCTTTTGAATGATTAACAGTAACTTGAACAAGCTGACAATTCTCCAATATGCTCTTCCCACCTTTGGAATAAGGGATGATGTGGTCGTAATTGTGGTAGAGACATCTGGGGCATCTCACAAGATCCCACCCCTTCACCTTCCCAATCTTCTCCCAGCATCGCTGCTTCACGGTGTAAGGAAAGTTGTGAGGGATTGTAACTCCTCCTAACCCTCTGATCCTGCCATTCTTATTGCTTAGAGGCAATTGGTCGTATGGAGGTGCAAGGGTGGACAGATGATCAGTTAAGATTGAAGCCCTAAGAGTCAATAGAGGTATCCTTTGACTCATGCCAACATGTCTATTCATTGATCATTTTACTTGTTAAAGAACAATTTTCACATGCATATGTAATCGTATAAGTATACTTGTAAGCAATTTGTTCAATGAGCATGTGTATAAATTCACTAAAAACTTTAATATCAGTGAAATAACTAGTGTCACCTAAAACTTGCTTTCTTGTAACGTTGTAGGTATTTGATGATATGCAAAAAATTCTAAATAAGTTTCATATCAAGTTATCGTACTAATAGAGGTTCAATTAAGTACTCCACCCCCAGCATTACATATCCATTGGCTCTATACTTCAAATCTCCTTCATAATATTTTATTACCAGGTTGCTGCAATTAACCGAAAATAGAGAGAATTGAAAGACATTATTAGTTTAAATGAAAATTAAACACAATTATTTTTATCTAATTATAATTATAAATAATTATCTTTTCTCCCANCATTACATATCCATTGGCTCTATACTTCAAATCTCCTTCATAATATTTATTACCAGGTTGCTGCAATTAACAGAAAATAGAGAGAATTGAAAGACAATTAGTTTAAATGAAAATTAAACACAATTATTTTTATCTAATTATAATTATAAATAATTATCTTTTCTCCCAAAAGTGGAGAACTCACATTTGATAAACATTAAAATTAAGTTATAATTAATTAATTTAGTAATTTAATTTATAAAGCCGTATGCACTAATAATACAAATATAATTTTATATATCAATTTAATAGATATAAAATATAAAATTCATTAAAATAGTTGTTATTTACTTATTTATAATTTAATATTTGAATTTATTTTAAGATTAATAACTTATTTACTAATTAAATCCAATAAAACTAATCAAAATCCAATTTGGTTCCATCATAATCGAGCAGTTTGANTCAATAGAATTGTTTTTATTTAATTATTTATAATTTAATATTTGAATTTATTTTAAGATTAATTACTTATTTACTAATTAAATCCAATAAAACTAATCAAAATCCAATTTGGTTCCATCATAATCGAGCAGTTTGACTAATCTTGTGAAACAAAGACTATCAAATTGATTCACACCTAAAAGTCATCAAAGGCAAGCTCAACAAACATGTTTACTAAATGATTTAAAGATTAGGGTTTGCCTACGTGGCAACAATAAACACTAAGGCGTGTCAGGCAAAATATTCTATGCACAAGAGTTTTGTGGATGTATGTCCTTTTTCTCTAATAAGTTGAATCAATAACTAACTTAGGCATCATGCAAGATCACTTTTATTTATATTTTTTTTGTTTATTTTATCTTATATTGTTTATTTTTTGATATAAGAAAATATTATTTTGATAATCTTAAAATTTTTCGAGTTTTTGTTTATTTACATAATGATGGTCTGGCAGGTGGTAGCAACAATTTGTCAGAACTGTATATGTTGAGTATCTCAAACAGACCCTGATCTATAAATAGGGGAGGCCTCCTCGAAGGATGAGAACCCTAAAAGTTTTATGTAAAAATTAATCCTTAATAAAATCATTAAAGTCTTAGGGCCTATTTGGGGCAGCTTATTTGGTGCGATGCATTTTGAAACCACACCAAGAACAGTTTGGGTAAACTGTTTTTTGACAGCTTATTTAAAAAATTGTGTTTCAAACAGTTGAAATCAGTGTTTTCACACCATACCTAGCTAGGTGCGGTGGCACTTTCTAGATGTAGTATGTATTTTCCCACAAAAAAAAAAAATAATAGCCACCACAACATTTTTAACAGCAGATTATTTTTTGGCATCTTATTAATAAGCTGCAGTTGTCCCAAACAAACCGCTAATTTGTTTTTCTCTTCCCTCTCTATTTTTTGGTTTGGTTTGTTCTTTGCAATTTGTAAATCATTTTTCTTAATCATTTTTTGAATTGAATTANTTTAACAACAGAATATTTTTGGCATCTTATTAATAAGCTGCAACTGTCTCAAACAAACCGCTAATTTGTTTTTCTCTTCCCTCTCTGTTTTTTGGTTTGGTTTGTTCTTTGCAATTTGTAAATCATTTTTCTTAATCATTTTTTGAATTGAATTAAATATAATTATATTAATATTTTTTTAAAGAAAATATACTTAATATTTAATTTTTTTTCCCTTCTCACAAATGTGCCATTTACAACATGATAATTTAGTAATAAATGGTTAAGCAAATCATTCTATGAATTAAAATAATTTAATTTATAAATTTTCACCAAAATTATATTTTAATNGTTATATTAATATTTTTATTTTTGAAGAAAATATACTTAATATTTAATTTTTTTTTCCTTCTCATAAATGTGCCATTTGAAACATGATAATTTAGTAATTAATGGTTAAGCAAATCATTCTATGAATTATAATAATTTAATTTATAAATTTTCACCAAAATTATATTTTAATCATATTAACTTAATATTTAAGTAATAAATTTCCTCCTTAGAATATGATAACCACATTTATGAAAATGATGGATTTCAAATAATTGAAGAAGATATTTCAAGATGTCTACACTATAAATTTCAAATAATTATTTAGTTATTGTACTCATTCTATAAATAAATTTAATAACTCTAAAATTCTTTCTAATTGAACTTTGTAGTATATAGAGACAAAGAGAAAGCTTGAAAGAGAGGTATGGATGTACATCAAGACTTTGATTAAATCCTCCTACACTACACTTATCTCAAAACAATATTAATGCCTTAAACGATTCATTCTAATTGAAATTTACATTCATATCACCCAATTAATATATATTTACATATCTAATGCCTGACCTTTGTTTTTTTTTTACATTTTTACCCTCAAATTTGTCATATCACATCAAAAACACCACTATAAAATAAAATGCATCTTTTTATGCATAGGTTACATAACACGTTTATAAAAATAGACTCTCAAGTCTTAGATATGTAAATACGTAGCAATTCAGATAAATGATGTAAATCTTTCTATAATATATATATATATATATAGACACACACACCATCATTTAATGTCCGGACATTAAATAATGGTGCATGTCAAATACGATGACATGATATCTCATGATTTGTTATCCGGACGTGCGGATATCTAGAAGTAATAATTTCTCTAATTATAACTAGTGCTTGATTGATTCATATCATATGAATAGAGAGAGAGAGAGAGGAGATAGAAAGAGAAAGAGAGNACACTATAAATTTCAAATAATTATTTAGTTATTGTACTCATCCTAAAATAAATATAATAACTCTAAAATTCTTTCCAATTGAAATTTGTAGTATGTAGAGACAAGGAGAGAGCTTGAAAGAGAGGTATGGATGTATATCAAGACTTTGATTAAATCCTCCTACACTAACTACACTTATCTCAAAACAATATTAATGCCTTAAACGATTCATTCTAGTTGAAATTTACATTCATATCACCCAATTAATATATATTTACATATCTAATACCTAACTTTTGTTTTTTTTACATGTTTACCCTCAAATTTGTCATATCACATCAAAAACATCACTATAAAATAAAATGCATCTTTTTATGCATAGGTTACATAACACGTTTATAAAAATAGACTCTCAAGTCTTAGATATGTAAATACGTAGCAATTCAAATAAATGATGTAAATCTTTCTAAATTTTATCATATAAATATATATATACATACATACATACATACACACACACACACCATTATTGAATGTCTGCATGTTAAATACGATGACATGATATCTCATGATTTGTTATCCGGACATGCGGATATCTAGAAGTAATAATATCTCTAATTACAAATAGTGCTTGATTGATTCATATGAATAGAGAGAGAGAGAGGAGATAGAAAGAGAAAGTGAGAGAGAGGAGATAGAGAGAGAAAGAGAGAGGGGGAAGTATGGATATGGCGCAACGGTTTTGTACAAAGAGTAACGTCTCGACACACCAAAACTGGCCATTTTGCTTCCACGAGATGGCTCTTTCCATTTCCGTCTGGGAAGGTATCGTTGCAGCCTAAGGAACAAAAATTTCTATCCATAAGAGCTCTTATCTTCTTCATTAGATGACACGTGGTCTTATTTTTGCCACGTGTACCCCAATAATCCGGAGGAATGTTACTGAAAGCTAACCACCACATGCCGATATTAGGCTCAACGACAATCCACGTGGCGGAGATACCTCACCCCAGTTGAGGACTGCCGTCTGATGGACGCTCCATGGCGGCGTTGGGGAATTGGTGTCCTAGCTGGCATGCCACGTCAGATTCTTCCTTGCGGTTTTCTTGGAAGACAAACTGGACACGAGTCGCTCTCATCTCCTTCCTCATCTACAATTAGGGCTGTCAGAACGGCTTGTTGTTTGCTAACAGTTCGTGTTCGACTCATAAAAAAATTCATGTTTGACTCGTTTTTTAAGTTAACGAGCCGAACACAAACAACATGAACAAATATTTGTTCGTTCGTGTTCGGCTCTTTTTGGCTCGAAATACTATTAATCAATTATTTATATATATATATATATATATATATATATATATATATATATATATATATATATATATATATATATATATATATATATATATATATATATATATATATATAT
>JXCR01143855.1:298014-319798 GCA_002079205.1 Phalaenopsis hybrid cultivar
ATATATATATATATATATTGATAAAAAGTTATTTACCAATGTACGACTAAATGCAAGGAGACTGGATTTTTTGTTAGAAATATTCGAACAATATTTACCTACATACCATCCAATGCTTATGTATTTACATATCAAACGCCTTAATTTTATTTTTTTACATTTCATACAATTTAAATCTTGGATACCATATAAAACGTACCACTATTTTAACTTTTAAAATGTGAAATGCACCTGATACAGAACTTTTAATTTAATACATGGATGAGTCTGTATGTACATATAGCAGGTCTTGACTAGAGTCTTGATGCAAAACAACATCAGGACTCTTGATCTAATAATTTTTCCTATTTTTGTGGTATGTTCTTCCATGTCAGTATCAGAACCCATGTTAGATTTACAAATAGGCCAAAGATCAGATCTTGATGCTAATTTTCCTTTCTCATTGCCAAAAGCTTTTGGCCTTTCCAATTCTTAGCCTTCTTCAATGCTAACACCTATGGACGCTAACATTTTGGCTTCTCTTCCCATGGCCATTAGAGCTTTCCCCAGTGTTGATTGGGCATAATGGGTCCTTATGGTGTCTTCTCCTCATTGCTTTCTCGATAGTGAATTTTCACTTATCATTGATCATGTCGTCATCAAGCTCCTAATGTCATTGATTGGTGGTTTTTTTTAGCCTTCATACTTTCAAGAAAATCTATGTTTGTTGATGACTTATAATTGGCTTTCCAAATGGATTTTTACCTTCATATTTCTTAAAGAGCCTCGTGTTTTGTTTTCCAAAAGGGATTGCATTTATGAATTTAGGAGTTCACATATTTAATAAATCCATATTCTTATTATTAGTATTACTTGTTAGATAGATTCCCCTATTTCTTCTATTTCTAAGGTATTACTTGTTAGTTTCTTGGTGAAAAACTCTTGAACATATTGAACGTTGTATACTTATATGTATTGGTTATTATAATAGATGTTATTAGCATGAAGTGTTGTTTAAGAAAAGGCTGAGTTTTTGCTTGGTCAAGTAGTTCAAGTTTGCAGAGAAATTGGTAAGGGAAGCATGCAACTTTAATAATCAAATATCACTATTGTTTATTCCCTGCTTTATATGGTTAACATACTTCAGTTTCAAATCAATATTAAGGGTGTGTTTGGGGTAGTGGTGCAGCGCTGCTCCATTTTTTTTTTTTAACAAAATTGTGCTTTGTCTGTTTTTTTTTTTAACTGTAGTTGAAAGTTGTATTTTGTCACTTGACCTAACTAAGTGTGGTGGCTGCTAGAAAGCTGCAGTCTGATTTTTTTTAAAGAAAAAATAAAATAGTCGTCGTAGCTTTTTGAACAACATCTTCTTCTGTAACAGCTTAATGACAGCTTCTTCAAACAATTATAGCTTCTTCAAACAGGCCCTAAGTCTTCATTGTTCTTTTCCTTGTTGACTATTAATAACATAGATGGTAAGACTATCATCCAAAATGATCCTAACTCTTCCTTTTAAACTTATTAACAAGATGTGAATCAAGTAATTGTACTTATTAACACGATATGAATCAAGTAATTGTAAGAGTGGATTTGGTAGTTCTTTTGCTAATGTTGACATGAAAATGATCCAGAATTTTAAAGTGGGGTTGAAATAGTCCCATGAAGAACTATTCGAGCTCAATGTTCAAGTAGTCAAGAAATAATTAACACTTCTATAAACTCTGGGGCTAAAATGACCACATGTAAATAGTCTAGAATTATTTTGACTATTTTCTTAATTTTTCAAGTATTTTCTCAAATCCATATAACACAATATCAAATCAGAATTTGTAAGTACCTTCATCATGACGATCTTACCAACATTAGCTTTAATATCTTCCATGGTTAACATTACATCAAACCTATCAACTCAGCTCAGGGTCTCATATTTTTCTCAATAAATACTGATTTTTTTAATATTGTACTATTTCTCAAAAATGAATTTAATTATATGCAGTCAAATATTTCTTAACTCAAAAAAAAAAATGTTGAGTGTCAATCTAGACATTCCTCATAAATAATGGATTATTTGAATAACAACCTTGTAGAATAGACTGTTGAAACTTCAATTTTCTTAGTTAGCCATCATAAATCATTATTCCTAATTAATGAAGCAACAATCACATATTTAACAAGTCATCTTTTGATGTTAATCCCTCATTAAACTTATCCTAATTTAATGAAGATTATTAATATTAAATTATTTTTGAAGCACCAATGATCTAAAAATATAAGAACCAGTACTGGCGTCTAGGTGCCACTTAAGGTAAATTGGGCTCCAGTGCTTCGTGGTTGCATTAGACATGTGTCTCATCTAGTTTCCTTTTATTTCACCCCAACATTTGCTTAGGCCTATTTAATATCTATAGCATCCAATTTCATTAAAATAACACCAGAAAAACATAAATTAGAACGAATAATAGAAAAAATTGCTAGAAAAATTAAATAAATTTTATTACATAATTCGCAAGCATCAACCACCTAATCACACACGTTCTTTAATGACCCAATTTCAACCAACTAAACTCTTAAATTAACATGAAAGCCTTCACTAATTACTTTATTAACATGAAAGTGACCATTAATTAATAATAAAATACTGGACTTAACTACTGGGCTATTACTATAAGGTTTAAAGACTTGTATTTTGAAAAAGGTAAACTATTATATATGATTGCTTGAAGAGATGGGAAACTTGTTGTCTGCAAGCATTCAATTAAACTAATTTGATCATATTATATATTGAAAATGATTGAACAATTGATTAAGAGTTGAGGAGATTAAGGTTGATACATGCCAAATGGCACAGCACAGGAGCAGAAGAAAATATAAGAGATGCATATAAGCAAGCCAAGTTATGGATTGCAACTTGTAGAATGTGGTTATGTGCAGAGAAGCCATATAAATCTAATTCAGCAGTATAAACTAAAATAAATAAATAAATAAATAAGATTTTATTCTAATAATCCATAGATTATATTTTTTTTTTTCTTATTTTTATCTAGTTCATAACTCCATTTCCATAGAGTCTATGCTCCTATGCTCAAAAGAGCGTAGCGAGGGAATGTAAAAATGAACTGAGAACTACATAAATAAAATGAAGAAAATAGAAAGGACCAAAATGGAAATGTCTTGTAAAAAAGTCCTCGTGACATGTACTAGTAAAGAGCGGTCCAAATATGAATCACACCGTACTTAGCCTGAGTAAATATATGAGGAAGGCCTAATAAAATACCTTCTTATATGAATCAGAGGATAAAATTAAATTTATTTTGTTTTGGACTCCAAGAGATCTCTTGTGGCGACGTATCGTCGTAGTTCATTATATCATCAGGGATACCAAAGAGAAATCTCCATAAGGGAAGTTATGCTTACTTGTTACGACTTAGTGGAAATAAAATGTCAAGGCAATTTTTATCATCTCAGTGGGAGAAACCTCATTATATCAGGACATAGCTAGGCTATCGGATAAAGGGTGGGCCACCGAAACCCGACAGCTAAATCGCCCCTCAACATGGAGTGTCTAAGAGAAAACTACAAATGACTCGATAAAGGAGTCGGCAGCAAGTTAAGAAAAAACTTCTAGATATGAAGAAATAAACCAGTCAGGATTTCATGGATCCATCGCCCCAAGCTATCAAAACAAAAAGACTGCTTAGTCATGAAGATGGTTGACCCTGATAGGAAATTTTAAAGAGAAATTCCAAACTTTACCAAGGCATGAGATCAATTAGAAATAAAACCGCATTGCAGAATAACAAATTCACACCAGTTCCAAAAAAGCATAACAAAGAATTAAATAGAAAGCACAATCAAAGCAACTATTAATGCACATGAGAATCTTACAAGGAAAAACCTAAGAACAAAAAAAATCTCTTAGGCATACCACCAGACTCCCACTTGGAGAAAATAACACCCATCACCAGTCCTTTGTACCTGTTACCTCCAACTGAATTGTCTTCATAGTCACATATCATGGACACATACCGCAAGTGGCTCACCCCCAATCTCAATCTTCATGAAACCCAACTAAAGCTAAGCATAGTTTCAGTTTCTCAATACTCACAACATTCATCAACATATTCACAGAATTTTGAGCTATGTGTATCTTCTTTATGAACAACCACTCTTCTTCTAGAAGCGATCGAATGAAATAATAACTCAGCTGGATGTGTTTTGTCCTAGCATGAAGAGCAACATTCTTAGCAAGATGGATTACACTCATACTATTGTTGTAGAGTTTTTCAATCCCCTGCTCCTTGCCCAATTCTGTCATTAAAATTTGTAGTCAAATTATCTCATTGCTAGCCTCAGTGATAGTAATATATTGGACCTCCATAATTGAAAGTGCAATGATCTTCTACAATCTAGAAACTCATCTTATTGTTGTGTTCTTCAATGTAAGGATATACCCTGACATCACAGCACACCTGTGTCATACTCAGTGTATCCACGTTGTAATTGCGGTGCGCTCGCACCAGTTCGTAGAATCAATTTTGGCAAGAACTTTTTTGCCTTTGATCAATTTTGCCTATAAATTAATTAATAAGGCCGATCTTAGAGATCTTTTGGTGGTTGGTGGATGTAAAAAAGTTATGATTTTGATTAGAGAAAGGATTCCTCTTGGGTTTATCTTGTTCATTTGGATTGAACCTCAAGAGGAATTGTTTCTCTTTGATTTCGTAAGAAGCTTTTGAGAGAAGAGAGGGTGTTAATCCTGTGGAGAAGACAAGTTTTATTGTAAGTTTTTGCTTTTGTTATTTTCTTGCAATGAAAATCAGCATGGATTCTATGTTTGTCACTTTCTCTACAATGTGTGGTTAGTCCTTTCTTCATGTCTCTATGATGTAGGGGTAGTGATTTTATCGTGGTTTTCTGATATGTATTATTTATTTCATTTTTTGTGCTTTCACGGCCTACGTTATTGGTTAACCTTCAAACTTCATTTACTCCTAGTCTGGCCAACTAGGACGTTAAAATGTTTCATGAAATTACAATCATTAACCAATTTGTAGTGGAAACAAAAGGTTAACCGAAGAATTCTGAGAGGATAGGCATATTCCAATGGAATTTTTCCATCTTCCCAGAACATTGGATCAGTTTAGTGGAATGTCATGAAGATTAAGGAAACCTCAACTTCATGGATTATAAACTTCTTTTGACTTAGACAAAGGCATAAGAATTACCATATCACTGATTGATAGCGATCACATAGAAAAATTTATAGGAAGCCGCGATCACCATGATCCTCGAATCACGAAGGCATGAGCCTCATCTATCTTGAAGAACTCTTATGATTTTTTCCATTTTGCTTTATGCTTCTATTGCAGTAAGATCTATTTATATTAATTAGGATTTTGACATAAAAATCTTCTTTGTGAACCCGTCAAGCTAAGTTCACCAGATTCATAAATTAGATTTTTTTTTTTGTCGAAGTAATTGTTACACTTTTTCTTGTGGGATCGATACGTGATACTCTCTAACTCATTACTACTTGAACGCGCACTTGCATTGTATGGGCATCTTGCCCCCACAGTAAGTTTTGGCGCGTCAAAATCCCAAGTCTGATTTGACTCCCAAGATTGCATTTCTTCATCTATGGCAATCTCTCACTCCCTTGAATCTTTAACTTGAGTGGTCTCCTGAAAGCATTCTAATTCACCTTTATCAATTCGTAACAAATAGTGTAAATAATGAGAATATCTGTATAAATGTCATGTTGTTCTGTTGGATCTTTTGACTTCTGTCCCAGGAGACTGAGGAAGTTCCAGTGCTCCTTCTGATTTACCACTTCTTCTTTCTTCTTTCTCCTGATTACCAGTGTTATCTATCTCAACATATTTGGATTCTTCATTGTTATGCGCAATTCTTTCAATTGTTATGCTCACAAAGAAAAAAAATACCATAGCCTCGTACATTTAACAACATCTAAAATATATTGATTTCCTCCTAAGAGGCCATTAAGCTTCTAATTGCCATCTCCCCTTCATTTTTTATTCTTTTTTACCATCCAATGGAGAAATCTCTCTATGATACTTTGTCCAATACAATTAGCTACGAAATTTCGATCATTTCACCATCCACCACTCTTACCTATTAGCACACACATGCATGGCTAAGCAAATGAGAAGAACAAGTGATAAAACTTAACACCATATGACCATCTCCTTATACAATATATAGAGGTGGTGGTCAATGAACATATGAAGGCTAGGTACATGATGATATGTAACATACTTGTATAGATTAGTTAGACAATTTTTCCTTTCAAGGATAGAAACCTATTCCAATTGATATTGAGAAAAACCATTAAATGTGACAAACTCTTAATACAAGAGCTAAATGAACTGTAAAGGCTCCTTCTCGCTTCACTGTAATTCAAAAAAATATCAATGCTTCGGGGGCTCTGTATGTAACTATCCAATTGATTTAATCATAAAGTTGGTTGTCATCGTTATGCAAAGTAAAAAAAAAAATAGAATCCGAGCGCTCGTTTGAAAGTGTTTTGCAGTACAATGATACTTTAAAAATTGTCTGACGGTTGTCTGTGCGGCCAACTACAGACGATCACATCATCATACACATCAGCGGCGAGAGATTTTATCATGAGTAGAACGGAATATTTTTTTCTATGATATAGATATTATCATCTACAATCTAACTTCGGAAGATCTTCTTTTACCACGTCGGCTTTGAGTTGCATGAGAAGGATAAAAGCTGACGCCGGAAAATGACAAAGCAGCCATTGTTGAAATTAAAGTAATTACTGTTGACTTCGCTATTTCAATAATAATTCGCCCGGTCGATGACGAAGGCATCATGGCAAAGCTGCATTTACTATTCGTTTTTCTTATTTTCATTGCTTTTTATTATTATTCCCAATTAATTCCTATATATCTGCATATCTGACCCCTAATTTTTCTTTCTTTACATTTCTCCTAGCCAATCTTAATATATATATATATATATATATATACCTAAGAAGTGTCATCATTAGTAGAGCAGCCTCTCATGTCAGGGGTTCAAATTCTACTCTGCCCAGTTTTTCAGTAGTGAAAGTGCCCTTGAATAGTTAGACATATGAGGGTGGCGGGAGTCGTATAATAGTCTCCAACCATTCTTTTTATATATATATATATAAGCAAAAGAAAATTAAGCAGGAATTGTTTTGGAAGGGTGAAGAGAGACAAACCTCATTCAAATCACTAATCTACTAATTTGTAACAAATTAAACTTCAATTGATGTTCATTTTTATTTAAATTTTGATTATGGGAAGGCAAATGATGATTATTTTTACCAAAAACTTTTTGATAAAAAATGCGACTTTACATGCATACGACACTATTTTTATGTATTTATGAATGTCACATCTAAACTTTCATATTTAGATACATATTATTTAAAAAAAATGTAATTATCAGTAACTTTTAAAAAATGAAATACACATTTTCTCGTATAGATCTAAGGATACCTCCATCGTTTGGTCACCGCCACCGAAGGCAGTCATTAGATTTCCTAGCACATGACTTTCACCATAGCTTTTCTTCACGACATTTGGGTCTCCGCTACTTTCTTAGTCTTTTCTCCCAATTCCTTGACGAAAGACACATCCCACTTATTTAATATTACTCTCGGTTATTGGAGGGCCAGCCAACCTTTATAACTTACAACAGCATAGTGGAATCATTTCAATTAGATCAGATCTCGTGATTTTTTTCTATAGTTAAATCATTTCAATAAGGTTGTGCCTCGTGATTTTTTTTCCTTCAAGTTCTTCTCATAAAAATTTTTATGCTTTTCTATCAAATTCTCTTTACTTGTACGTGTGTCGGATCTTCGTGATAAGTCTAAAATATTAATATATCACTCCACCCTCATGAATTTAGTAGAAGACGATAATTATATGTACAAATATTTGTGTGTCGTGGAAGTCTAAATGAATAAAGAACTTGGATGCAATCAAGTTCACGCTTTAATGGATGGCTAAACCAAGAAAGAATACCGTGAGAGTTTACGTTCTAAATACCATAGCACATGAATAAAATGTGCTGATGATGAAATGAATCAAGTCATTAATAGACGAAATTCATCACTATAAATCTTGAGCAAAATAATTAACCTCTTCTTTGGAAGGAACTGCGGATCCTCATTAAAAGAATGTGGGTGTAGTTGAGAGGTCAGCATCATCGATTTTTGTGGTGTGCCTTAGTTTAATGTAAGGAGGAAAACGTGAGAAAAATAGCCCTTAGAAACATTGAAAAAAACATAATGTATGTATATATGTATGTATATGTATAGACACATACACACGCACACAAATAAATGGCCATCATGGCCAAAGAAGATATTAGCATGCCCGATGGACTTCTATCACATCATCATTTTTCTTTTGAAATGCAGTCATCAAATAATAGTAGTTGAATTGACCTATTGAATTGATCTAGTTAAATGTGAGTTGTTGAGTTGACCTGTCGAGTTGAGCAAGTGCTGGTTGTCAGATTGATCTACTGAACTTGTGAAGTCAAGTAATGGATGCTGGATTAAGTTGTCGAGCTAATCGAATGAATATTATTTTTGTTATTTTCCTCTTTTTTTAAAGGAGTCGTCAGCTTGTCTATGGTTGTATAATTCCCTTTTTTGAGTAAATCTCTTCTCTGGATCATATGAATGATCTGGAGAATAGAGGAATCAGAAGTTAAAGACATATTGCGATGGATACCAATGACAGGAAGAACATTGAGAACATTCGTAAGGCAAACTTTGCGTGATATCCTAAAAGCGTTTGTCCAAACATGATCATATCAAAAATGCCTTGGAAACACGTGTATGAAGAAGACCCTACGAAAGCAACCCATATCCAGAGATTCAAGTGTGTGTGCTTATTATG
Source organism: Phalaenopsis hybrid cultivar (assembly GCA_002079205.1). Taxonomy (NCBI): domain Eukaryota; kingdom Viridiplantae; phylum Streptophyta; class Magnoliopsida; order Asparagales; family Orchidaceae; genus Phalaenopsis; species Phalaenopsis hybrid cultivar. Next base: position 306,921 of record JXCR01143855.1, read on the forward strand.
GGGTCAAGAGCAACTCCTGTAGCGACGTATCTCTTAGGTTAATTACGTCATGGAGGGTGCCCAAGAATATTCTCTATTAAAGAAATTTTGCTTACACTTGTCTATTGAATAGTACAGGGTGTCACAAATGATGGTTATCTCATAAGAGTGTCTCGATGCCTTCAAACCTCGTGCCAATCAATACGGGCAAAGAGTGAGTCTCTTAAGATCCCATAAGGATTGTGGCTTACTAGGCCCTATGAAATATATGGGTTGTCCCATAGGATCTAGTATATGCTTCGAAGGCCAGACTAGGTCATAAGGGTAGAGGGTGAGTCACCATATCCCAAATGGGAGATGACCTATCCACAATCAGAAACTACTTTCCTGGGCTCAGGAAAATAGTTTGGAATGCAGTTTTTGGGAGCCTAGGTGCCCAGGACTGGCACCTAGGTGTTGGTCTAGTCCGAAAGCGCTTAGTTTTGCACAAATCATCCGACAGAGGGTTTCTTTGATTCGTAAGCTACGAAGGCTCTGTAAAGTCTGAAATATAGTCTCATAACTTCAAAAATGAATATTTTTATTGACAATTATTGAGGAAATCATCGCTAACACTCATCCCGAACCATAGAGCGGGTAGGGTGTTCCAAACCCTAATTTTTGCCCAGATGATCGTAGGAAGATCCTCGTCAATTTGAATGCCACAAAAAATTGTGTATCGCTAAATAATGACCCGACTCAAAAAAACATTTTAGAGGTTTCAAACCGAGGCTTTTGGTGTCGACAGGCGCCCCGAACCCCCGTAGGGGCAAAATCGGATCAAACCTTAATTTTACTAAAGTGCCTACTCTTGGCCTCGAAAGACTCTAAATTGACAGAGTTGGGTCCCTCAACTTCAGGACGGACATAAAACACGTCTGGAGTCAGGGCTAATACCACCTCACGGTGAATTTTTACCATTGGATCCAAATTGGTACAAGTCTGGATTTCATGCTTGGGGCATGTCCCAGGAGGTATGATTAGTAGTCTTGGATGGTGGGAAGCTATGCATAGTTCCGCACCCTCAAAAAGACATCTTGCTTATGCGACACCAAAAATTGATGCTAACAACGATATTTGAATGTAACAATTTCTCCAAGCTAAAATATCTAAGTGTACGAAGAAAATATGTCGGTGTGAATCCTAAAGAAATCCGACATCCATAATGACATGGCAAAGGTGGGCCCACTAGAAAATGGTCTAGCAATTCAAGAGACCAGCCAGCTTACGCTAGTCAGAAATCATCTAAACTGAGCAAATAATACACATTTAAGCAATGCGTTCTAAAGCTAGAGACAACAAAGGGAACCCTAGAAGCTTCGTGGGGCCACGAGCCTCAACCACCTTTAGCATATTCTCCTCGCCCAATGGTTGAACTACCCAACGGGTTACAATGAGTCACCCTCAACCCGATGGCCTAGTTTTACTCAGCCGACAAAAATTCCCCCAGTGGGAATTCTGGGTTAACGTCAGGATCTATACATTGACTAATATCAACTAATTGGATCAGTCCCGCCAACTATTTTGAGAAATTCAATCGGTCAACTTTACTTAAAGGATCAACCGAGCGATAGTCCCTTTCTAACAGACGACCGATAGTATTAATTGTCTCACATCGTCAACCCACATGACCAAGCCGAAGAACTATAAAGCCCTTGGCCTATGGTGTAACTGAGTCAAGTCGAGCTAGAGCCACTCTCAGTTGAAGCTTGAACTTTATTATGAGCGGAGTACACAGATGTATATTTTGTTGTATTTGATTTGTATTGATTGAATTGAAGTACTTAATACAACTAAAATACACTCAATACAATCAAAAGAAAATAAAATTCATTTTGTGTGAAATACGCACCAAATTTGAAACACTCATCTTTAATTTACATTGAACTTTCGTAGCTCTAATTTTTCCCTCAGGACTCCGGATGGTTCTCTAAGTCTGTAATCCAATTAAATTCGGCCACGTGGAATATGTGGGTTCTGCATTTCCACGTAATAAAAAAAAATTAACGCGCTGAAGCCCGACACAGCCCGATGTCCCCGCGCCTTTTTTAGTATCCCGCTATTTAGAATGTCGAGATATACGTTTCAAAAATATTTTTTAAGAATATTTATGTTAGGGTTTTCTTCGTTCACTTTGCTAGGGTTTCACATTTCATTTGTTTGATAGCTTCAAAGTCGTAACACGATGGAGTTAGATGATCTAAAGAATATGCAGGCCAAAGAGCCGACAGGAACAGAATAAAAAGAGGAGGAGAAGAAAGACGTTGAACAGCCAACGAAATCAAAGAAATAGAGGAAGAAGAAGGAGATAAAGAGGATGAAGGAGGGCATTGAAGGGGAAAACTTGTCCTGGTCATTGTCATCGTTTTTTCCTGTTATTTTTTTCGGATTATAAGTTCTTCTTTGTCATTTAATTATCTTAGAGGGTATACGGTTTAGTGTTGAAGGTTTTGGGAGGTATTTTCAGCTTATTTATGGGTTATTCATGATTTATTTTGGAATATATTCATGGGTTATTGTTAGGTTATTATTGAGTTATTATTGGGTTACTCTGAAGTTTAGTATTTATTGGCAGTTATTTGCTCATTTGCGTGTTATTTTTAGGTTATTCGTGAGTTCTTTTTAGGTTATTCGTCAGTTTTTCGCAGTTTATTTATCGTTTATTTTTAGGTTATTCGTAGGTTTTTTGCAGTTTATTTGTCGGTTATTTTTAGGTTATTCGTGGGTTATTTTTAGGTTATTCGTCGGTTTTTCACAGGTTTTTCGTGGCTTATTTTTAGGTTATTTTGTTGGCTATTTAAGGATTACTTGAAAGTGTATTATCATGTTATTCTTGTGTTAATTGGAAGTGTATTCTTACGTTATTAGTCAATTAATATTGGGTTATTATTGGTTTAGGGAATATCCATGCAGTTGTGGTTTATTGTTCTATTATTCTTGATTGATTGATGAGTTATTATCAGTATTAATAAAATGTATCTTTTCATGTATGTTGATGAACAAACGGTCTATGAATTGCTATTATCAAATTAGACAACTTCATAAGGACACCGGGAAAGCTTTCCTCAATGAACCAACTAAATGGGATGGTACCACGACCAGAGGCCTTCATACACAAAATAATAGTGTTGACCGCGGTATTTTTGTTTGTAAATATATGAAAACAATTGTATAGAAAGGCAAAATTGATTGGAAAGATAAACAAAATTGGTAGGCTAATATTTAGTTTTTTTAATTCCCTAAAGTATCTTTAAACTCCTACAGAACTGACAATTGTAAATATATGGAAACAATTCTTTTTTTAGTTTTTTTTATTTGGTTTAGGATCTTGCCCATTTAATATATCCTCAACACCTACAGATAGTTTTTTTAATGATTCCAGCATATACGTCTCGGCGCGTTTATTTCCTTCTGCATTATTAATTAATTAGTAGGTAAACTTCTGAGCGTGTGACCGAAATAAGATTTCAGGGAAATTCTGTCGAACATTTGGGAGTCCTTCATATGTTTGTATCAAAACCTATTATAGATGACTTTTGTTGCCTTAGCAGACTATTGCAATAACAAATATTTTTCGGGAATCTTTGTTAAATTTATCGGAGAGAGTGAGCGCAAAGCAACCCCATCATTTTAAATTTCTTGCAACTGCAGGTGATGTCGCAATTAATCCTGTCAAATGTAACAATCCAGACTCTACTCGTGTCCTGATTATCCAAATTCCTAATATAAAGTTTGGATGGACTCTCAACTGAGAACTCGACAGTTAATCCACATAGCCCATGCAGTAACTCTTCCTCAAACATGGAGTAGAGCTTCCAGGTATAATATGTAGCAGCTTGTCTCAACACTTAGCTTGTTTTAACTACTGATGTAATAACTTTCTGAGAGCTTTTGAAGTCTTTATCCTTATCGTTCCTTCTTCAAGATTTCATAATATTTTCAAGACCCAGAAAGCAATCAGTGAGAGAACTAGTGGGCTTAGATGCACCATGACATACATTATTTGTGAACTCACTTCTTTGCATAGATAATATTCTCATTCAGAATATTTCTTTATTGAATGTTGTTGACCATTTATGTCTTATATGATACAATGCATCTAGTCACACGTTGTTGTGTAGGTTTCCTCGCTCAATCATTATAGCCCAAGTATCTTTAAACTCTTCTTTGGAATCACACTTGCTCATGCATTTGTAAAATAGATCGTTAACGCTCTTGTACGTCAAACCACAATGAACTTTCGACGAAAATTTCTTATAGATATGCCACTGGCATAATCTGTCTTGTAAGTGGAAGAAAATCTTCAATGGCTCTTGTCATTGCTTGATCTTGATCAGTAAAAATTGTAATTGGATGCTTATCATCCATTATTCGAATGAATGTTTTGAATAACCACTTGAATGACTCTATCGTCTCGTCAAATAAAAAACCAAATCCGAAGAGAACGTTTTGTCGATGGCGGTTAATCCCTACAAAAGGAGCACATAAATTATACTTATTCAAACGGTAGCTAGTGTTGAAAATGACGACATCCCCAAAACAATCACAATCAAGTCTGCAAGATCCATCACTGCAGAAAAGGCTTGTAAGTTTACACTGCTCATCACTTCGAAAGTCTCATGTAAACATGTTATCCTCAATTTGTCGCTCCATGAATAATTGTAAGAGAGAGTTGTCATCACCTTGTTCAATTCTACTTCTTCTTTCCCTTTGAATAAAGTTGTAGGCATCTTGTCTCATACACTTCAAGTTTTTAACTCCCCCAACCTTTGTAGCAAGGAAATTAAATGTGTTCGTCGAACCTGTCATTGGTCTCAGCAAACTTGCATTTAACTCTCTAAGCTTCTGACTGGAACGTAGAAGGTGATTGTCACCGGATTATGTCAGTGGATGGTTATGACTTTCTACAAATTTATTTATTGTCCAATTGACATCAACACCAACAGCATAGTGAACCATTGCTTGACATCCAATCATTGTATTCACTTTTTTGTATTTCACCGTATTCGCAACTTGTGATTCTCTCTTATGACCTGCTTTCCACAAATATAATCCTTCGACTTAATTTGCTTGGATTTAGCTCAGTAACTGCTGTGGTCATTGCGGACAGTGAAACCAACATGATGTGCATAAGCGCAATAGTGTCTGTAAGCCTCTACCTCATTATGGACAATAGTATTAAGAAAACTATGAACAATTGGATCATAGCATTCATTTCCTGACACAGGTAACTACAAATTTGAATTATAGCACAGAGATAGTCAGATATGCAGATAAAAAGGATTTTTTTAGGTTATTATGGGATTATTGTTGGGTTATTCTCGGGTAATTATGTATTTCTTCAATAATAACCCGCAAATAACCAAAAACTAAACTCAAAATAACCCCTAAATCACCTGAAAAATAACCCATAATATATTCATTAAACATACAAAATAATTTTAAAGAATATTTCATTGTTATTTGAGAGAACTAGTGGGTAACTTTTTCTCGGGTTATTCTTCGGTTATTGTTGGGTTATTCTAGGGTTATTAAGTATTTCTTCAAAGTAACCCGCAGATAACTAAGCCTAACCACAAAATAATCCAAAAATAATCTCACGACAATCCAAGAAAAAACTGAAAAACAGATTCATGTAAGCAAGAAATCTCACCTCCATTCCAAACGCATTGACATTGTTTTCGTAATTCATACTCCTTATTTCTTCATTAAGAGAGAAATCTATCTCCATCAAAGCAGCAAAGCGACCGTAGGACTGCAAGAATCTCATTCCATTTTTGGTGATTTTACTTCAGTGTACTCTCTACGAACCCTAAACCCAAAATCCTCTTTTCTTCGTCATTCCCTTCTTTAAAGGCAACTTCACTCGGCCCTAGCATTGTTGATTATCGGGGCTATTTACTTCCATTATTGCTTGCATATTTTTTTCTCCTCGTCAAGATTACAAAACCTAGAGTGAGCGATTTATATTGAATTTTACTGTCTCTTCGCTCTTAATGTTTTATTTAAGCAGCCATTAACGTGATTGTCAGCTTATCTCTGCGTTCATGGTGAAGACTAGCTTTACAAAAGGTTGCTTTACATGTGCCTTTGCCTAATTTTGCCTTGTTTTAGGGGCCACTACATTTGCCCTAGTGTTATGGCGTCCCCTGCTTTGTTCTTTAGATATAAAAAGCTTTCTCAATATTCATTCTACTTTATTGATTTATGCTCTTGAGATTAGGGGTGTAAACGAATGAGCTTAGGCTCAGCTTGTGTTCAGCTCTTTTATATTTCGAGCTCAAAAAGTGTGTTCTTGTTCAACCCGTTTGCTTAGCGAGTCGAACACGAGCCATTCACGAACAAAGAGTCGTTTTGACAACCCTAATCACATAGTCATAAGATGTTAAGGATCGAGATAAGATTTAAAACATCATTTGAATCTAATTTAATAATTTTATTATATTTTCTTCATAAATACTTTTAATTGATTATAAATCTTTGTAGCTTTGTAACAATTAATTTTTTAAAAATTACTACTCATCATAGATATATATATATATATATATATATATATATATATATATAATTAATTAGTAGTATTTCGAGCCAAAACGAGCCGAACACGAACGAACAAATACTTGTTCGTGTTGTTTTGTTCGTTCGTGTTCGGCTCATTAACTTAGCGAACGAGCCAAACACGAGCTGTTCGAGAACAACAAGCCATTTTGACAGCCCTACTTGAGATAACATCTTGTATTCTTTAAGTTGACATATTTTAACTGTGATCTTAATAGCCTGAGTCTAAGATTCTTGTTACTCATATTGTTTGTTCGATTACTGGTTTTGCTAAGTGGGCTATGTTTGGTGTTATTTATTTCTTGCACATTGCATATTTATTATATGATTCCTGCTCCTTAAATAAAATATAATGTACATCATTTCTATCTTGTTTTAGGGAAGTTTAGATTCATACCACACAATTCTTATGTATGTACATATCTAACGCCCAAAGTTAGATATTTCCATTTATAACACCTCAGTGTCATATATGTATGCATGAAAATGTGTATTTCAGTCTTAAACAAATAGTGATGGTTGCATTTTTTATGTGATGTGAAAGATTTGAGTGATATGCATTTAAATATGAATGTTTAGGCGTTTAATATGTAAATACATCAAAACTGTGTGGCATGTATGAAAACGCCCTGTTTTTTTCCTTCTTTAATGTGCACAGATTGATCTTGTGGACACGCATAATCAGAAGTAATTAGCATGTCTTGAAGAATGTTGCCTTAAAAAGACATCTTTTTCCTATTAATTCAACAAATGAGCTCAAAAAGCTACAGTGGCATGAAAGAAACACAATAAAACAACCTTCAGGGAATGAACTGGGGGACTAAAAAAGATGAATTTTTACTGTATCTACTAAGGAGATATTTATAATTTCAGAGTTAAGCATGTATACTTTGTTGCCTGAGTTTATGATGGATAGACGAAAAGCATGAAAAATACAATCAAATATCCTTCATTGATGAAGTGTAGGATAAAAATGTATCATCTTTCTATTTCCTGATAGAAAGTATTTTAGAGATTTAGTCCATCTAATTGTGTAAGACTTTGCTACACCATCATTTTAGTTCAATCATTGTTACATTGAGATTTTGTGAACACAAATCCTAAACATTCTCACTCAAATTACTGAAATCAATATGGAATTACAGATTTCTCAACACATCAACCTTCAAATTAAATCACTTTGAAATATTGAGCATATTTGGAATGAGAAAGTGAAATCATCATTTTGAAAACATATTTCCTAAGGCCGAAGAAGCGCTTCATCGTAGTATATCTTGCTCATAAGCTTCATTACATTGTTAATATGATAAAGGGGCATTCACATACATACCACCAGTTCTTATGTATTTTTATATCAAGCACCTAAACTTTACATTTTACATTTACGCCACCCAATGGCTTCATATCACATCCAAAATAACACCATTTTAGCTTCTAAGAAGTGAAATACTTCTTTTCATGCTTTGATGATGTGGCATGTCTATAAGAATTGAAGTTTAGGTGTTATATATATGAATACATGAGAATTGAGTGGTGTATATGTAAATCTTCCTATGACAAACATATTAAATATTACTTCATTATATCTTAAACAACTTGTTTATGCAACTCCTTCGGTCACCATACATAATACAATAGAAAATTATAGTGAAAATAGCCACCAAAAAAAAAAACAAAAGGCATGAAAATATAGTGAAAGCTTAGAGGAGCATTGAGCGTCTCATGAGCTAAATTTATATAGATTTGGAAGGATATTTGATGGCATTTTTTACTATCTTCTTAGTTGCTGCATCTCCAAGATCAATTCCACATATATCTGCAAGCCTTATGAGATAGAGCAAAACATCTGAGAGTTCCTCTCCTAAGTGCTGCTTGTCTGATTCCTTCCAGTTTGGTAGTCCTTTTGCCACTTCTCCCCTCCACATGAAAATTTCTGATAGCTCCCCAACCTCCCCAACCTCAAAAAATCAAATAAAAATGTTTAAATCGTCCAAAATTATATATATACTTACATGTTTACAAATCTAACATCTAAACATTCATATTTAGAAATGTAACACTCAAATCCTTAACATCAAGTAAAAAATATCATCATTACTGTCTTTTTAAAAGTGATATACACATTTTCATGCATGGGTTTATGACACCAAGAAAATATAAGTGTAATTATCGAACTTTCATTGTTTGATATGTAAATGCGTAAAATTATGTGGCATCTATGTAAATTGTCTGTATTTTATTTGGTAATATGCTTTTAATTTGTTTCATTTTTGTGTATGTGTATATTTGAACCAGGGGACATTGTCTACTTGAAGTTGTAGGAGAAATTGGCCAGAAAGAGAAGCGAGAAACTTTCACCACGATACTATGGACAATGTGAGGTGATGGCATGAATCAGAAAAATGACTTATCATTTGAGGTTACCACCATCGTCCATATAACACCCGGTTTTCCATGTGCCAGAGCTGAGACGTGTGATTGGAGATCATACACCCTCACCCACACTAACACCGAAGCTGACAGAAGACTTGGAGGTGAATTTAGAGCAATTAGAAATCGAAGGAGTGCGTCGAGGAATAGTGGGGCAAAAGAAGGTATTGGTTAAACATAATGGGCTATCAGATTATGAAGCAACATGAGAGTCGTACAAGGTGATCCACAAGCAGTTTTCATCCTTCCACCATGAGGACAATGTGCATTTTTGTGAGGAGTAATTTTATGCCTAAATGTGAGTCGGTCCTCTGAACCGGCTAAAAACAGAGGAATTGGCGCACAAACCGGTTGTTCTTGGCAACAAAAAGGAGCGGGGGTTCACAGAAGGTGTTAAGCCTATATGTCAGCCGGTCCTCCCTACTGAAAACTGTGGAATCGGTCCCATAGGCAGGCCGGTCTTGGCGATAGGAAGGAGCGGGGTGAACAAGGGAAGCCGCAGAAGAAGGAAAGAAAAGAGTGGAGTTCACTAGGGGCATAATCACCTATGCAAGAAGGAGAAATTAAGGGAAGAGTTTGGAGGGAAAGTTTTTAAAATGCTAGGAGGGGATTCTATTAAGGGGAAAACCTAGAGTTTGTTTTCTTCTATGTATGTTTTTTGTGTGGCTGTTATTTTCCCCTTTTCTTGTGGTGTTCCTAACGAGTCTAGGTATAATCTACCTCTGAAAAGTAGATCAATATTAGTGAGCACGTTTTGTCTTTTCTAAAAATTTATATCATATGTAATTTAAAGAATTTGCTTTGTTTGCTATTAATTTATTTTATATTTTAATATAAAATATAGCTGAATATTTTAAAATTTTGCATCTTGATTTGGAACTAGAGATAGTATTAATAACACAAAACAACTGTAATAGGTAGAGGAGAACAAAATAAAATTTTTTTTAAGAGTTCATCAACATCTTCAGCTTAATTACAGCATTGAGATCATACGTATAAGGAAGATTTACATACATTCCACTTACATCCTATGTATTTACATATCTAACAACTGCGGGGCGTTTTCAATTGTAACGAGGACTACATTTATAATTGATTGGACTTGAGAAATTTATCACCACTCTCACCTTCGATGGGTGACTTTGATCATAAAATTTATCACCACTCTCACCTTCGATGGCGACTTCGATCATGATTATCTATGGTATTTTGACTCCTCGTTTGCATTTTCACACTATTTGCACTGAAAAAATGTTAAATCTTATGTCGTTTGGTGGAAATTGGGCAAGCCTTATTTGAGGATGAAGCGATATGATGCTTGATTAAACCAATATATGATGGCATCAATGGATTATATTCAATAAAGATTCCCTTGACACAGCTATCAGGTTTTTCTAAAAATGCCATATAGAAAATATGAAAGCGTGCCTAGAAAAAGGGCCTTGGGATTGTAGCTTGTAAAATACATCATTTATTTTCAAGAAAGATGCATCAGAACATATCTAAAGAGATAGCTAGACATAATAGACCTTGGCATGTCCAACTATACTATCAATGGAAAGATTTTAATTGCAATAATAGCCACGTAGAAAGACATTAGCTATACCATTGAGCTAATGTGAGTGTTAACTTTAGCAAGATGTTGAGTCGTTCTAAAATCATTCGTTGTACACTAAGGGCCCGTTTGGGGCAACTTAAAAGTGAAAACGCCGCCTCACCATTTGAAAACACCACCCCACCATTTAAAAAACACGTTTCGGCAGCTTATAGAAATGAGATGACTAGTTTCGCATTTCTCAAGGTTTTTTCATAAGGAAACTTGTCTAATTTTGCTCGGTATTCTTGTCTACTTGGTTTGAGTTTGCCTAGGCGAGTCTTGGTCGACTGAGATCCTACATGCAGCTTTAACAACTTAAACTTGATAAGTTTTCTTAAAAAGATTGGTCAGAGGCAGAAGCAGACCTCTAGACCAAACCATAAAGTATGTGCTATCGTCCTCGACGGGAATCGAACCTAGGTCAGAGGGGATTTACGGTCGACGAAGCCGTTGCCAACCAACTTGCCACCAAATCTAAAAAAAAAATAATAACCCTTAAACTTGATAAGTTTCAGCGTATAGATGTTTAGCATATCGGGCCTACTAGCTCTTATGTACATATAAGAGCACCAAGTAGCAAAAGAATCATTCATATTCAACATAGCTTGTGTTTGGTTAACAGAGATGTATATACCTCAACCTGATAACTTCCATACGTCCTTGCACTTATTTTGCTAAATTTTGGTTAGTGTGGCTTAAATAACCTAATTATGCTTAAACAGAATACATGGTGCCATTGGTGAAAGATCTAGCACTTCTGTATATTTTAAATGAAAAGGCAAAGGAAAGAGTTTGTACTGAGAAAACATGAAATCAATCAACTTATGCACACCCACCCACTTGTCTGTCACTCTTTTGGAGACAGTCACATAACATCATATCTTAGCTGTTCCACATAACGGCTACAAGCTTTCCCACTTAACGAAATCAGTCAAAAGGCCAATGAGGTTTGCATATTTATTTGTGCCCATCTTTTTTTCCTTACCTTTGTTTTTGTTTGCCATAAGCAAAACATAATCTTTCTTTGTATGCAAAATTAGATGACCTTTTTTTATCTATCAAAAAAACTTTTTTATAAAGCATAATAAAAACAATGACAAAAAAATATCTTTTAGAAATCCTAACCATATATTTATTTATATATTGGTTTTTGATAGAATAGTATTATCCTAACCATAAGATTGTGTCTAGATATATTATTAGAATAAATCATAAAATTTTAATGAATCGATTTATCGTGTTGTAACGATTCATTCTTTTGCTCGTAGCCAACAACCGTTGACACCTCAGTTCCTCTACCCAAGCGTTGTAGGTGTATCTTATCTCTCTCTCTTTAAGTTGTGTTTAGGGTGGTAGTGCGGTTGCAGTGTCACAATGTCGTTTTTTTCTATTTGACAAAACTATGGTTTGTCTGCTTTCTCAAAAAGCTACAGCAGAAAGCTTCGTTTTTCTACCAAATATGGTTACCTGCGGTGGCTGCTAGAAAATTACGATCTAAATTTTTCAAAAAAAAATTATTTGTAATAATTACCGCAACTTTTTGAAGAACAATTTTTTCTTCAATAGCTTCTTTAAACAGCTACAACTACCCCAAACAAACTCATAGTCTTCTAATCTCCTCCATCTTAAATAAACCCTTAGTCTTTGTCTAAAACCACATCTTCTATGGCCTTTGCTCTTACCACCTTAGGTTGTATTTGGGGCAGCGGTGTCGTGGTGGTGTGGTTTTGCACCACACTTTCAGGCATTGGCAAAACTATGTTTTATTTGTCTTTTTTTCAAAAAACTGCGATGAAAATTTGTGATTTGCAATCCGACCTAACTAAATGTGATAGCTTCCAAAAACTCTTGGTCTAACTTCTTGAAAACAATATAAATTTGTAATAGCTACCATAATTTTTTGAGTAACAGTTTATTCTGCAACAACTTCACAACTGATTCTACAAATAACTAAAGCTCGAGCCCTCCAGCTCTCATATCTTATTCTTCTAATTTGCTCTCTCACCCCCTCGGACTAATGGTCACCATCATTCTTCTATATTCTTTTTGCAAGTATAGGATAAGAATGGTAGAATGCGTTGCTTTTTTATTGCTGTTGCCTGCCTCTAGCCAGACACTAAATTATCTAATTCATTCGTTTTTTTTCTTATTAACCTTCCTATTATCTTATATGCTTCTGCAAATTTTTATTGCATTTATGCCATAAGCAAAGGAAAAAGGCAATAAGTGGTGCATGCTCTAAAGGAGCATATGGATTGACAGCTATTATAAATAA
>JXCR01143856.1:0-41942 GCA_002079205.1 Phalaenopsis hybrid cultivar
AGAAAAGTGAAGTTCAAAATCATTAAAGGCTATCCAAATATAGTAATCCTCACTTGAAAAAAAAAAGAAAAAAGAAAGGATTGAAAACAATCCAAATGAAAAAGAAAAAAAAGAAAGAAAAATGAAAGTGGGGAGAAGCTTGAGGATATGCCTAATCAAAAATTGGCTTCACTGGACCTACCTAAAGGGAAAACTTAAATACTGAATTTATGGAATAGATCTTTTTATTAATAAAGATCTAATGAAGTTCTTATCCTTTGGGTATTCTAAGTGACTTAATATTGCAATCAATAGTCATTCTTGAAATAAATAGAAAAATATAACTCTTAAAACTCGATGACTAGATAATTTGATGGCTATAGAGTTAATTCAATTACTTGAATTTTTTTCTGAAAATCTCACTATGATATTTATCTAAATCAATTTATAGTATTTTTGGATTAAAATATTACTTCAGTAGATCATAACTTTTATAAAGTACTAAAATTACTTGAGGACAAATAATAGTTAAGTTTGGGGGATTTTGACCAAAGTAAAATATGTTAAGATTTTCGTATCTCTTTTATACTGTTTTTAATGATATTGCACTTTAAAGAAATGTATTTTTGATGTTTTGTTGCAGGAATGAGGAATTAAGGTCAATGGAGCAAAAAGATGTAAAAATGAGCGAATTTACAGCAAAAAGGACCAAAATGTGGAGAATTGCACTAGGGCGCCAACGGTGAGCTTTTCCCGAGGCTATAGGAAAAAATCATCAGAAGGCCGCCGACGGCGGGATCGAGGCCCCTGACGGCGGGATCGACGGTTATGTGTACTTGTACAATGGATAAGGCTGGATTTTTGAGGGGTGCATAAGGAACTCTTGGGAAAACTCATCCACATCTTTAAAAGAGAAGATTTTGGCCTAAAATAGAGGAATCCTGGAAGTTAGATAGGTTCCATTAGTGTGTAGAGAACTTTCTAGAGCGTGTAACTGTGAGGAATTCTTCGAGAAATTGTTAGAGTCGAGGGAAAGTGAGAGATTTCTTCCTCCTTGCTACTTCGAAGAGGAATTTCGTGTGTTGTAAAGAAAGGACAANCTATGAAAATGTTTAAGAAATTGTGATGATCTTTTCACTTCGATCTTAATTTACTTNAAAGAAAGGACAAGATTCAGAGGAACTTCAAGGAGTGTTCTTGGGGAGAAATTTAGAGATAAGTTATTTATTTGTTATAGTTTGTATGGCTTTGATTTTATTTATAAATTCTGAGTTTTGTTGTGCTTTCCTCATGAGTTGTGAGTAGTTTTCTCTGTCTTTCTCCTTGTCTCGAGATTTGTGAAATGGTGATTTGAATTGGTAAAGCCATNGCTAGTTGATTTGTTAAAATATGTTGAGTCTAACAACTAAAGTGAAGATTACATCCAAGATTCAGGGAGGTCAAAGCCCTTGGAAGTTGGGTTTGCAACTTTNCAGTTTTGTTGTGTTTTCTCCATGAGATCTGAGTAGTTTTCTGTCTTTCTCCTTGTCTCAATATTTGTGAAATGCTGATTTGAATTAGTGAAGCCATGAAAATGTTTAAGAAATTACGATGATCTTTTCACTTAGAACTTAATTTACTTTCAATCTGGCCAATTTATTTGTTAAAATATGTTGAGTTTTACAACTAAAGAGAAGATTACATCCAAGGTTCAGGGAGGTCAAAGCCCTTAGGAGTTGGGTGCAAATAAATAGGCAAATAATATTATGAGGCATAGAATTGGAGATTTTAGAGTGACAGACTAAAATCCCCAATTCGGTCTTATCGTNTTGCAACTTTTGTTTATGCAGGTTAACCAAAACAGCTAGAATTGAGCTTTGGAATAATCTTAGGAACATTAGCACATATACTGACAAACCCTGGTTAGTTGGAGGGGATTATAATTGTCTGGCCTACCCTACTAAGAAAATGGTGGAAGACCAATTAATAATGTCATTGGGACTAAATTTAATGATAACATTCAGACTTCTGGTCTTTTTGACCTTGGATATAGTGGTCCTGATTTCACCTAGAGAAGAGGAAAGTTGTGGGAAAGATTAGATAGAATCTTGTTTAGCAATAGCTGGCTACAAAATTTTCTGCATACTTATGTCACTCATCTAAGCATGGTTGGGTCTGATCACAGACCACTGCTAATCAATATTTTAGCCTCTAGTCAACCTGCCAAATCTATCTTCAGATACCTTAACTTTTGGGCCACTCATTTGATTTCTTTAATATTGTTAAAAATAATTGGAAGGATTGTGAGCACCCCAACCCCTTGATTAAGCTATGGAGATTACAGAAAAAAGTTGGGAAATCTTTAAGCAAGTGGAACTGAGATACCTTTGGTAACATTTTGACTACTGTGGAGCAATATGAGAAGGAGCATAAGGATTTGGAAAGGGGAAACAAACTGGGAAAGTTAACTGAAGAAGCACTTCTTGAAGCTAATGAAAAGCTGCTAGTTGTAGTGGCTAGGCAGGAGCTTTTTCTCAAAAAAAAATCCAATCAAACAAAATTTAAAGAAGGGGATAGGAACACCAAATTTTATCATGCTTGTATTAAATACCAAAGGAGATGTAATAGCAATCATAAGATTAAAGATAATCAAGGAAACTAGATTAAGAAGACTAAGGACATAGCCCTGAGTGCTGTGGTGTATTGTCATAATTTGATGCAGTGCAAAAGCCTAAATAGGGACCCCATTGATTACAGGTTGTTTGAATCTGATAAGGAGTATGCTGCTGCTGTTAACCTTGCTGAAATTTCTGCATAAGAGGAGATCAAGTATGCACTTTTTTCTATTGATAGCTTCAAAGCTGCTGGGCCTGATGGCTTTACATCAGATTTCTATAAAAAGTTTTGGGATATTATCAAGAGGGAAGTTATCACTGCCATTCAACATTTCTTTTAGGGGGGGTGCTTTACCACTGTATTTTTGTGCTACCAATATAGTACTTATTCCAAAATCAAGCATAAGAGACAATTGGAAGAGCTTCAGAACCATCAGTCTTACAAATTTGATTAGCAAAGTTATTAGTAAGATCATTGTGATGAGGCTTCAGCCAATCTTACAACACATTATTAGTCTCAAGCAAATTGCTTTTGTCAAAGGTAGAAGTATTGGGGACAACGTTTTATTGGCACAGAAATTGTTGATAGACCTAGATATGTCTTATTAGGGTGGAAATCTTATTTACAAACTAGACATTGAAAAATTTTATGATGCCATTAGCTGGGATTTTGTGTTGGATATTATGAAAGCTAGGGGCTTCTCCAATGCCTCCTGTATGATTATCAAAAGATAGATGGAGGGTAAAGTGAATTCATTATTGATTAATGGAAGTGCTCATGGGTTCTTTTCTGCATCTAAAGGATTAAAATAAGGAGACCCACTTTCTCTAACTATATTTATTCTTACAATTGATTATTTATCAAAACTGATTGATAAACCAAATTAAAGGAAGAGCTACAATTAATATCATCATAATTCTACACTTGATATCATTCACCTAGTGTATGTTGATGACGTACTTCTCTTCTCCAAAGCTAACAAAGTTGCTATCAAGAAGCTTCATATGTGGTTGAATGATTTTCATAACTGCTCAGACCTAAAAATCAATCTTGATAAAAGTCATGTGTTGTTTATCAGACAGACTACTCCTCAGATTAAGCTGTGGATCTTGGATTTTACTGGCTTCCAACATATGTTTGTACCTTTCAAATACCTGGGGGTCCAACTAACGAAAGGAAGGACTAAACCCATACATTTTGATGATGTGGTTGATAAGACAAACTCACAACTCCAGAGCTGGGCAAACTCTTTTGTTTCCAGTGGTGGGAGGATTACTCTACTGAAAACTATTCTTAAAACCTTTCCAATGTACACTCTCCAAGTGGCAACAATGAGGAAGAGCACAAGGATTTTACTTGAAAGAACTTTCAATAGGTTCTTTTGGGCTGGTCAATGAAAGCAAATGATTTGGGCTATCTGGCGGAAAGTGACAAAACCTTATTATGCAGGTGGCATGGGGTTCAGGGGCTTGGAGCAACTCCAACATATTAGTTTATGCAGACTATGGTTAAAGTTCGGACAACAAGATAGTCTTTGGGCAAAGTTCATGAATGTAAAATATTGCAGATTTGCCCATCCCAACTCCATCAACAGCAAAGGGGGAGACTCTAGAACTTGAAAGAGAATGCTAAAAGTCAGAGATAGTGCTGAAAAGCTGTTTTTATGGGATCTGGGCAAATGGGATTTAATTTTTTTGGCTGGACAAGTGCTGTCCAGAGGATGCTTTTGAATCCTTACCTGAAATTCAGAACAATGTTACAAGGGTGAATGAGTGTTGGGAGGATAATGATTAGTCTGAAAGCATGCTAAAGACCTTGCTTACTGAAAGCTCAATTCATCAAGTTACAAACATCCAACTTGATAAATCCAGAAGGGACAATCTGGCAGTGAGATCGGGTTCCAACCAGAGCCTATCGAAAATCATTGACGAAAAGATTTATAGATGAGAAAGGATTGATTAGGGGGGATTGTCTGTGGAATCATTTCCTAACTCCTTCAATGTCCTTCTTCATTTGGAGATTCTTCAAAAACATACTTCCCACATATGACATTTTAAAATTAAAAGGGCTTAGAGGTCCTTCCATGTGCTATCTGTGCAGAAATAACACTGAATATGTCCCTCATTTATTTTCCAAGTGTAATTACTCCCAACAGACCTGGAGGGCTCTGCAAACAGATCTTCATCTCAACACTTTACAGCTAGAATGGCACTGCCTTAATGACTGTTGGATGGGCTGGAGGGAGGAAAAACTGGAGTGTATTCCTCTCATAATTTCTTGGATTATTTGGAATGCTAGAAACCAAGCTAAGCATGAGGATAATCTGGTAGGGGTGGACAAGGTAGCATCCAATTGTCTTGCTTACATAAGTAAACTCATTAAAGGGAAGAATTTCTCAAATATTCTGAACATCTACAGAAATGACCAACATAAAATTTTTCAGCTGTTGAAAGTGGTTTGGAACAAACCTTTGTTCCACTTCATTAAAGTCAACATAGATGGAAGTTTCACTCCAAAGAAGGCAGGCATTGGTGGGGCCTTCAGGAACTCTAATGGCAGATGTTTGCCTTATTTTCAATCCCCCATTATGGTTCTAAATGCCATGGAAGCAGAAGCCATAGCTCTTTTCTGGGCACTGAGAATGGTTAAATCCAAAAACTGGAACTTTATCCATGCTGAGGTTGATTCTTCACAGTTGGTGGATTATGTGTTAAATAGAAACCATCCTCATTGGCATATTCAACAAAAGATCACTCAAATGAAGCATTTGATTAAGGATATGACTGTCTTCTTTGCCTTTAACTATAGAGAAGGGAACAAGTCAGTCCATTATCTTGCAACTTGTGGAGCTAATTCCCAACTGCTTTCTGTGTCTACCTCTCCCACCCTCCCCCATCTCTTTCCTACTTCATGGGGATAATTTTAATGCCCCATATCTTAGGATAGTCCCTTTTTTGTACACTTAATTTCTTTATTTTCTTTTGGAAGTAGAACCCATAGGTACTTTGTATTTTGTTAGTAATGAGGTTCTTTTGGTAGCCTCTCTTTTGTAATTTTCTTTAGTTTAATCAATATGTAGGGAGCCACATGTAACTCCTTCTACCAATATATATATATATATATATATATGCCTTGCAAGTACTGAACATTCAGATGGAGGAATGAGAAAACTAAACAGGTACACTTTTATAGTTTACAACATATTATTTTCCTGCACTTTCTTTACTATACTTTTCCTGCTCATGAACTTGCATGTTAAACAACAATGTCACTCTGTATGTCAAAACGGATACTTTTAGGATAGCCACTAAACTAAAATTGGAACCAAAACTAAAAATCAAACAAGATAAAATTTACCACCAAACATTTAAAATATAAGATAACTTCAAATTTATTCACAAACATCACTAAACCAAAATTGCAACAAAATTAAAACATCTCTATCAGATGATTGGGAATTCATCGGAGGAGGTAACCTCCGATTGCTAAAAAGACTTCCCACAGTCAAAATGAAAGTAAGGAACTCATTAAGTTGAGTTCAATAAATTCATTTTGACTAAGTGAATCTAAAAGAAAATAGTGATGTCGGAATAAGGATACTGTGGGATCCTAATCGGTGTCACTCTAATCAACTTTAATATCCCCCATAAAATTTAAATAATCATAACCTTTGTTTGACCTCATAACTTGACACATTCGAAAACTTAAACTTGATACAATGAGGAGCTTGGATCTAGCATTGTTGCTAGCATGACCATCTTAAACAGCAAAGCCTATCTACACTGGCTTAACCATTCGATAGAAATAAACAACAATCCATAGGACATTGAGGTTTTTTGCTTATGCAACATAAATCCTAAACTTATCTTTAGGCTTATGTATGGTTTTGCTATACAATATAAGTCCTAACTCACCTTAGGATTCCAAGGTTATCTTCCGTTACAACCTAAATCCTCACATCTTCCATGCTATTTGTGTTTTGTTTTACATGAATGTAAGCCCTAATTAATAAAACTAGCAGGATGAAACATTCAATAATTATAATTTCCAAAACTAAAGCCAAATAGTATGATAGTTTTGGGAAGTCACTGAGGTTCTCCTCCTGAATTATGATATCCCCTAGTCTTTCTCCTTTTGGATTCTAAAATAAAATGTTCCAATTTTGAGTCATTCCCCTTTATACCTCTTTGTCTGATCTCCTTGAAAAGTCTTATTCCTTTGAACTCCTTCAAGATAATATCCCCTGTTTTTTATCAAGAGTTTTCTTAGGTGACTTTCGTTATCTATAATGTAATTAACTATAGGGTTTTTTTTGAACCTAGCTTAATATAAACTCTATTTAATCCTTCATATTAAATAGGCAAACTTGTTGGCTTTTAAAAAAAAATGGTTTCACATACTTAACGTATATCATACAATCTTTAGTATATTTAATTGGGCCTTACCAGTAAGTAGTGTGTTTATCCTTTGTGATGAATATATTATTTGTGGTATTAGTCTCGTTTATTTAAACTGCTAGGGATATAAGATAGGTCCGGTCTTGTATTTTAAAAAAAAAAATCTAAAATACTATTTTTCAAAATTATATATTAAGTTAAATTAAAATGGGTGTTGGGATATCCATCCTGGCAACCAACAACTTCACAACCCCTCAACCTTTTAACGCTGAAAAATTTTGGCAACTCCGCTAGAGATTTGTTTCTCTCTTCATTTTAATCAGGGAATATTATCTTCATACATTATCAATGTGTCCATGTCCCTTATGGACTAAAATACCCTTCTTCCATTGGCATGCTTCACCCATTTCTTTCTTGGCTAAGTACGATTAACTCTTTCGAACTTCAGGAAAGTTTGTTCAATTACATTTGAACAGAGAGTTTCAGGAGTTCATTAGAATATTTTCTTTGTGTGGGTTCAAACCTCAATAAGTGTGTCAGTGGACTAGTTCCGCTCAGGCATTGTGCATTATAAAGTCAGTCCCACACTGGGTCCTAAACTTCACATTCCCCTTTGAGCTTGGTTTGTTACCTTGCAAATTAAATCAGATTATGTCATGTTGCGCTTGCTCTTTAATCTTTCTTATTTAATAAAGTAAATTATTCTAATTTTAGACAATTTTTACTAAATTTAGAACCTTCACAAACTAAAAATAAAATAAAAATTTTCCTAAGTCTACGAATCGGCCTTTGTTAATTTTCAGTGTTCGCAATAAAATTACAAGGTGTTCGCCAAATAACTAACCCAGAGCTTTTTTTTAAGTTGTTGCAATGGCATTTCTGACTCTCACATTTCCTTGCAATTTGCCAACTAGCCGCAACGCTTGCCCCCACCATGAAGTTTGGAACTGGATTTGGTGAACTTGAAGTCGTACATAGCAAGGCCCCGTTCATCATAATGAAATTCATCGCTTCATAAGTTCAGGAGCTCTCTCCTGAATTTAACCTGAATTGTCCCCAGAAATTCCCTTCTTGCAAGAAGGTAAAAATTGCTACTCCTCCGGCACTTGGCAAGTCTATTGTTACCTTTTCTGTTAAAGAAAAGGATAATATGATCGTAGAAGAAGAAACTAAAGAATTTACCATTTCTATGTTAGTGTTTGAGGTAGATTCAAGTTTCAACTCTGCACCACTGACTCGATCACAGAGAAAGAACCGTGGCCAAAAAGCTTGGAGGGCAGCAAAGGCCAAAATTTCAGAGAAGGTTCCTGGTGATGAGTTTCCTCACGAGGAGAAACTTGGATTACAGGAAACTTCTCCACTTCTACGAGGCAGTAGGTTCCACCCTTTGATGAATACTAATGGATATGAATGTATTTTAGAAATCTTTGCTACTTTATCATTATTCCATGGTCGTAGTGAGGTGAGAGAGAAGCCCACTCCTATCACTAAAGTCCGCAAAGTGTTCCAATTATTGGACACTAAAGAAGGATGTTCAGTGGTCAAACTGCTTAAATGAGTGGGATGTACAGTATCCTCTAATGTTAAGAAAGAAATTTTGAAATATGTCATGTCTGCTCAATGGTCCCACAAGTCAGCTAAAGCTTTGCCAGCCTGTATTCCCATCAGATTCCGTCTGGGAAGCTGAATTGATACTACTGTTACTACTACAAATTTTGTAACCTCTGTCGCTCCAAAGTTTGCAGGGCATCGTTTGATTAATTCAAGTTTGGGTCCGAGGACTCAACTAATTGTTACCCATAATAACACCTCGAAAATAGAAAAGATAAAGAAGTTACCCGATATTGTGTTTGGATATCACCGTAGGGAACATACTTCTCTCCGACATGTCAATTCCTCTAGTGAGACACCCTTGTCTCAAGTCATCTTCTTCTAGAAAAAAAGTGTGGTTACCCAAATTCGCTAAACCAATACGACTAGTGAGCCCGCTGGGAAGAATGGCGGGATGAAGCAAAAGTCCAAAGTATCTGATATCGTTGCAACTATTGCTCCAAAATTTGATGAACAAGTGAAAGATGTTCAGGAAAGTCATCCAGATCTCAAGAGAATTTAGGAGGTAATCATTGAAGAGAAAGTTGAAAAGCTCAGAACTAATATTTTTGATTTAGCTAAAGAACATGATGTAGCCACTAATGATGATGACGAGGATTTTGATTTCAATGATTACCTAGGTTGTGTCATCTGCGTGTAATGCCCAACCTCTGATCAAAGGAAATGTCACTGATGACTTATAAGAGCCATTTTCTTAAAATATGAACAAATCAGCCAAATGGAAAAGAAAATGAATGAAATGGGTATCACCATGGCCGCCATGGCTACGGTTAATGGGCTATCTTAGTGACAGCAGGTAGCTTCTCTAGGCATTAACCAGCTAGAAATAATCCATATTACTAACTAATAAAGAGAAGTTACCTCCACTAATGGAGAAGATCAGCAAAACAAAAAAATTGTCACCGGATACCATACTAGAGAAGCATATTAAAAAATTTGTCGAACAACAAGTTCGGGAGACATTTGCCCAAACTAAGGGTGGTGCATTGATTTCAAGGGGTAGACCTTACATAGAGGAGTTTGATGTCGTACCCTACCCAAGGGTTTTGTGTCACTGAATTTCAAGACATTCGATGGGACCGAAAATCCCAAAAAACATATAGTACATTTTTGAGCCAATTGTGGCAACGCTGGAGGAAATGAAGTCTTACTCTTCCTACAGTTCGTCAACAGCCAGTCAGGAATTGCTTTTTATTGGTATGTCAAGTTACCTAATGAATCAGTTAAGACATTTGTCGAATTAGAATAGATGTTCATAAAGAGATTTGCTAGAGCACAACACCATGTCTCTATTTGAGATCTCGTAGTGGAGAAGCAAAGACCCAACGAGACTCTAATGGATTATATCTTGAGGTGGAGAAATTTTAGCATGAAATGTGAATCTCAACTACAGGAACAACATGTGATTGAGATTCTAATCAAAAACATACATGGACTAGTAGTTTTCATGGTCAAGGGACTCACCATTAAGTCCTTCGAGAAGCTGTTAAGTAAAGCCAGCAGTTTATAGGAGGAAGTTAAACATATGGATTCCCAAGAGAAAGTGGAGAAATCCAGGAGGACCAGGGCATTTGAAAAGAAGTCCGGGACAGTGGAAATGGTTAATAAGGCAAAACAGCCAACTAAGATATAGGCAGAGCATTCTCACAAAAATTCTCAGCAATAATTGTAGCATGCTCAGCAATAAATACAACAGTATGGACAATCTAACCAGCAATTATACAGGGGAGAACCGTACTGAGTAGAAGGTAGAATGGGTCTGACTCATTCAAAATGAAGGAGTAGAGTGTATTCGTTCAAAGATGAGGTTGTGTCGAAGATTTTCAAAAACTTAATGAAAAATCCAGAGTTCAGATAGCTAGAGGTGAAGAGGCCGGAAGAAGTTGATATGGAATAATATCCCAATTTTTGACCCTACCATAGGATGTTCGGACATACGATAGAAGGTTGTTTTGTATTCAAGGACTGGCTCAAGAGAAACTATACAGATGAAAATACAATAATCCCAAAAGAATTTTAAAAAAAATTTGAAAAAGGCCAATAGATCCATATGCAGAAAATAATGGATGGAGCACAGTTTGGAGCAAGTCATCAAATAAGATATTAGGTCAGATTCAAACTGCTTCAGCTGAGGCAACCATTCAGAATCTACAACGTGCTCATCCCAAGTAGGAAATTTTGCCAGAAAAGTCGCCACAACCAGAAGAGAGGCGTTAGCGGGCCTTCGAGGATGTTAAACAATACTTAATGCACCTCCTATTTTGGCAACCCCTATTCTTAGAAAACCGTTGATACTTTATATCGTGGCTTTAAAGGACTCTCTCGGAGCCTTATTAGCCCATGTCAATAATGAGGGTAAGGAAAATACACTCTACTACTTGATTCGACTCCTAATACCAACAGAGATAAAGTATTCATCTATCAAAAAGCATTATCTAGCTTTCATTTTCGCCACCCAAAAGCTTAGGCACTACATGCTTTCTCATAAAATTAATCTCATTTTGAAAGTTATTCTGCCACAATATTTAATGACTCGACCAACACTTTCCAGACATCTAGCAAAGGGGTCGATTGTTTATTACACTTTGATATAACTTTCGTTCCCCTCCGCGCTATAAAGGGCCAGATTTTAGCAAATTTTCTCGCAGCACGCCCACTTCCAACTAGGTCCCCACTCAATGATGAACTACCAGATGAGCAAATACTACAAATAGAACCTTCTAGTGCATGACATTATGAAATGTACTTCGATGGGGCTTCATAAGCCAGAAAAGATAAAGGATCGGAAATGGTTATACTGAGCAAAGCAGAGGTTGGTTTGATTTTCCTCACGCCAGACAAAGGTATGTTGAGATTCTCCTACCACCTGATAGAGTTGTGTACAAATAACAAAGCATAACATGAAGCGTTAATCACCAGGTTGGAGTTGACAATCTCAATGGATATAACAGATGTTACCATCTATGGTGATTCTCAACTCTTCACTCAACAAGTCACTGGACAATACAAGATTTTGAAACCGATGCTAGTAGAATACCACCGGTATACAATGAAGTTGCTCAAACCAATCCATAATGTCACTATATATAGGATTCTTTGGGGAGATAATATCAATGCCGACACTCTAGCAAAACTTGCTAAGGAGCCGTCATGTCCACATGAGGATTTCATTGATATTACAGTACACGTAATATGAGGTTTGTCTCAAATCAACCTCAACATTCTAAATAGGCTTGAAAAAGAAGAAGGAATGATGATTACAGTTGCTGAAATCAATGAAGATTGGCGCAAGCCATTAATATAATATTTAGGAATTGGAAAGTTGTCAGACGATAAGTCTTAATCATATCACATCACAAGAAGAGCTATGTCATATGCCCTAGTAGGATATTTTCTCTATAGGAGATCATTTGATCAGATGTGGCTGAGATTTCTAAGCAGAGCAGAGATACAAAATATTGTTAAATAAGTACATGCCGGATTATGTGGTGCTTACCAGTCAGGGCTAAAGATGAAGATGAAGATCGAGATACTATGATATTATTGGCCAACAATTTTATTCGATTGTATGGATAAAACTAGAAGGTGTCACATTTGCCAAGTACTACACCCAACTGTTGCCTCATGACCATTTGAGTGTTGGAGCACGGATATTATTGGCCAATAATGTCTTACACGGGCCTCTGAATGTGCTACACCCAACTATTGCCTGATGGCCATTTGTGTGTTGGGGCACAGACATAATAGGTATGATATATCCCCCATCATGTAAGGGACACAGATTTATCCTCGACACTATGGATTACTTCTCTAAATGGGCAGAGCCAGTGCCCATATGAGAGGTTATAACACAACATGTTATGCAATTCTTCAAGACCAATATAGTCTACCATTTTGATGTTCCACGCAAGGTAATTTTCGATAATGGGAAAGCCTTCAAAAGCACAAAGATCAACAATTTTGGTAAACGACATGGGATAGATTGGAGATACTCTATAATCTACTATCCTAAGGGAAATGGCTTAGCTGAAGCTTTCAACCAAACGCTCATGCAGATTCTAATGAAGACACTGGATGAAAATAAAAGAGATTGGCATAACAGACTATTAGAAGCTTTATGGGCCTACTGGATGATGTTCAGGACTCCCACTTAATGTACACCCTACGCGCTTGTGTTTGGGTCCGAGGTCGTACTACTGCTAGAAGTTCAGACACCGTCTCTCAGAGTTGTTGTCACCAACCAAATCACATTTGAAGAAAGTGTAAAACTCATACTTGAGGAATTAGAAAGTCTTCAGGGAAAATGACTAGAAGCACAACAGCACTTGGATCTCTACCAAGCAATGATGGTGTAGGCTCATGACAAATTGGTCCACCCGAGGGAGTTCAAAGTCAGTGATCTTGTTCTTGTTCTCAAAAGGCCTATTATTGTACACTGCAAAATATGTGGAAATTTTTAACCAACTTGGGAGGGACCATTCATCATAGAGGAAGTTTATTTGGAAGGAGCTTTCCAGCTAATGGAATTCCTAAGCAAAAGGCTTAAGTTGTAGTCCAATGGCAACTACTTAAAGATATACTACCCGATGTGACACTACTTGAAATCAACATTTGCTTTTGAAATTTTGATTATTCTGCGGTTATCTATTTGGCCAGGCATCTGTGGCTGGGTCCCAAGTTTTGTAATAAATTAACCTCAATAAAATGAAAAAAATTGAAATTTGCGCACTTTGTTTGTCTTCTTCTGTTTCTAATTTTAAAAAAAAAATTAAAATTAAATTAAATTGAATAAATAAAAATTGCGAATAATAATAAATATTTTTTAAGTGCTTCGTTCTTTTTCTTGTTCGTGATGAATGTCAACACTCTGATGTTTTTCTGTCAGGTAGAAGAAATGACGGGATGCAAACTGATTTTCTCTTTTCGAGATGGCCTCAATCTTGCACTCCATTGGGAAAGGGATGCTCCGGGTTGTATTATAGACTTGGACTTAGACTTCAATCAAGTCATTATAAAATATGAGAATCCCCTGATGGATTTCATCAGTCACTGGAAAAGGAAGGATTACCATCTCTTTTAAAGATGGGCACAAAGAAGACTCCTCTCAGAAGAGGAAGGAAGTAATCACTCAACAATAATATCCAATAGACGGAACAAGTCTTCTACAGTCCCTGATAACTGCTCCGACAGAGGAATTAGTAGGTCCCGATGAAGAGAGAGCGTCAAATGCACCACTCAGAAGAACGCAGCATCGCAATGCCAACCGACACAAGCATAGAGCCTTTTTGCGAGAAGAAAAAAGACAACAAGAAGAATTAGCAGGTCTACTCACTCCTATTCCTGAAGGGAAGCTTTATGAACCATGCATGAAGGAGACCTCTTCTACCCCACCTGATATAGAGGATTAGTTAGTACGGGCCACAGAGCCAATACAGATAGAAACACCCAATGAATTATACAAGAGTTGCCCGCTATGCACTGTTGAAATTCCCGTAGGAGCATCTACTAGAGGAGTATTATTTGAATGTTTGAGATGCAACATTCTACATTTAGATTGCAATAGTTCTTTTCAATAGTTCATAACCATTGGTGTGGAAGCCCAGGAGGTGGCACTTTCAAATGTGGAGTCGTAAATCCCATTGCCCACAGAACCAGATCAGACATAGATTCCTACAGATGTTGAGTCAAAGATACAGCCTCTACAGTTTGAGGAGATTTCCACAGTAGGATTAGAAAGAATGTGCAGAGTCAAAAGAAGAGAGTTCGAGTTCCAAGAAAAAGTTCAAGATAAAATTGTCAACATTTTGGAAGTCCTGGCATTGTATATCGGGGTATTCTCAGAAAATGATAAAAAAAGAATTTTAAACTGTGTATTCGACCTGAGGGACAGAGGTCAAGTTGGTCAGCAGAGGTCGAAAACTTATTCAGAGCCGCGAAAATGGATGTGTGGGAAAGGTAGAATAACCATTCAATGTGGATGTTGATATAATTTCATTAAAGATATGTAAGGGAACCCCCTGGAATCTTAAGATAAGATGAGGTGGATCCAATGCCTTATGGAATAAAAATAATGGTTAAAAGGCTGATTTGATGGAGTGTATTACCACCCGACTGCATACTAAATATCTGCATAATTAACATTTATGAGAAGGGGGATTGCATTCCTCCTCGTATTGACCACCCTGACTTCGTTAGGACTTTTTGCACAGTCTCTTTCATGAGTAGGAGCAACATTCTCTGCACTATTTTCATATTGTTCTCGGGGTCAATACTGAGATTTT
Source organism: Phalaenopsis hybrid cultivar (assembly GCA_002079205.1). Taxonomy (NCBI): domain Eukaryota; kingdom Viridiplantae; phylum Streptophyta; class Magnoliopsida; order Asparagales; family Orchidaceae; genus Phalaenopsis; species Phalaenopsis hybrid cultivar. The sequence continues at coordinate 14,864 of JXCR01143856.1, forward strand.
GATTCCCTCCATCTACTGCTTTGGTTGGATCTGAGTCCTTGAGCATTTCTTCCCAATGTAGTGATATATTCTCAATCAGCTCTTGAGTTGGATCTGAGTCGTGTGCTTTCCTTCTCAATCTGATCTTTTCCGCTACCTCTTGGGTTGGATATGAGTCCTTGAGCATTCCTTCCAAATGTAGTGATATATTCCCAATCAGTACCTGAGTTGGATCTGAGTCGTTATGCTTTCCTTCTCAATCTGATCTTTTCTGCTATGTCTTGGGTTTGATTTGAGTCCTTGGGCTTTCCTTCCCAACGTAGTCATATGTTTCCATAAAATATCAACTTTATAGGAAGAGGATATAGACATCCGATTCTACATTGCTTTTCAATGATCCACATATCAATTGTAGAGGAAGAGGATACAAACATCTGATTTCGCATTGCTTTGCAATGATCCACATATTAACATTAGAGGAATAGAATACAGACATCCAATTCCACATTGCTTTTCAATGATCCACATATCAACTTTAGAGGAATAGGATACATACATCCTATTTCACATTTTTTTGCAATGATCCACATATCAACTTTAGAGGAAGGGGATGCAGATATCTGATTCCGCATTGCTTTGCAATGATCCACATATCAACCTTAGAGGAAGAGGATACAGACATTCCATTATGCATTGCTTGGCAATGATCCCCATATCCACTTTAGAGGAATAGGATATAGACATCTGATTTTACGTTTCTTTGTAATGGTCAAAATATCAAACTTTAGGGGTTAAGGGAATGAGCACTTCGATTTATTCAAGGCATCATATTCCCATTCTTCGATATTGATTTAAGACCACCATAAAAGGAGTAAGGCATCCGATTTACCTTTCGTGATTGATATTTGAATTTTAATTCTCATCTTGGGGTCAATACCTGAATCCAAATTCTTGTCCTTCAATGTACCCAAAACCTGACAATTTGACATCCACCTTTTAATCCCCATCGGGAGATCTGAGTTCTCGTTCTGATTGGTAATTTACTTACCAATTCCCTAGCGAAAATAATTCTCACTACTTTGTTTGTTGACTTAAAAAATATGTTTTGGTTTTGTTGATCTCGTCGGTCAACGCCAATACATGCGGTGTGCTTGCCCGACACACCACAATAATCGAAGGTCCATTTGTTGACCTCATTTTTTGTTGATGTCTAGTTTTTTCCTCTTTAGTAGCCTAGGGTCTAGCCTTTAAATTTTCCTGTTGACTATTCCTAGAAGACTGCAAAATGACCCCTCACCATTAGAAATTTCAAATACTTCTTTGCTCAACTTGAAGTTCCTCATATTAGTCCTAACCTTTTACACTTAATAGGTGGATTCAGTTTGAGGGAACTCAAGCGGAGTCTAACCCTAGGTGGTCTGGTGATGGTTGAAACGTCTTGCTCACACTAAACTTTCTTGCATACCCCAAACCCTAAGACCGCTTAATTTGGTCCCACGATTCCTTCTGGAAAGCTCAAATGAATGAACCTATACCCCTAATCTTTAGCTAAGATGGATGAATCCTCATATGGCTCCTAATGGTTTGGCATGGTTTCATGGCTTACATGCCCATTCTAGCCCAAAATCACCAAGTTACCAAAATACGCCTATAACCCTAATTTTGCCAAAATTCCCAAATTACCCAAATTTGCCAAAAGAATCATCTCAAACTACTCACCACTACCTAAATTGACCAAAATTAACCTAAATCACCAAATTCCCAAAATTGCCAAAAATTACCAAAATGCTTCTCATGACCAAAAAATTTTAAAAATTCAAAAAATTTCCAAAATCATCCCAAATATTCCCAATTTCAATTTTTAACCATCGCATTGACCCAATTTGACCAATTTTACCTATATTGACCAAAAACCCCAAATTTACCCTTAAGGGCTCAATTTCCCCAAATTAACCTCAATCCTGGCCCAATTGTCCCCAATCTTGCCCAATTTCAAATACAAACTAAAATTAAATATCTCCAATCTCATATTCAACAAAATATAAGCTCAATTTGACGCAATTGCAAGCACAATTTTACCTAAAACAACAAGCACCAATTTTGACCATATGACTAAATCCACCAAATTGGTCTTCAAATTCAATTCAAATCATTTGAAATCACTTCCAAAATCTTCATGATATCTTCCTATACCAAATTAAACATTCAATTATCACAAATTTTAGCCCAAATTCATCCTCAACTTTAAAATCCCAAGCTCACTACATCTAATTCAAAAGCCCAAATCCAAAGCCCACATGGCATTTTTTTTTCTTCATCACCCATTTGATTAAAATCATTCTGTATGTTTTAAATGCATGCTAAAATCATTCCATATTAAGCCTCATGACAAACTCCATAAAAATACCCAATAATTTCAAAATCCTTCGCCAAGCAAGATCATCAAGCCAAAGGAAAGCCATGAAGCCACTCCCAAGCCATAGGTGAGCCATGAGAGCCAGGCCACCTCATCAAGATATTTTTGGCAAGAGGCCAAGCCACTTTCAATTATCCTTAAGATTCTTTTAAACCCACCCATGAATCTCCCTAACCGATGTTTAGCCAAATCTTTGGAATGTGACTTATCCTCAATGATTAAGCTGAACCAGCTGATTTTTCTTCACCCCAAACCAACCTTGGTGGGTGAACTCAACCAAAACCCATGCTTTGACCAAAAGTGACACAAAATGACCCTTCCCCATACTAATTCAATCCAAAAACTTTGCACATGGCCAACCCAAATTGACTTCACCAAAACCAAGCTCTGACCTCCCTGAGTCAGATGGTGACCACCTTGGCCACCGAAAAAGCCAAGCCCAAATGCTCCTCCTAGGCGAAAACTCAAAATTAAACCCAACCAAGTTGGCTCGTTCCAATTGGATTGTTGCACTTTCCTCCTCCACACCTAAGAAACTTATGGCACCCACCAACTGCCTCTGATTTCCTCTCCTTCCCCCTTTATTTAAACTCACCCTCCTCGGCAAAGAAGGGAGAGCTTGAAATTTCTTAAAGAGACTCTGCCAAATTGATCCCAAAGCTTCTTCAAGACCCATTAAGTTCACTCCAACCATCCTCAAGCTTTTAAATTCACTACAGTAGCTCAATTTTAGAGCTCAAAATCAAGCCTGAAATAGGGCATCCCTCTAGACTCCATCAAATCCAAATTAAATCGCTCAAATGGATTAATCAAGTGAAATCACATTTTTTGTATTAAAATAATTATAATAATTAAAATACAACTAAAAAAATCACCAAATTGGTTTTGGAAGCTCCTTATGACTAGAGGAATCTAAGAAAAGTAAAATTAGAATTAAAATAAATACTTCATTTTTAAGCTATTTTTTAGAATTTAAATAATTACAAAATTAAATATAAATTATAAAAATTAAAAAAAATTGTACAAACACACTAAAATATCACATTTGACTTGTTGATCACTTGAAACTATTAAAATAATTTTTCGATTTCACTAAGTCAAGATATTAATTTTTAAAGGATTAAAATGAATTTTCTTTAATTTTTCTCTAAAATAATCCCAATAATTAAAATATTAATCATAAAATTATGAAATTTGTTTTTTTAGGTTCCTTGAACTTAGAGAGATATAATAAAAGCATAAAACTTAATTGTTTACTTAAATAATATTTAATACTTATGTGACGATCAAAATAAACAAATAATTCTAAATATTAAATTAAACCTCTAAAAATTATGAAAATTGGTCCAAGCGGTCCTCTAGCCTAGATGAACATCCAATAGTTTTCTTAATGATTGAGGTTTTGTTTTGGTTGAGTTATCAAATTTTCATTGAAAGTCCCCATTTTTGCATTAAAATTAATTATAAAATTGACTAAATTCTGAAAAATCACATTTTCACCTCTGATGTTTTAATTAAATCATCATGAGTGGGGTAACATAAAATTTGCAAGCCATTTGAGTTCAATTTAATAAATTATAGGGTGTTAAATTCTTAGGGGCAAAAAGGGTAATTTTGGAATTTAACGGTTAAGTAATATTTAGGCTTAATCGAAGGGCTAAATGGGCTTTAAATAATCATAATGAATGTGTTTTGATGATTGAATTACGAAAGGGATAAATGGTAGAAACAAATCTCATTTTGGTCTTATAAAGGATAAATTTGTAAATTCTTAAAATTAATGAATTTGGAAGAATATATAAAAAGATATTAAGATGAGGGGTTTGATTTTTGGAAGATCATAACTCACTGATTTTAAGCCCAAATTAATGGATTTGAAATAATTTATGACTCATGGTAAGGATTAAAGGTATAAACATTTAAATTTTTTTTAATTACAAATATACCCATTAAATTTTTAAGGGGCTTAATAATGAACCAAGCTTCATTAAAATTTTGTTTAATGAGGTTTAGAAAATAATTTATAATGAACTTAAAACCTTTTAAAACACTACAAGCCCATCTTTAAAATCAAAGTGCTAAGTTCCTTAACTAGACCAAATTTCCCCAAAGAGCATTTACCTATATAATTTATAAATAAAACATCAAGTGATAATTACCCCATCCTTATGGTTGGCTAGAATATCAGTTCATTGAGCATAAGGGTATGATAGATATGAGTTATTAAGCAACATAATGAGTTTGAATGAACTCAAGACTTTTCAAGAGATTGTTGAATATCCGGAGTCCAGTCCCTAGATCTTTTTCATATTCTTTTGGATAGCTTGAAGCATGATTAAACTCATTATGTACAGGTCAAGATATCCAAAAGAATATGAGAAAACTTGACGTACCTCAGACCTGTATCTAAATTAAAATGTCTCTATCGGATGATTGGGAATCCCTTGAAGGAGGTAAACTACAGTTGCTAACGAGACTTCATATGACCTAAATGAAAGTATGGAACTCATTAAGTTGAGTTTAGTAAATTTATTTAAACTAAGTGAATCCAAAAGAAAAAAGTGGTGCCGGAACGAAGGAACCATGGGATCCTAACTGGTGTCAATCTAATCAACTTTAATATCCCCCATAATATTTAAATAACATTAACCATAGGAAACACTTGATTTTACATCGTAACTTGACAAATTAGAAAAATTAAACTCTCCACATTGAGGAACTTGTAGCTAGCATTGTGGGCAGCACGTCCATCTTCAATAGCAAATCCTATCTACACCAGCTAAATCATTCCTTAGAATTAAACAACAATCCATAGGACTTTGAAGTTGTTTGCTTATGCAACTTAAATCCACAACTTATCTTTAGGCCTTTGTATGGTTCTGCTATACAATATAAGCCCTAACTCGCCTTAAGATTCTGAGGTTGTCTTTTCTTATGACCTAAATCCTCACATCTTCCAAGCTATTTGTGTGATCGTTTTACATGATTCTAAGCCCTAATTAATAAAATTAGTAGGATGAAACCTTCAATAATTCTAATTTCTAAAATTAAAACCAAATAGTAGGATAGTTTTAGGAAGTCACTGAGGTTCTCCTCTAGATCTATGACATCCCCTAGCCTCTCTCCCTTTAGATTCTAAAATAAAATGTTCCAAATTTGAGTCATTCCCCTTTACACCTCTTTCTCATATCTCCTTAAAATGTCCTATTCCTTTAAACTCCTTGAAGATTATATCCTCTGATTTTTATTGAGAGTTTCCTTAGGTAACTTTGATTATGTGGGATGTAATTAACTATAGGGGATTGCCCCTATAGGAAGCATTTCCAAACCCAGCTTAATATAAATCCTATTTAATCCTTCATATTAAATAGGAGAACTAGTCGACTTATAATAAAAAAATTCTTTCACAGACTTAACGGATGTCATATAATCTTTAGTTTGTTTAATTGAGTCTTACCAGTAAGTAGTGTGTTTGTCTTACTGGATGAATACATTATTTGTGGTATTAGGCTTGTTTATTTAAACTAATAAGGATATGAGATCAGTACGGTGTTGTATTTTTTAAAAAAAATCCAAAATACTATTTTTCCAAACTTTATATTAGGTTAAATTAAAACGGGCGTTAGGATATTCATCCTGGCAGCCAACAACTTCACAACTCCTCAACCTTTTAGCTCCAACAGACCCAATATTACAGTTTCATTAAGAGCTGGTCTTTGACCGTCAAAGTATGGTTTCAATCTATACCCATTCACTTTAGATATTTTTCCAGTCTTGGGGTCCTCAATATTAACTGCTATATAGGGATAGACTTTTTATAACACTGAATGGCCCTTTCCACCTAGGCTTCAATTTTCCAGGAAATAATTTCAATCTTATATTGTATAATAAAACTTCTTGTCCAGGTTCAAATTCTATTATTTTTATTTTCTGATCATGCCATTCTTTAATCTTTTTCTTATAAATCCTCGCATTATAGTAAGATTCATTCCTAATTTCCTCAAACACATTCAATTTTTATAATCTTTTCTCACCAGCTTCTTTCAAATTAAAATTAAATTCTTTTATAAATTAATAAGCTTTATGCTCCAATTCAACTGGCAAGTGACAAGTTTTCCCAAAAATTATCTATAAGGGGACATTGTCTTATAAACAGACCAATCCATTTTATTAGTATCAAAACTCTTTTCAAAAATTCTCTTAACTTCACGATTACACACTTCTGCTAAACCACTAGTCTGGGGATGATAAGCAGTTGCAATTTTATGCATTATATTATATGTTTCCAACAATCCGAGAACTGTTGCATTCCTGAAATGAGATCCTCCATCAGTAATGATTACTCTCGGCATTCCATATCTGGTAAAAATACTTTTTATTAAACATATTGAAACACTCCGACCATCACATCTAAGCAATTTCTTCAATCCATTTTGAAACATAATCCACAACAATCAATATATATATATATATATATATATATATATANTGGTTGGCCCTCTGCACCTAGACTTCGACTTTCCAGGGAATAATTTCAATCTTATTTTGTATAATAAAACTTTCTATCCCGGCTTAAATCTCCTTTTTATTATCTTTCGATCATGTAGTTCTTTCATTTTCTCCTTATATATCATAGCATTATCATAATATTCATTCCTAATTTCTTCAAGCTCATTCAGTTGCAACAATCTTTCCTCACCAACATCTTTTAAATTAAAATTAAATTTATTAATAGCCCATTAAGCTTTATGCTCCAATTCTACGGGTATGTGACAAGTCTTCCTAAAAAATAATCTATATGGGGACATTTCTATGGGTGTTTTATACTATAAGCCCATAATACAGTATCTAATCTAGCAGATCAATTCATTTTTTAGGATTTACAATTTTTCCTAAAATTTTTTTAAATTTCACAATTAGATACTCCTGTTAGACCACTAGTCTGGGGATGATAACCAATAGCAATCCTATGTATAATATCATATTTTTCCACCAACTTTTCAATTATTTTATTTCTAAAGTGAGATCCTCCATTATTAATGATTACTCTCGACATTCCATATTTTATAAAAATATTGATGATTACTCTCAACACTCCGAGCATCACATCAGGGTAATGTTATTGCTTCAATCCACTTTGATACATTGTCTACTGCAAGTAATATATATATATATATTTCCAAACGAAGGTATAAATGGTCCCATAAAATTTAATCCCCATGCATCAAAAATTTTAATTTCCACATTAAAATTTAGAGACATTTCATTTCTTTTTGAAGTATTACCTACTCTCTGACACTGATCACATGTTTTGATATATATATTAACATCTCTAAATAGAGTACGTCAATTGAATCTAGATTGCAAACTTTCATGAACAATTCTATCATTTCCAAAATGACCTCCAAATTTAGAATCATTATATTTCTGAATAATTTCATGAATTTCTTTATAAGGCACACATTGTCTCATTACTAAATCTTTATATTATTTGTACAAATAAGGATCATCCCAAAATAAGATTTTGTATCATGAATGAATTTCTTTTTCTGTTGTTTTATCAGTCTATAAGGTAAAATACTACTAACAATATAATTTAAAATATCAGCATACAAGGCCATTTCCCATCCTTTTGCAGCATAAAGTTCTTCGTCAGGAAAAGTTTCATTAATTTGTATTTCTTGATGTTCTAGCCTAGATAGATGATCAACAATTTAATTATCAGTCCATTTTCTATCAACTATTACAAAATCAAACTCTTGCAAAGAAGTACCCATCTAATTAATTTTGCTTTAGCATCCTTCTTTTGCATCAAATATTTAATTCTCAAATGGTCAGTATGCACAACACATTTAGCTCCAATCAGATATGATCTATACTTATCAAAAGCATACACAATGGCTAATAACTCTCTTTCACTATTGGAGTAATTAATATGTGCATCATTAAGAGTCTTACTAACATAGTATATGAATTTAAAAATCTTGTCATATCTTTGCCCTAAAACAGCTCCAATAGCATAATCACTTGCATCACACATTAATTCCAAATGTTTCTCCCAATTATGTGAAACAATGATAGGTGCAATGATCAATTTTTCCTTTAAAGATTCAAATGCTTTAAGGTAATCTTGATTAAAGTCAAATTGGGTTTTTTTTTCCAGAAGTTGGCATAAAAGTTTAGTAATTTTAAGAAAATCTTTAATATATCTTTTGTAAATTCCAACATGTCCTAAAAAGCTCCTAATTCTTCATACTGTAGTAGGTGGAGTAGGTTTGATATAACCTGTATTTTTGCAGGATCTACTTCCATGACATTTTTTGAAGTTTTATGTCCAAGCATAATTCCTCCTACAACCATGAATTGACATTTTTCCCAGTTTAATCGAGATTAGTCTTTTTACAACATTCTAAAACATTCTCTAAATGATTTAAACATATTTTTAATGAAGTTCCAAATACAAAAAAATCATCCATAGAGAACTCAATCCCTTTTTCAATCAAATCACTGAAAATTGACAACAAACATCTTTGAAATGTTGCAGGTGCATTTCACAATCTAAAGGGAATTAACCAAAAAGCAAACATTCCATAAGTACTAGTAAAAGTTATTTTTTATTTATCCTCTAGAGCAATATGTATTTGATGATAATCGGTATATCCATCTAGAAAACAAAAATATTTGTGCCCAGCCAGCCTATCCAACATCTAGTCCAGGAAAGGTAAACAAAAATGATCCTTCCTCATGGCAGAATTTAATTTTCTATAATCTATACAGATTCTCAAACTAGTGACTTGTCTTGTTGATATTAATTTGTTATGCTCATTTGTCACTATGGTCACAACTCTTTTCGTTGGAACACAATGAATTGGACTTACCAAAGCACTATCTGAAATAAGATATATTATTATAGCATCTACCCATTTTAAAATCTCTTTCTTCACATCTTCTTTCATCATAGGATTAAATCTCTTTTGAGGATCAGCTCTTGGTTCATGTTGATCTTCTAATAAAATTCTAAGCATAAAAATTGAAGGACTGATTCCTTTAATATCAGCTAAAGGCTTTCTTATGTCTTTTTCAAACTTTCCAACAACTCTTGTTCTTTCTTATCAGTTAATTCTAAGGATATTATAATAGGCAATGTAGATAAATCTCCTAAGCATGCGTACTTCAAATGTGTAAGAAGTGTTTTTAGATCTAGCTCAATAGGTTTCTCAACAGATAAAATCAAATTCTTATTACTTTTGGAGGATCTAACATTTCATATTTTTCCTGAACATAATCCAAATCCTCTTTACTCACTTCCATAGATTCAACTTGAATTTTATCCTCATCTTGATATTCCATGTATTCCTTTTCAAATTCCCTTTTAAAAGTCTTTTTAAAATATTCATGGCTTAAATAATCGTTAATATCCATTCTGACGCATTCAATCTCTTGCTCTTTTGGAGGGTATCTCATTGATTTTGAAGTATTAAATGTAACATCTTGATCAATAACTCTCATATTTATTTCTCCTTTCTACACATTTATCAAAGCTCTTCCAGTTGTTAGGAATGGTCTTCCTAAAATGATAGGAATTTCTTTATTTTCCTCCAAAACTAATATAATAAATTCTACAGGAAAGATAAATTTATCAACCTTTTACTAAAACATCTTCTATAACTCCTTTAGGATAGTTAATCGAACGATCAGCTAACTGAAGAGTTACAGTAGTAGGTGAAATATCTCATGAGTCTAACCTTCCAAAAATTGATAACAACATAAGATTTATACTAGCTCCTAATCCACATAAAGCTTTTCAATAAAATCATTAGCCAATAGCACAAAGAATTGTAAAACCTTCAGTATATTTAAATTTTCCAGGAAGCTTTTTTTGAACTATAGCACTACACTCTTCACTGAGTGCAACAGTCTCATTATCTACAAACTTCCTTTTCTTATTAAGTACATCCTTCATGAAATTCACATAGCTTGACCTTTTTCTAAGGCTTCATCAAATAGAATGTTTATCGTTAATTTCCTTTAAATTTCCAAAAATTTAGAAATTTTGTTGTCTCTATTTTTCTGCTTCAATCTTTGAGGAAATGTAGGTGGTGGTCTTTCTACAAATATTTTCATAGGTTTAATACGACATTCTCTCTCAAACTGCAAATCTTCACTAGATTTTTCATTTTCCACATCTTTTTCTAATTTTAACTTCTTGTTAAACTCTATTTTCTAATTCTTTTCCACTCCTTAATTGAGTAGCTTTAATTTACTCTTTGTTTTGATCTTTATGATTTACTTCAACTTTACTAAGCAATGTTCCTAGAGATCTATTGCTAAGCGTGTTAGTAATACGCCCCAATTGATTTTTAATGTTTCTATTTGCACCTCATTGACTTTGTAATTGACTTCCCATTTGCAATATCAATTCCTCCTTAGATAACTTTTTCTCCTTTCTCTGCAAATTATTAAAACCTGGGGGGCAATAAGGTTTATAAGCTTGATTCCCTTGATTGTTGGAGTTTCCCAATGGGTTCACAATATTGTTTCCCCGTTGCGGATTTTCAGCATTAAAATTATTGTTACTCCAACTAAAGTTCAGATGATTCTTCCAACTAGTATTATAATAATTGACATAAGGATTATTAGAACAATTGTTTATTGCATTTAAAGTCTTATATGAAGATTGAGATTCTATCATTTGTCCCAATGAGTTTTCCTCAAGCATGGGTGTTGTCTGAGAATAATTCATTCCATATTGATTTATCTTCTTTGATATAACGACTATTTGGGTAGCAAACATAAATACTGCATCAGAATCATAAATACTAGCTACTCTTTTTGGATTTACCCGTTCAGAGGGCCATTGAAAATTTTTTAGTATTCATCTCTTCCATTAATGAATATGCTTCATCGAATTGTTTTTACATTAATGATCCACCAGCAATAACGTCAATTATCGATCTAAGAGATCCAACCAACCCATAATAATAAGTTTAAATTATTAATCAATCTGGCAACGCATGGTGTGGATAGTTTCTAAGAAGATCTTTAAATCTTTCCCAGGCTTCATAAATTCATTCATCTTCAAACTGATAAAAAGATGTGATATCATATCTAAGCTTAGTAGTTTTTGAAGGTGGGAAATTTTTTGATAAATTTTTTTGTAAAAAATCTCCCCATGTTCTGATAGATCTAGGTGTTAATGAATTTAACCACATCTTAGCTTTATTCCTTAGTGCAAAGGAAAAAGTTTAATTCTGACAACATCATTTGACACTCCATCATATTTAAATGTAGCACACAATTCTAGAAAACTAGCAAGGTATAAATTTGGATCTTCAGTTGGTGTTCCTCCAAACTAATTGTTTTGTACCATTTTGATAATAATAGGTTTAAGCTCAAATGAATTGGAAGCTACAGCAGGGTTCTGTATGCCCAAATGAATTTCATCTACTATAGGATTAACATAATCTCTTAAAGGTCTCAAATGATGTTAATTTTTATTTCCAGTATTACTCAAATTACAAGCCATTTTGCTAAAATGATCTATTTCTTTTTGTTGTTTTTGAATTTTTCCAATAGTTCTCTCTAATTCAGAATCCTACGGTACTAAATTTTCATATCTTACACTATGCATAAATAAACAAAGTAAGTATTTAAAAGTAAGCAAACACACTTAAAAAAGAAAATGTTCAAAATTAAACTACAAAACCTCTTTTTTATTTTTTTTATAATAAAATGAAAAAAACTTACTAATATTTTTCGTTACTTCCCTTACAACGATGCCAAAAACTTGATGTAGGTAGATTTAGTGTGTAAATTTTGCAAATATCTTTCAATATTACAAAATACACACGGCAGATATAACAATAAATATGTAATATTATCCCAAAAAAATACCTTTTATGAAAATAATTTATCTTTAAAAATCTTCTTAAACTTCCAAATCCCCTTAAAAATTAATGCAAGTATATTTATCGCTCAAGTAATAAAGGGCTCTAATGGAGTTCCAGATATCGATCCCACAGGGAAGTTGAAAAAACCTACAAGTAAATTCTGAAAATTGTTTTATAATTTAAAAATTAAAAAAAAAAAAAGTAAAGTGCAATGTTTGAATATTAACTACTAAAGTGAATGTTATATAAAATGCAGTTAAAAGACAGAGTTAACTATCTAAAAACTGAACTTTCAAAAGTAAAATTACTAAAATTAAACAAAGTTTTTATTAATAGAAGATTCAAATTTAAGAAAGCATCTTTCCTGTATATAATGAGTATATGGATTGTGAAGAAATTAAAATCATTTTGAAGATATATATAAAAACTATTTTGTGTCAAATAGAAGCAATCATATTCTTTACCCTCTTCCATGTGCTATAAAAAAAATTGAATAATCCAGAATTTGGTCCTTAATTCTATGGATAGGCTGGAAGGATACCAACTGCCACTCCAGAACTCCCACTACTCGCTCCCCTAAGGGCTAACAATCTCGCATTAGTTTCCAATCAACTTGACCAAATTGGGGATTTCAATACGTCACCTTAAATCTCCAATTCTGCATCATACAAAGTATATTTTCCTATTTATTTGCACTCAATTACATGGATGAAAACACTCCCATGAAATTAAATGTGATTCTCTCTCTGTTATAGAAATCATAGCGCTTTTCAAAACATATGTTCTTAACATGTTTTAACATTTCAATATGTCAAATCAAAAAGTAAATGAAGATTGGAGTTCAAATCATCACAAATTATTGACAATTAAAACCATAGAAAATAAACTCAATTCTTCATAAAATCATATCTCAAAGTAGGGAGTACGATAAAGAATACTACTTAGAATTCATGAGAAGAATACAAGAAAACACGGATTTTATATATAAAAATAAGTTAAAAAAAAGAAATAAAAGACAACTTATCTCATAATCTTTCCCAAGCAAGTTCCCAGAAGTTCTCTCCAAGACTTTCTTTCTTTACAAGCACACTCAATTCTCTCTTAGAAGTGTAATAAAGAAGAAATTTCTCACCTTCCCTCTCCTCTTACAACCCTAGAAGAATATCTCCTCTTCTTCAACTTGCTTGTCACGCTACCCACTTTCTTGTCCTTTCTGTCCCCCCTCTTCAACTCCTTGAAGACTTTCTCTTTTACTTTGAGCTGCCTCTCTTTAAAAGGAATTCAAAATTCCCTCCAAAATTCAATACTTTTGAATTCAAAGGATGTGTGATTTGATCCAAGAGACATATCCCTTCATAAAAGCACCTTCCAAAGTATTTAGATGCATTAAATTACTCCAATTGGTGTGTAGAACACGTATCCCTTTGAAAATTCATGCAAAATTTATCTCAAACCACCTTAATCCTTAAAAATTCATCTGTGGCGCATCATGCACCAAGCCTCTGTCAAACGACGCATCATGCGTCAATCTGGTGCATCATGCACCAGAATTCCAAATTTTGCTGTTATGGCTCCAAATTTTGTCCTTTTCGTCATTTTTGCTCTAAATACCTAAAAATGATATACTGATACACCTAAAATATATAGTATTTTTAGACACATTTTTATACATATTTTTTAGATATTGCACTTTAATGGAAGGTATTTTTGTGTTTTTCTTGCAAATACAAATTAAAAGGTGAAAAATGCTTAAAGGAGTGAAAAAGGATCAAATTTCGAGCAAAAAGGTGAAAAATGTGTAAATGAGTTTTGCCGCCAAAGCGCTAGATCCGGCGCTTAAGAATCGATTAAACAGAGAAGGCTACGCCTAAGCGCTAGAGGTTCCGCGCTTAAGCACCAATGGTAGTTACTAGACTAGTAATGTCAATTTTTGTGATTTTTGAAGAGATTTTTTAGGCACCCATTGGCTTAATAGGTGGCTATAACCACCATGGATGAAAGTTAACACGAAAGGATGCATCTCTTTGGGAAATACATCGAATTGGGACACATTTTGAAGAGTTTCCAAGGCACCTCTTGGAAAACTATAAAAGAAATAAGCGAGGACTTTGAGAAGAGTCCTAAAAATACTTAGAAAGTTTTGAAAGTTCATCAAATTGGGGAGCTAGTTGGAGAGATTTTCAGGCACCACTTTTACTTTTATTTTATTCTTTTTATTACTTTATTTTGAGTGATAGTAAAGAGAAGAGATTGAAAAGAACTTCAAGAGTTTGGTGGAGAACTTTTTATCTTTTTGCTTTGAGACTACTTTTTGTTTTAATTGAAACATGTTGTTGGTTTAACAATGCTTTCTACTTTTAAACTAAAGTGTAGTTTTATTTTCTCCGTAGATTTAGAGTAGTTTTCATTATCTTTCTTCTTAAAATGATAAGTAATTAAGTTTTAGATGGAAATTGTGGAGAGTTTTGATCTTTAATGTTGGAAGAAGTTCTCATGATTTAAATCCATACACTTCATTTACTTCTTGATTTGGCCAATTCAGATGTTAAAATTTGTTATGAGAACATGTAAGAACCGGGCTGGTATTGTCTCATTCAACAATTGGAAAGAATCACATGAGGTTGAATGAATGAGAATGTAGTTCATATGATTAAGTGTCAATAATTAAGGAAATATTCATTTAAGTGTGTAGAGTTAAAGGACTTTAAAGTGACAGGTTAAAGCCCCCAACTTGGTTTATTGTATTAGATTCTGATACGAGATATTAGCCCCCAGGTAGAGGGAATCGAGGGAACTCTATAGTGAGAGCTAGTATCTTCCCTGCCTAGCTGGTCTTCAAAACTATTCAAACTTTAAATTAGCCATTATTTTTTATAGCAACTCTTGTAAGGGTAAAGAATATTATTGCTCCTATTTAGCACAACACAATTTGCATACTTCCACAATAGAATTCCTAACTTATTATTGATTCATGATAAGAAGAAAGATATTTTTCTTATTAAGTGCTTTTCATCTACAAAACTCTAGTTATCTTAATAAGTTGTTACTATTTTGTCAAAATATCAAAAATACCAAAAATATTTGAATTTTTATTACTGCAAAATATATTTAGTTTAAGTAATTGTCTTTTTAAAAATAGAAAGTCCTCTAAAAGGGCATATTGTATAAATTTTCTGGGGGTTCGATATTTAGGTCTTAATAAAAAAGTCCTATATTACTTGATAATGATACATATACTTGTGTAGTATCCCAATATATATAAATTAAAAGTTAAATTTTTATTTTTCTTCAAGATCAAGTATTTGGTTTTGTTGCAAAGTAAGAAAATATAAGTGAAATATAATCTGAATTATTATTGAACTTTGCATATTAGCAGTATCTAGGGATCAAGTTTTTGGCGCATTTACCGGGGAATCGAAAGTTAAATTTCTATTTTTAGAAAGTCAAACTTTAAGTTATCTTATCTTATTTTATTTTGTTTTAATTTATTATATTATATTATAGTGTATGCATAGTTCAGGTTCTGAAGGACTAGTGCCCTACGATTCTGAATTAGAAAGAACTGTTAGAAAAATTAGAAAAACCAAAAAAATATAAATTTTGAAAAATCCAAAAAAATTATAGAAATGGTAGACCAAAATAATCAAAATGCTGAATTCATCAAGTGTTTAGACCTTTAAGAGATTATGCCAACCTTACTATAGATGAACTTCATTGTAGTATTCAAAAACCTACTGTAGTGGCTAGTTCATTTGAGCATAAACCTACTATTATCCAAATGGTATCAAATAATTAGTTTGGGGGATCACCAACTGAAGATCAAAATTTACATCTTGCCAATTTTTTAGAATTGTGCGCTACATTTAAATATGATGGTGTATCAGATGATGCCATAAGACTTAGGTTATTTCCTTTCTCACTGAGGGATAAAGTTAATATGTGGTTGAATTCACTAGCACCTGGATCTATCAGAAGATGGGGTGATTTAGCACAAAAATTCCTTGCTAAATATTTTCCACTATAAAAAATTGTGAAGCTTAGAAATGATATTACATCTTTTGATCAGTTTGAAGGGGAATCTATTTATGAAGCATGGGAAAGATTTAAAAAACACTTAAGAAAGTGTCCACACCATGCTATATGAGATTGTTTAATAATTCAAAATTTTTATAATGGATTAGTTGGATCTCTTAGATCAGTTATCGATGTCATTGCGGGTGGTTCATTGATGTCAAAACCATTTCATGATGCCTATGCTTTAATTGAAGAAATGGCTACTAATAATTTTCAATAGCCTTCTGAGAGGGTAAAGTCTAAGAAAATAGTTAACATTCATGGATCTAATGCATTTATCATGTTAGCAAATCAAGTTGCTGCAATTTCAAGGAAGTTAAATCAATTTGGAATGAAATTTTCTCAACCAATTTCCATGATTGAAGAGAATTTATTAGGCCAAATGGTAGATTCTCATGCATCATTAGAAACTTTGAATGACATAAATAATAAGTAAAATAACCCATATTCCAATTATTATAACATAGGTTGGAAGAACCATCCCAACTTTAACTGGAATAACAATTCGGGTGGAAATAATCAGCAATGGGGAAACAACCAAGGAAACTCATTAGTAAACTGGAACAACCAAGGTAATAATAATTATAATTCTTCTTATCCTCCAAGTTTCAACAGTAAGACACAGTTTAAGGAGAAGAAGTTTTCTATAGAAGAAGTGGTGTTACAAATGGGAAATCAATTTCAAAGTCAAAGAGCTACAATTAGAAATATTGAGAATCAACTTGGGAAAATAGCAAATTCATTAAGTAATAGATCTCAAGGAACATATCTTAGTAATACTGAATCAAATCCGAAAGATCAGAGTGAAGAACAAGTAAAAGCCGTTCAACTTAAAAGCGGAAGAGAGTTGGCAGGTTAGGTTCAAAAAGAAATTGATGTAGAGAGAGATGAAATTGAAGAATCAAAAAAGGATGCTCCAAAAGATTCTGAGAGACCTATTTCTCCACTGAAAATTGATTTGGAAAAATCACCACCTCCATTTCCTTAGAGACTTCGTCAGCAGAAGTTGGATAAGCAATTTTCAAAATTTATAGAAATATTTATGAAGCTTACAATTAATATTCCATTTGCTGAAGCCTTAGAACAAATGTCGAGCTATGTAAAGTTTATGAAGGATATTCTCAACAGAAAAAGGAAGTTTGAAGATAGCGAGATTGATGCACTTAGTGTGTAGTGCAGTGTGATAATTCAGAAGAAGCTTCCTTAAAGGCTTAAAAATCCTAGTAGCTTTACAATTCCATGTGCAATAGAAGACAGGTTTTATGGGAAAGCTTTATGTGATTTAGGTGCAAGCATTAACCTTATGTCATTATCAATATTCAAAAGATTGGGATTAAGAGAAAATAACCCCTACTACTATAACTTTGTAGTTAACAGATTGTTTGATAACATACCCTAAAGAGTTATAGAAGATGTCCTAGTGAAAATGGATCAATTTATCTTTCCTGTTGATTTCATTGTGCTAGATATGGAGGAAGATAAAGAGATACCTATCATTTTGAGGAGACCTTTCTTAGCCACAGGAAGAGCAATGATGATGTGAAAAAAAGGAGATTTAACAATGCGCGTGGGAGGCGATTCCTAGCCACAGGAAGAGCAATGATAGATGTGCAAAAAGGGGAATTAACAATGTGCGTCAATGATACAGGAAGAGCAATGATAGATGTACAAAAATGGGAATTAACAATGCACGTCAATGATTATACTATTATTTTTAATATTTTAAGATCAATGAAATACCCTACAAAAGGTAAAGATGATGAATGTTTTAGAATAGATGTTATAAGATATCTAAGTGAATGTCATTTTAAGACTACTTATGATGAAAAATATGAAGAAAAAGATTTGGAACACAAGCAAGAAGAGGAATTAGATCACTGTGAAGATCTTTTTAAGGAAGATTCAAACTATGTTCGAGAAAGTTTTGAAATTCTGGACATGATAGACAAATATAAATCATTTTGTCCTCTATTAAAAACCTCAAGAACCTGAGTTGAGGTTACTCCCTGATCGTTTAAAATATGCCTTTTTTAGGAGATTCCTCTACTTTACCTGTTATAATTTCCTCAAAGGTAACGATGAAAGAGGAATAAAAGTTGAAGAAAATTCTAAAAAATTTAAAGAAAGCCTTTGGATGGACAATTGCTGATATTAAGGGAATCAGTCCTTCAATTTGTATGCATAAAATTCATATGGAAGAGAACTGTAAACCCTGGGTTGATCCGCAAAGAAGACTGCATTTTGTTATGAAAGAAGTTGTTAAGAAAGAAATTTTAAAGTAGTTAGATGCTGGAATTATCTACCTATTTCAGATAATGCATGGGTTAGTCCAATTCATTGCGCTAAGAAAGGAGTAGTAAATGTAACTGTAAATGAATATAATGAGTTATTACCTACTAGACAAGTTGCAGGGTGGCGAATATGCATTGATTATAGAAAATTAAATCTTGGCACTAGGAAAGATCTTTTTCCATTATCCTTTCTAGATCAAATGCTAGATAGACTAGCTGGGCATAAATACTTTTGTTTTCTGGATGGAATGGTTATCAACAAATTTAAATATCTCCTGAGGATCAAGAGAAAACAGCGTTTACCAGTCCTTATGGTACTTTTTCTTTTAGAAGAATGCCCTTTAGTTTACGTAATGCCCCTGCTACGATTCAAAGATGTATGATGGCAATATTTTGTGATTTAAATGAAAAAGGGATTGAAGTCTTTATGAATGACTTTTTCAGTGTTTGGAATTTCATTTGACTCATGTCTAGAACATTTATCTAAAGTTCTTAAATGCTGTGAAGAAACAAATTTAGTCCTTAATTGGGAAAAATGCCAATTTATATTAGCAGGAGGAATTGTATTAGTTCATCAAATATCAGAAAATGGTATGGAAGTAGATCCTGCTAAAATTCAAGTGATCGCTAATTTACCTTCAGTAAATATAAGGAAAATTAAGAGTTTTTTAGGACATGCTGGATTCTACAGATGATATATTAAAGACTTTTCAAAGATTGTTAAGCCTTTATGCCATTTACTGAAAAAAGATGCAATTTTCAATTTTGATGAGAAATGCCTAAAAGCTTTTAAATTATTAAAAGAAAAATTAATCACCGCACCAATTATAGTTTCTCGAAACTGGGAAAAACCTTTTGAAATGATGTGTGATTCTAGTGGCTATGCTATAGGAGCTATTTTAGGACAAAGATATAATAAAATTTTCAAAGTTATTTACTATGCTAGTAAAACTCTTAATGAAACTCAAATTAATTATACAACAACTGAAAAAAGAGTAATTAGAAATAGTATATGCTTTTGATAAATTTAGATCATATTTAATTGGAAGTCATTATATAGTGCATACAGATCATTATGCTATTAAGTATTAAATGAAAAAGAAGGATGTTAAACCTAGACTTATTAGATAGATTCTTCTTTTACAAGAATTTGATTTTGTAATAGTAGATCGAAAGGGGATTGAAAATCAAATTGCTGATCATTTGTCCAGGCTTGAATTAGAAAAAACCACTCTGTTTTGAAAATGAAATTAATGAACATTTTTTAGATGAAAAATTGTTCACTATTAATGAGTGGCATGTTCCGTGGTATGTCGGCATTGTGAACTTTATTGTTAGTGATATTATACCCTATGGAATGACATACCAATAAAAGAGGAAATTTATTTCTGAAGCTAAGACTTATTTTTGGGATGACCCATTTTTATATAAACAAGGAAATTTATTTCTGAAGCTAAGCCTTATTTTTTGGATGACCCATATTTATATAAACAAGGAAAGGATCTGATCATTCGAAGATGTTGTACCATTAGAAGAAACTTATAAATTATCCAAAAAATTTTATAATTTTGATTTTATGGGACATTTTGTTGTTGATAAAACAAAATACAAAATTCTACAATCTAGATTTTATTGGCCTACAATTTTTAGAGATGTTAATGCTTATAATACAAAATTTTACAATCTGGATTTTATTGGCCTACAATTTTTAGAGATGTTAATGCTTATATCAAAACTTGTGTTAAGATCAAAAAGTATGCAATGTTTCTAGAAGAAATGAGATGCCCCTCAATTATATGTTAGAAGTTGAAATATTTGATGTTTGGGGATTATATTTCATGGGACCATTTATACCATCTTTTGAAAATTTATATATTTTGTTAGCAGTGGACTATGTATCCAAATGGATATAAGTTATTTCTGTACCTTGATGTGATGCTCAAAGTGTTGCAAAATTTTTGAAAATGAATATATTTTGTAGATTTGGGATGTCAAGAGTTATCATTATTGATGGGGGAATTCATTTCAGAAATGCCACAATGGAGAAGTTATTAAAGAAATATCATATAAATCATAGGATTATTACTCCTTATCACCCTCAAGCAAGTGGTTTGGCTGAATTATCCAATCAAGAAATTAAAAGAATTATAAAAAAATCTGTGAATCCAACAAAAATGGATTGGTCATTCAAACTTGACTACGCTTTGTGGGCTTATAGGACTGCATATAGAACTCCTATAGGAATGTCCCATAGGCTAATCCACTTACCAGTTAAACTTGAGCATAAAGCATATTGGGCTATTAAAGAGATCAATTATAATTTAAAACTTATCAGTTAAACTTGAGCATAAAGCATATTGAGCAATTAAAGAGTTCAATTATAATTTGAAAGAAACTGGTGAGAAAAGATTATTACAATTAAATGAGCTTGAAGAGATAAAAAATGAATCTTATGAAAGTGCCAAAATTTATAAAGAAAAGATGAAGATGTGGCATGATCAAAAGTTTCTTACTAAAAATATTTAACCAGGGCAACAAGTTTTACTATATAATTCAAGGTTAAGATTATTTTTAGGGAAACTTAAATCCAGGTGGATGGGCCCATTTATTGTAATGAAATTTTATCCTCATAGAGCTGTGGATATTAAAGATCCTAAATCTGAGAAGATCTTTAAAGTGAATGGACATAGACTGAAATCTTATTACATAGGGGATCAGCAAAAGACTAATGATGGAATGATGTTGGGTTAACCAAAGTAAGCACTGGTTACGTCAGGCTGATGACGTAAAACCAAGCGCTTTGTGGGAGGCAACCCATAAGTATCAGTGTGTTTTTGTTTTTATTTTTGTTTTATGTGTGATTAAGAAGATTTGGGGTAGTATTTTGAGACTATGTTGTGTTAGTATTGATTTTAAGACTTAAATTAGTGATTTGGACATGTTAAAATGAAAATTTGGATGTTAAATTAACTTGTGCAAAAATGTGCACTGCGCTTAAGCGTCAAATCCGATGCTTAAGCGCGACAGTTGAAAAATATGTGCGAAATTAATATTCTAGAAGGAAAAAATGTCTAGAAGTTTGCAAAAAAGTGCCTTGGCAGTTTCTGACGAGGGTTTCCAGTTCCATCTTATGTTTTGAACAAAGGTTGTATAAAACTTTTGGGGTATTTGATGGCATCAAACTCCTTTGGGTATGTTCTACCCTTTAAGGTTGATGCCCCTTCATTTGATTGATCTAGGGCTTTTCTCACCTGTTGTTCGACCATCTGTTTAATTTTGTTTTCCTGCATCATACCTTGAACTGAATCATTTTTTGGTTGTTCATCGGAGGTGAACTCTTTTCTCCCATCTATAACACGAGTTATTTACGGTTGTTTACCTCTAGGGGTATCATCTGGGCTGATTGTGACTGTTTGTGCATTGCAATCATGTTAGTTGTCATTGCTTCAATTTTATTTTTGAGATGACTGATCTATTCGTCCTTTTGTTGGATGGCCCCGTGTATTCAACTACAAAGTTCTCCTTACAAGAAGATGAAGCGTTGCGAGTAGATAACTCGACCTGGGTCTTGATGACTTTGATTTTTGCTAATCCTTTGTCCATGTAATCTGGCACATTGTAATTTTTATCATTCATATATTTTCTTTGTTCTCCAGATAATTGTGCAATATTGGCTCGGAGCCTCTCCAGCTTAACCTCAATTGACTTTTTTTTTTATTTTTAGGTCAGTTAGAGATTTATGAAGACTGTCACTTCTTCTATCGAGCATCTATTTAGTTGTATAGAAGTCAATCTAATCAACCGAAATCATTTTTACTTAAACTTTTTCCGGTTCTTTCAAATATTCCTTCGGGATTGCTACATTTTCATTTGTGAAATTCTTCTTAATCTAGTCTTTGAAGATAAAGCAATTTTTTACGGTGTGGTCGAGCAGCCATTGGTATGGGCAGTATTTAGGATAGTCCTCCTGATCGACCTACCAGACAACATTCAGAACTCCCACTCATGTACGGGTCTGAGGCCGTTCTACCACTAGAAGTCCAGACACCATTTCTCATAGTCACTGTTTCTAACCAAATTACAACTGAAGAATGTGAAAAACTCAGACTTGAAGAATTAGAAAGTCTCGAGGGAAAATGACTGGAAGCACAACAACATTTGGATCTCTACCAAGCTAGGATGGTGTAGACTCATGACAAACTGGGCCACCCGAGGGTGTTCAAGATTGGTGACCACATTCTCTGACTCATAAGACCTATTCTTGCACACCACAAGATAGGTAGAAAATTTGAACCAACTTGGGAGGGACTATTTGTTATAGAGAAGGCCTATTTGAGAGGATCTTACCAGCTGGTGGTTTTTCAAGGCGAAAGACCTATATTATCAGTTAATTGCCACTAATTGAAGACATATTACCCGACCTGATGTTGCTTGAAATCAAACTTTTGAAATTTTGATTATTCTGGGGTTATTAATTTGGCCCAGCATTTATGATTGGGTTCAAATTTTTGTAATAAAATTAACCTTGATAAAATGAAAATTTTGAAAATTTCTCATTTTCTTTCTCTTCTTAAATTTATAATTTTGAAATTTTTTTAAATTAAAATAAATTTTTCTCTCTTATAAACTTAAAATTTATTTTATTTAATAAATGCTTTATTTTTGTTCATGTTCATGCTAAATTTTAGCGCACTGATGTTTTTTTGTCATCTACAGAAAAATGCAAGGACGAAAGCTGATTCTCTCCTTTAAAGATGGCTTGAATCTCGCACTAAACAAATCAAGGGTCCCCTGATGACATAGTCAGTTGTCAAGAGAAAGAAGGATTATTGTCACTGCTAAGGATTGGTACTAAAGAACATTCCTCACTAAAGAGGAAGAAAGTGATAACACAACAAAATCTGATGGAAGGGACTAGTCATTTATCATCCATGATAACTGCATCAACAGAGAAATTAGTTAGTGCTGATGAGGAAAGAATGCTAGATGCGCCACTCAAAAAAACTAAACGTTGTAATGCTGTTTTCCTCAAGCACATAACCTTCTTACATGAAGAAAAGAGACGTATGAAAGAGGCAGAAAATACACTCACCCCGATTCCTGAGGGGAAAATTTATGATCCATGCCGGAGAGAGTCCTCTTCTAGTCTCGCTACTATGGAGGATGAGTCGGAGTTTGTTGCACAACCAGCAATTCCAGATGAACTTTACACTGTTTGTTAGATGTGCATTGTTGAGATTCCCGTATACGTATCAACAGAAGTAGCATTCATGGAATGCCCGAGATGCAATGTCCTTTATTTGTATTGCAACAGTTCCTTTGATGAGTTCACAACCTTTGATGTGTGATGCAAGGAGGCAATATAACCAGATATTGTGTCATATATTCCATTATCCATAGAGTCCAGTCAGACATGGTATCCTACAAATGTTTAGATGAGGGAGCTGCACTGACGATCTTAAAGGATTCCTATGGTAGAACTGGAAAGGATTAACAGCGATATGAAGTGAGAATTTGAATTCTATAAAAAAATCCAAGGAAAGTTTATCAACATTTTCTAAGGCCTAGTGCTATATACAGGAGTTTTCTTTGAAAATGATAAAAGAAGAATTCTTGACTGCGTATTTGACCTGAGAGACAGAGGTCGAGCTGGTATGCTAATGAAAAAAATTTACTCAGAACCATAAAAATTGATGCACGAGAAAGGCAGGATAACCATTCAGTGCGGTTGCTGCTACAACTTTATCGAACATAGGAAAGAGAACCCCCATATATCCTCAGATACGATGAGGTGAATCCTCTATCATTTGAGTTAAAAAGAATGACTAAAGGATGGTCAGATGGAGTATACTATCGGTGGACTGCATTTTGTACAGTTGCATAATCAATATTTATGATAAAGGAGATTGTATTCCTCCGCATGTAGATCACCATGATGATTTCGCAAGACCCTTCTGCACAGTGTCCTTCATGAGCTGAAGTAACATTCTATTTCAAAAAGACATCGATGTTGGTTGCTCTGGGGAGTTCAGAGGATCCATCAAGATTCTCCTAATAATGGGTTCAGTACTAGTTCTAAAAGGAAACAAAGCAGACTTAACGAAGCACTGCATTCGGGTAGTACGAAATCACAAAGTGTGTGTGACATTCAGAAGAATAGATGACAGTAAAGTATAATATGGGTTCCTTCTAGATCCAGAGTTAGAGGAGCTGCGCCCGTATGAGCTATGAGATGATTGCACCTCTAAGTACACGTAAAAGGAATTTTCATCCTCGAGCGTGGCTTAGCAAATCTATTTTTGTAAGTAATAATATATTTATCTATTTTTATGCTCTCTTTATGAATTTTGTGTACTTGGAAAACATGCATATAAAGAAAATACATTGAAACATCTTTAATTACTAAATTTTATGGAAGATTTAAGAGTTATTTGGATTTTAAGCGAAACAAAACAAAAATCTGATTTGGCGCCAGAGGCGCCATTTTCCAGAGAGCTAGCGCCAGAAGCGCCGTGGTTACCGAGACAGTTTTGAAAGATTCTAAAGGCAGTTTTTGACGGATTGTCTTTGCAGTAACTCCCAAAAACTGTATTTTGGAGTTATTTAAGTTAGAAAAATGAAAGGGAGGTCACCACTTTCAAATCCTATGGCTTCCAACTTTAAAGAAACTTCTAGATATGGATATTTCAATTGAAGAAAGTTCATTAATTTTGATACAAAAAAGTTATATGATTGAGTTCATATGAAGAAGAAAATAATCAAGGAATGAGGATTTGTGAATCAAGGAGCGGAGGAGATTATTTTTTACAGACGCAATGAAGTGCTATGCTATACCACTACTACAGTAGTCATTCTTGTGGTAAAAAAAATTTATGTTAATCTTCATGAATTAACCAAGGATTCATCTATGTTTGAGGCAGGTGGGTACAATTTACTTCTTCAAGAAAAAATGACTTGTTTATGATTGAAATCATGTTGATTTTCCATTTTGCCAATTTTGTCCCTACAAGAGATAACATGAATGAAGTCTATTGTTTCCAAACTGATGAAGATGCAAATTAGGAGACAAGAGATAATGTAAATGTATGTTTTTCTTCATCATTATTAAATCTTACATAAAAAACTTAGCATTTCTTTATTTCATAAAAATTCCTTACTACAATGAAAATCGGTAAAGTGACCACGAAAAGTGCTATCTTGAATTATTGTATTCAAACGGGAAGACCTATTGATGTGGGTGCTTTAAACTGTAAAATTTTAAATTTATTTGATTAAGTTTGACCACTAAAGTTTATTTTGTGAGAAACAATATATTTTTGTACAAAAATAATTATATTAAATTAAATGGACTTAGAAAAGTTATGGAAAGTAATTTTTTGAGTTTCTTGTGATCAGGGGAACTTAGGAAAAATAATTTTTTTTTTTGAGAAAATACTGCATTTTTTAGCTATATTTTAAATTAAAAATAATTAAAAATAATTAAAAATTTTAAAAATACAAAAAAATGGTTTAAAATGTTCCTAATGGTTCCCTAATCACTTATGGCTCATTTAAATATTTTTTCTGATTTTTCAAATTTTCAAATAGATTTTTGAAGGCCCAAAAATGCATTTTCCACATTTTCTCATTAAAATAATTATAATAAATAAATGAAAGATCATAAAAATATAAAATTTATTTCTCTGAGTTATTTACTGAGAGAGGTTTAATAAAAATATAAAAAATATTTTTTCTAAACTGAACATATTTTCCATTTAATTAAATCACAAAAATCAATAAATAAATATAAAATTTAATTAAAAATTTAATTAAAAAATTATGGTATTTTTCCTAAGTGCTTCTTTGACCTAAGGGAACCTCTAATAATATTTGCATAAACAAAAAAATTTATTTTGATCATTTAAATAAATTTATTTTGGAAATCCTATTTTCCAAGTTAAAACGATTATTTAAATTAAATTAAAATTTCAAAACTAATTACTCGACGGATAGGGTACTCTAAAAACGTTTAAAGTCACTGAAGTTATGCTTAATGAGTTATGAGGTGGAGAGCCCGAAGGGCAGGGGTAATTTTAGATTTTGGTGCCTTAATCAACATTAAGGATTAACCCAAAGTGAAAAATGAGTAATTTTGATCCTAATGAATATGTTTGGATGATTGAAACATAATGGGTTAAATGGTAGAAACCAATTTGCCACCTTTCCATAATAAGAATAAAATTAAAACTTGTTAAATTATGAAGACTTGGAAGTTCATCAAAATCAAATGATTCTCAGGTGATGGGCTTAAGTTAGAGAGACGATATTCCACATATTTTAAGTCCATAATTAATAGTAATCTGATCTTTTAGTCAGGATACACACCACTTGAATTAAAATTCTAATAATTGCTAATCTTTTTCCCATTAAGATTTTTAAGGCTTGGTAGT
>JXCR01143859.1:0-55826 GCA_002079205.1 Phalaenopsis hybrid cultivar
ATATAGGCTAATATTTGGGAAAGCTTGTCACTTACCAGTTGAACTTGAGCATAAAGCAAATTGGGCGATTAAAGTATTCAATTATATTTTGAAAGATGCTGGTGAGAAAAGATTATTGCAATTAAATGAGCTTAAATAGATAAGGAATGAATCTTATGAGAGTGCCAAGATTTATAAAGAAAAGATGAAGATGTGGCATGATCAGAGGATTCTTACTAAATATTTTTTAGCCAGGGCAAAAAGTTTTACTATATAATGCAAGGTTAAGATTATTTCCAGTTAAACTTAAGTCCAGGTGGATGGGCCCATTTGTTGTGATAAAAGTTTATCCTTATGAAGCTGTGGATATCAAAGATCCTAAAACTGAGAAAGTATTTAAAGTGAATGGTCATAGACTGAAACCTTAGATATTAATGAGTCCGAGAAAATATTTAAAGTTAATGAACATAGACTGAAAACTTATTTTATAAGGGATCAACATAAATTTAATGATGAAATGATGTTGGGTCAACCAGAATAATCACTGGTTACGTCGGGCTGACGACGTAAAACCAAGCGCTCAACCCATAGTTATCAAAGTATTTTTATTTTGATTGTTATTTTGTGTGTGATTAAAAAAATTGGGGTAGTATTTTTGAAACTATTATGTGTTAGTAAAGATTTTAAAACTTTATTTAGTGACCAAGACATGTTAGAATGAGAATTTGGATGTTAAGTTGACTAGTGCAAAAATGTTCACTAACGCTTAAGCGCGCCAGATCTGACGATTAAGCACGACAATTTAAACACATGTGTGAAATTAATATTCTAGAAGGTTTAACCACCAATTAGTTTGTAAAAACATGCCAAGGGAGTTTCTAAACATGTCTAGGAGTTATAAGAAGGATTTAAGCCTATAAATAGAAGGGTTTTGTGCATGAGTTTCACCCCAGATCATTTGTAGCCCTAAAAGTCTAAGAGAAAGTGATATTTAGAGAAAATGCCTTCATGGGAGATGGATTTAAAGAAGAAGAAAGAAACCATGAAGAATGGGTTCATTAGACAAAGTGCACAAGAGATTTATAATGGTTTCTTAGTCGTTAGTACTGAAGGGATATCAGAGAAGATCAACAAAATTGAGCATACTATGACTTTATTGGAGACCAAGGTACTTGAGTTGCATGCACATCTAGAGCATATTGGATGAAAATTAAAGATGCAATTTAGTCACACAAGTTATATAGAGGAAGTGGATAAGGTGATGTTCATAAAGCAAAAGTGGATTGAAGAAGATATTATTACAGCTCGTCATCACCGTTCGTTTTATCAATCTATATTCCTGGAGAGACTAATGAAAGACAGGAATTTATTCCTTCGAATGAAGAATGAAATTAAGTTTAGTGTTAGAATTTGTGTGTTAGAAGTTGTTGTTTTTAGATGGTTTAGTGTTTAAGTCTTATTTTTTGTATTTATGACTTCTTATTTGTGTTTAATTGTGAAATGATTGTTATGTTTTTGTATTTACAAAACTTTTCTCATCCAATATTATTTCGAGTGAGAATTTAGTGTTTAAAGGTATTTTTACTTGTTTGTGAATTAATATAAGTTTGTTTGTGTGAAAATTTGTGTTATTTTTAGCCTCTAATTGAAATAGTTATTATGGAGAATTTTGAGAGAGGGGAGTTATAGTAAGTAGAAAATAGTTATTTAAGTGTCATGAGAACATTTAGGGGTAGTTTACTTAGGCAAATAGTGCATTTTACTTTAATTTGAAAATTTTGAAAACCATGCACTTGCGCCTAAGCGCCACATCTCACGCTTAAGCTCGAGCCAATCCGAGATGCGGGAGCCTAAGCGCCATTTACCCGTGCTTAAGCGCCGGTTCACGAAAACTGATTTGAGCATGGTTAAAAGTGAATTTCAGCCCAAAAATTACCATTTTTAACGCCACTGTCACCTTCAACCTCTCGAGTTTGTGATATTTGAGGGCTAGGGCACATCTAAAGTGAAGATTTCTTTGTGGAATCAAGTGAAATTTGCTAGATCCAATTCCTTGAGGTAAGAGCTTTACTTCTTATGCAAAAATTTTGGATTTTCATCATGTATTTTGAGCAGATTTGGAGAAATTTGAAGATTCACTATTCATGGGGAAAAATGAGAAAGCAAAATCTATGGAAATTGCAAGGGAAGTGTAGTTTATACTTTGGAAGTTTAGTTTAGTAATTTAGACTTAATTTTTCAAGTTTTTTTTAGAATTTATAAAATTTGTTGAATGACACCAAGAATGAAGAGGAGCAAAGGAAAGAGCACTTTTGATTTGAGTAAATTTGTTAGTTCAAAGGCTCAGGATCGGTACAGTGATGCGTTGCAATCAAGAAAACTGATTCAGGAGCGGTGTTTTGAGAATCCAGGTGGAGAAGTTGAGGATTTGATCATTCGCCGACAGTGGGAATGATTCTGTTGTTTCTCTGTTATGGCAGTTATTTCTATTGTTAGGGAGTTCTAGGCAAACCTCCCTGAGGCTGAAGACAATAAAGTCATGGTTCGAGGAAAGTTGGTAATCAACTTATTTTATCATCTGCCACCTGATACATTAGTTTTTATGTAAATTATAGTCCAGCTGAAGTGGAGTTCGATGAGATTATTTCCTACTTGACTGTTGGAAGAGGACTTTAGAAGATCACTAACGAGAGGAGAG
This sequence comes from Phalaenopsis hybrid cultivar, assembly GCA_002079205.1. Taxonomy (NCBI): domain Eukaryota; kingdom Viridiplantae; phylum Streptophyta; class Magnoliopsida; order Asparagales; family Orchidaceae; genus Phalaenopsis; species Phalaenopsis hybrid cultivar. The sequence continues at coordinate 2,678 of JXCR01143859.1, forward strand.
TCAACTTCCCAGCTTCAAAGTTATGTGCACCTTCAAAGGCCCGAAACTATTTTATTTCTGCTCATCTGCTACCAACAAATCATCTCACTGAAGTGACCAGAGAGAGAGTGACATTAAATTATTGTATCCAGGAAGGAAAGCTCATCAAAATAGGAGCTTTGATTTATCAGACTATCATCAGCTCTGTCACTGCCGTTACTATTGTAAGTCTGGCATTTGCTTCCTTGATCTTTTCTTTGTTTGAGGAGGCTAGAGTTAAATATGATAGCTGGGAGGAAGTGTTGTTACCTCTAAATCCCATCACTAAGGTGAATGTGAAGTATTGTTTTGAGCATTCTATTTTTGGCTAGAGAGGATGATTTTTTAGGAGTTATGGAATGGTGACATCTGCTGCTTCTACCTCTGCTACTTCTACATGTAGACCATCTACCTCACGTGCTTCTACATCTAGAGGTGAGTGTACTGAGACCCAAGATCAATTTTTGCAAAGGATGATGGATCATTTTAATTTTACCACTGATAAGTTCAGAATTTAGAGCATTTTGCAAAGCATACTGATAGGAATAGTAGGAGAAAGAGTGATTATGAAGAGAAATTCCACCCAGGAGTGAAATTTCCTCCATATCCTCGATATCTTAATTATGAGCCTGCAGAAAAGTGGTATAGCGGTGATTCAGAAGATGAGGAGTAGAACTGAGAGATTTTTATGTTTGTAATATGTGTTAGACTATGTGCTTTGGACTTAAGATTTGTGATGTGTTCTTTATTTTTATGTTGTGAACTATGTGGTATGGTACTGCTACATTTGCATCTTTGTGATGATATGTACTATGAATCAAGATAAACCCGAATCAGATTATAGATATCTTGGAATTGCCTCCTTCCAAAACCTTGAAACTACTACGTTCCTTACAAGGGAAAATAGTGGTACCGGAATGAGGGAACCGTAGGATCCTAATCGGTGTCGCTCTACTCAAATTTAATATGCCCCATAATATTTAAATAATCATGAAACTTAGAGATATCTGATTTGACATTATAACTTGACACATTTGAAAACATAAACTTGCCGCGACGAGGAGCTTGGAGCTAGCATTGTGGGCAGCACGACCATCTTCAAAAGCAAAACATTTCTACATCAGCTAAGTCATTCCTTAGATTAAATAACCAAGCCATAAGACTTGGAGGTGGTTTGCTTATGCAACATAAATCCTCAACCTTTCTTTAGGCTTTTGTATAACTCTATTATACAATTTAATCCCTAACTCATCTTAGGATTCCAAGGTTGTCGTTCAACATGACCTACATATCCTCGATATCTTAATTATGAGCCTGCAGAAAAGTGGAATAGCGGTGATTCATAAGATGAGGAGTAGAACTGAGAGATTTTTAGGTTTGTAATATGTGTTAGACTATGTGCTTTGGACTTAAGATTTGTGATGTGTTCTTTATTTTTATGTTGTGAACTATGTGGTATGGTACTGCTACATTTGCATCTTTGTGATGATATGTACTATGAATTATGTTTAGGACTTTTGTATATTATTGGTATTATGATGTTTATGTTAGTTAGTACTTTATTTTGAAATTCTAAGGTAGTAACTGTTGTGAGTTTTGTGATTTAGTTAGTTTAAAACTTAACTTAATTCTATGTTTTTTGAAAAGAAGAAAATCTTGCTAACTTAGGTCTTAAATATTAAATTTCAGAAATTGCTACCCTGTATTTTTCTTTTATCATGTTTGTGAGTTTGTTTTTATGTTAAGATTGTGAATTCAAGTTAGTGTGTTAATTTGCTTTTATGTTTAGAAGTCCATTGAATCTCTACATGTAAAATTGAAATGAAAATACTAGAAAATTTGATCAAAATTAATTTTACTCCTGTCTTTAGTGTTACACTTGTATCATTAGGGTATAAAAATTCCTGTTAGCAATTATTTTAATTTTCATTCTTGCTTATATATATTTGATGCTAAACTTTTTAATATGCTAAAAAGTTTAAGTTTATGGGGGATGAAAAATATTTTCAAAATTCTAATTTTATTTGCTCTCAAATGAATTACAATTGAATTTGATTTGAAAAGAAAAATTTATCATATATATGAAGTTATATTAGGGAAGTAAAATTTGATTTTAGAAATGAGTAAGTTAATTTAGTTCAAATTTTGAGTAACGAAGAAAAACTTTAAGTTAAAAGTTTTTAGTGTAGAAAATGATTAATATAAGTAACTATCTTTAGTGAGAAACATTGTATTTTGAAAATTTTAGTAATTTAGACTTTTCTTTTTAATACTTAAATTTCTTTTATCAAAAATAATTTTCAAAGCTATTAATATTTATAAGTAAAAATTTTGTATCAAAACTTTGCTTTAGGAAAGGAAAACTAGAATTCAAAATTATTAAAGGCCTATCGAGATATTGTAATTCTTGCCTAAAAAAAGAAAAATAAAAAGAAAAAGAAAAAAAAAGATAAGAAGAAGAAAAAGAGAGGGAGGAGAAGCTTGAGGATGAGTTCCTAATAAAAAATTGGTTCTACATTTGATCTTGTTAAAGTATAAGACTTGAGAAAATCTTAAGCTTATAGATATAATATAGTAACTAAAATTATTCTTAATAAAAATTTTTAAGTTGAGATAATAAAAGAACTAAATTCTAAATTTGGAAGACTTACAATATTTCTGAATTAGATAAGATCACATATTTTTATCTTTCTTAACACTAAAAATTTCTAAGCTTTATGTTGGTCTCATTTACTGAATATTTTTTCTAAATTGGACTACTATATTTCTAAGTCAATTTTAGTAACTCCTAAAGAAACTCATGTACATATCATACATATTTAGTTTTTAAAGATTGAAGTGTCACTTGAGGACAAGTAACATTTTAATTTTAGGGGATTTTGATACACCTAAAATATATAGTGTTTTTAGATATATTTTTATACCTATTTTTGATCTTTATGTACACATTTTTATACCTATTTTTTAGATTATATTGATACACCTAAAATATATAGTGCTTTTCGACACATTTTTATAACTATTTTTGAGATACTTTTGATACGCCTAAAATATATAGTATTTTTAGACACATTTTTATACTTATTTTTGAGATATTGCTGTTTAATGGAAGGTATTTTTATGTTTTTCTTTCAGGTACAGGTAAAAAGGTAAAAAATGCTTAAAGGAGTGAAAAAGGATCAAATTTGGAGTAAATAGGTAAAAAATGTGCAAAAGTGTCTTGGCACCTAAGCGCTAGATCCGACGCTAAAGCACTGGTTAAACAGAGAAAGTTGCGCCTAAGTGCCAGAGGCCCCGCGCATAAGCGACAGTGGCAGTTATTGGATGAGTAAATTCGGTTTTTACAAATTTTAAAGAAGTTTTTGAGGCACCTATTGGCTTAATAGGTGGTTACAACCACCATGGATGAAAATTATTGCGAAAGGATGCGTCTCTTGGGGAAATACATCGAATCAAGACACATTATGAAGAGATACCAAGGCACCTTTCGGAGAATTATAAAAGAAGGAAGATTAAGACTTTGAAAGTGGTCCTAAAAGTACTGGGAAAGTTTTGAAAGTTCTAAAATTGGGGAGTTAGTTGGAGAGATTTTCAAGTACCACATATTTAATCTTTTTATTTTAGTTTTATATTGAGAGTGTTGTAAAAAAGAAGAGATTCAAAGGAACTTCAAGTGTTTGGTGGAGGACTTGAGATAAGTTTTTATCTTTTGTTTTATACTACTTTTTGTTTTAATTGAGACTTTTTGTTGGTTTGACAATGATTTCTACTTTTAAACTAAAGTGTGGTTTTGTTTTCTCCATGGATTCTGAGTAGTTTTCTTTATCTTTCTTCTTAAAATGATAAGTAATTAAGTATTTGATGGAAGTTGTGGAGAGTATTGATCTTTAATTTTTGAAGAAGTTGTGATGATTTAAATCCATGTACTTCATTTACTTCTTGATTTGGTCGATCCAGATGTTAAAATTTGTTGTGAGAACTAGTAAGAACCGGGCTTGTATTGTCTCAGTCAATAATTAGAAATAATCACATGAGGTTGTATTAATGAGAATGTAATATATATGATTGAGTGCAAATAAATTGGGAAATATTCATTAATAGGTGTAGAGTTAGAGGACTTTAAAGTGATAGGTTAAAGCCCCCCAACTTGGTTTATTGTTTTAGGTTCCGATACGAGATGTTAGCCCCCAGGTGGAGGGAGTCGAGGGAACTCTAGAGTGAGAGCTAGTATCTTCCCTGCCTAGCCGGTCTTCAGAACTATTCAAATTTTAAATTAAACAATGTTCTTTATAACATCTCTAGTAAGGGTAAATAATATTATTACTCCTATTTGGCACAACACAATATTCATACTTCCACAACAGAATTCCTATACTTATTACTGATTCATGACAAGGAGAATGATATTTTCATATTTTGTGCTTTCTTCTACAAAAACTCAAGTTATCTTTTTAAGTTTGTTCTTTTTTTGTCAAAAAACTAAAAATATCAAAAATATTTAAACTTTCTTTATTGCAAAAAACATCTTTAGTTTAAATAATTATCTTTTAAGAATAGAAAGTTTTCAAAAAGGTGCATATTGCATATCTTCCCCGTGGGTTCGATATTAAGGTCTTAATCAAAAAGTCCTATATTACTTGATAACGATATGTATACTTGCGTAGTATCCCAATATATATAAAATTAAATTCTTATTTTCTTCAAGATCAAGTTTTTGGTTTTGTTGCGAAATAAGGAAATATAAGTGAAAAATATAATCAGAACTATTGTTATACTGTTGCATATATGCAGTTTCGAGATTAGCAGCACGACCATCTTCAACAATAGAATGTGTTTACACTAGCAAAGCCATTCATTATATTAAATAACCAAGCCATAAAACTTGGAGGTGGTTTGCTTATGCAACATAAATCCTCAACCATTCTATAGGCTTTCGTATAGCTCTGCTGTACAATTTAAGCCCTAACTCATCTTAGGATTCCAAGGTTGTCGTTTGTCATGACCTACATCCTCATATCTTCTAGGCTATTTATGTAATCGTTTCATACAAATGTAAGCCCTAATTTATAAAATTGACAGGATGGAACATTTAAATATTTCTCTCCAAAACTAAAGCCAAACTGTAGGGTAGCTTGGGAAGTCACCGAGGTTCTCCTCCAGATCTATGACATCCCCTAGTCTTTTTCTTTGGATTCCTAAACAAAATTTTCTAAATGTAAGTCATTTCTCTGTCACACCTCTTTTTCTGACCTCATTCCTTCTAACCTCTTTGAAGATAATATTCTCTAATTTTTATCGAGAGTTTTCTTAGCTGACTTTGGTTATCTAACAAGTAATTAACTATAGGGGCATGCCCTTATAAGAAGCTTTTCTGAACCCAGCTTAATATAAGCCCTATTTAATTTTTCATATTAAATAAGGAAACTTGTCGGATTATAAATAAAAATGGTTTTTGCAGACCCATTGGATGTCATATATTTCTTAGTTTATTTGATCGAGCCTCACCCTCAAGCCTCGTGTTTATCTTTTAGCATAGATACATGACTTGAGGTATAGTGCTTTTTCATTCAAAATATAATAGATATGAGATCAGTTTGATTTCATATTTTTCTAAACTTATATTTATATGTAAATTAAATGCCATTTTGAAGCTGGCGATGAGATTCCAATTCCGGCGATCGATAGCTTCCAACGGGAAACCAAAATTATTTTTTAAATGTCGACAACGTCTGGCGACCCTGCTAGGGAAAAACTTTTCTCTCTATATTAATTAAGAAATATTATCTTCATACAACGGTGATGTGTTCATGTCTCACATGAACTAGTTTACCCTTCTTTCATTGGCATGCTTCACCCATTTCTTTCTTGGGTAAGTACGGTCAACTCTTTTTGACTTCAGGGTTGTATGTTCAATCACCTTTGAACAGGAAGGTTCAGGAGTCCATTATGGACTTTTTAATCTTAGTGTGGGGTAGACCCCCAATTGGTGTGTTGGTGGACTAGTTCTGCCTGGGCGTTGTGCGCTGTATAGTTGGTCCCGCACTTGGTCCTGAACTTCACTTTTTCCCTTTCCAGTTTGATTTGCAATTTTGCAAATTAATTCAAATTGTGTCATGCTACACTTGCTATTTAATTTTCTTTATATTAATTAAATCTTTCTACTTTCACTATTTTTACTAAAATCTTAAAATCTCCACCAAATAAATAAGGACTTACCCGATATACAGATCGATCTCCATTAATTTGTAGTGCTCGCACTAAGATTATGAGGTACTGGCCAACTAAATAACCCCAGAGGTTTCTTTTATTGAAGCTGTTGCAATGGCATTCCAAGTGCTCATTTTCTCGTGCAACCTGCTGACAAGCCGCAGTTCCCGCAATATCACTCCTACCATCAAGTTTGGAGACGGATTTGATGAACTCAAGGTTATACTCTGTAAAGCCTCGTTCGTCATTATGAATGTCAGCGCTCCAGAGGTTCATCAACCATCAACTAAGTTTAACCTAAACTACCCTCAGGATTTCCCTTCTTATAAGAAAGTCAAGACTACTGCCACCAAGGCACTTAATAAGCATGTTGTTCCCGTTTCTGCTAAGGGAAAAGAATTTATGATCTTCAAAGACCCGACTGAAAGATTGGTTGTTATGCCATCTGTATTTGAAATTGAATTGAGTTTAAGGACCACACCGTTAACCCAAACCCAAAGGAGAAACCACAACCAGAAAATTCAGAGGGCTGTTGAAGCCCAAATTTCTAAGGAAGTACTGTTGATGATGGTCCTCATCTGGAGGAGTCAGGATTACTAAACACCTACCACTTCTGCAAGGTTGTAGGTTCCATCCCTTAATGGATACTAATGGATACAAAAGTATCCAGAAGATCACCACTACTTTACCATTACCTCATGGACATGGTGGGGAGAGGAAGATGCCTACTTCTATCACCCAATTCAGTACAGTTTTCTAGAGACTAGCTGTCAAAGATGGTTGTTCATTTGGAGAGTTACTCAAATTAGTGGGATGTGCAGTATCCTCTCACATGAAGAAAGAAATTCTAAGGGACGTCAGATCTACCATACAATCTCAGAAATCAACTGAAGCTTTACTTGCTTGCATTCCCGTCTGGTTCTACTTAGGAAGCAGAGTTGATACCATCATTATTGCTACCGATTATGCTATCACTAGAACAACAGGCCGTCAACCAGTTAAGTTACATTTGGGTCTGAGAATTCTACAAACTACCAGTCATAAGGATGTTCCTAAAGTTTGGAAGGAAAAGATGAAGAGATCACCCAGTATTGTTTTTGGTTTGCATCATGGGGAGCATACTTCTCTTCAACATGCCGATGTTTCTACTGAAACACTTCGGCTCAAGACATCACCGTCAAAGAAAAGGGTATGGGTACCCATGGTCACCGTATCGATACGGTCCAGTGAGCCCAAATGGCGGGATCATAGAATAAAGCAAGGGTTTGAAGTATCTAACATTGTTGTAGTAATTGTTAGTGAGATGGATGAGCAAGTAGAGGATGTCCAGTAAAGTCCTCTAGATCTCAAGGTGCTACAAGAATCAATATTTGAAGGAAAAGTTGAAAAGCTCATGGTCAAGATTTCTGAGTTGGCTCGAGAACATGGAGTTTCCATTGATGATGATGAAGACTTTGACTTCAATGATTACCTTAAGGAAGATTTCAAGGATATCCATGTCATCGAGATCAGAGCCACTGCATCTCCACATGACGCTCAACCTCTCATTGAAGAGAATGTCGTGGATGAGTTACATAAGATTGTTTTCCTAAGGGATGAGAAAATTAGCCAAATGGAGAAAATAATAGAAGAGATGGCTGCTGTCATGACCGCCATGGCCACAGCTCAAGGACAATCTCAACCCCAATAGTTATCCTCCCAAGAAGTGAATCAAGAGGAAATTATACATATCATAGACAAAAGAAGGGATTTTTCCTCAGAAAATAGAGATGGTCAACAAAAGAAGGATCCTCCATCAAGTGCCATACCAAAATAGGAATTTATGCAAATGGTCGAGCAAGTTTGGGAGGCCTTTGCCCAATCTAAGGGTGGTGCATTGATTTTGAAGGGTAGACCTTACCCAGATGAGTTTGATGCGGGACCCTACCCTAAAGGTTTTGTATCGCCAAACTTTAGAATATTTGATGGGACTAGAAATACCAGACAAAATATAGCACATTTTCGAGCCAGTTGTGGCAACATAGGAGGAAACGAAGCCTTGCTTTTCCAACAATTTGCTAGCAGCTTGTCAGGGATCGCTTTTGATTGGTATGTTGAACTATCTAACAGATCGGTTAAGACATTCGCCGAGCTAGAAAAATTGTTCGTGAAGAGATTTTCTAGAGTGCAGCTTCATGTGTCTATTGGAGATCTCGTAGTAGAGAAGCAAAAGCTTAATGAAACTTTAGTGCACTAAATTTTGAGGTAGAGAAACCTTAGCATGAAATGTGAACCTCAGCTATAGAAACATCATGCGATTGAGATCTTACTAAAGAGAATCCATGGGCTAATAGCTTTGATGCTCAAAGGACTCTCCATTTAATCTTTTGAGAAGCTACTCAGCAAAGCTATCAATCTTCAAGAAGAAGTCAAACATATGGATTCCCAAGAGAAAGTGGAGAATCCAGGATGTCTAGGACATCTGAAAAGAAGCCCAAAATAGTGGAAATGGTGGATAAAGGAAAGCAGCCAATGAAGATACATGTAGAAAATTCTCATTAAAATTCCCAATCATCATCGCGGAATGCTCAACAACAGACAAAATAGTATGGTCCATCTAGTAAGCAACCGCCTCAAAGGGGATCGTACCGAACAGAAAATAGAAATGGTTCGTCCTTGACATAATGGAGGAAAATAGTTTATTCCTTCAAAGATGAAGCGGTACCAAAAAAGTTCAAGAGTTTGATGAAGAAGTCTGAGTTCAGATTACCAGAACCAAAGAAATCCGAAGAGGCCGAAAAAAAGGATCAACCTAATTATTGCCCATATCACAAGATGCTTGGACACGCTATAGAGGATTGTTTTGTCTTTAAGAATTGACTCGAGAAAAATCTTAAGGAAGGAAATATAACGATTCCAAAAGAATATTTAAAAGAACCTGAAAGAGATTCTATAAATATGATTTCAGCTGAGCTATTCTCTCTGATTGACCCATATGCCGGTAAAAATGGATGGAGTATGACTTGGAATAAGATCAAGGGTGTTCTGGAATAAATTAAAAATGCATCAAGGAAAGCAACCATTAAGAGTCTTCAGCTTGACAAACTGGAGATGAAGATTTTGTTAAGAAATCTGCTGCCACCAAAAAAGAAGAAGAAGAACACCACCACAAAGACTGATAGCATGGGGGGTAGGATAGGGCCTGCCTCTTCAAGATTAATTGTCTCAGATTCAGGGAAGAAAATCAATTATGACTAATCTAACTTAGATCTCGATTCCCAAACAAATCCTCAAATCGTACTTAAGTCAGATGAACCTGTTAGCAAGACCAAAGAAGATGTTGATAATAGCAATTACGACAGCGCCGGGGGTGAGGAACCAATCCTCGAGTGCTACGGTGCACCCTTTGCCATCAATTTAGATCTTTCTGACAAAGAAGAAATAATGAAAGATTTGCCTATGACATCATAAGAAGAAGAAATTGCAGAAGTGAGCTTAAGGAGCATGAAAGTATTACCCCCAAGATCAACTCCAATGGATAAAAGAAAGTAAATAGTAACTTGAGAAGAGCTACATCCACCTCCACCAGTGGAAGAAACACATAAACAAGGAAAGATCAGAGGATCATATAAAGTGGATTACAATGTGCTAGCTCAACTGAGGAAGTTGCCAACCAAATTAAGCATCTATAAAGCTCTAATCCTATCAAAGGAGATGAGAGAGTCCCTGGTTATAGCTTTGCTTGATCCAAAGATTTTCTTAGACCAGTTGGCCGACACATCCTTGGATGAAGTTTGCCCATTGAAGGAACAACTGGGGGGTAACCTTCACAGATGAAAACTTGTTGCTCAATATCACCGACCATAATCGTCCACTTTATATCTCCGTTAACATCAGCAAATTTGTGTTGTCCAGAGTTTTGGTAGATCCTAGAGCATCTTTCAACTTGATGAACCTACAAACATTAGTCTATTTAGACATTGAAGCTCAGGAGCTTGTGGCTGATAAAATGTTGCTAAGAAGATTCAGCCAAAAGGGAGAGAGAAACCTTGGATCAATTACATTGTTAATGAAAGTTGGAGAACTAGTAACAACCACGAAATTTCATATTATCGATGTTGAGACCTCTTTCAATGCTCTAATGGGTTGACCATGGATTCACGAACACAACATGGTTTCTTCGTCTCTACACTAGTGCATTAAGTACTACAAAGAAGGACAAAAACATAGTATCAAGGGAGATTTACAACCATTTTCAGTTCATGAAGTTGACATTCATTAAGATGCCACCTACTATGAACCTCTAAAGAAAACTGCCTTCTCCATGAAGTTGTGGCAAATAAAGTGGAAGATTCAGAAGAGTCAAAAACAGGAAGTCATTCAACTCCACATCAACGATCTTCCACCACTCTTTTACAACGAGTTGGTGGGGGTTCTTTTAGTTCGTGCACCCGAGGTCAAGGTCGGGGATGTGGACGAAGAAGAACCAACTTGATTGTTGAATGGGCTAGGCCAACCATCAACATTGATGATGAAGAAAGCTCTGAAGATGAAATAATGATGACAAAATAGAAGAAACCCCAGTACGAGGTATCCTTAAAAGATGTGGAGAAAAGTGAATATGAGACAATGTATGATCTGATAAACCACTATGTGAACACTGTGACCCTTGCCCCAATTCACCCCCAAAAGGTCAAGAGTTTAGAGGTCAAGGAGGTCCATAGTGCTGGTTCAAAGCCAATCAAATTTTATCGTGCTTCTACTTCTATTAATCTTGAAAATCATGTAAATTTGGATGAGGATCCTAATGAATTAATGGAATTACCTTTTGGTTACTTTTCGCCTTGTGTACAAAAGTTATTTCAACAGGGACAATTGCCAAAATAAATGCCAAAAGATAAATTACAACTTTTTAAAAAATTATGAGGTGTTAAAAGTCGAAATCCCAACTCGAAAGAGGGTCTCGAATTTGGTACAGTAGGATCAGTCAGTGATTCAAAATTTTACATGATTTTACTAGTGAATCGGAAGAGGATTGCCTCGATGTGGACGATGACTCTACTGATCAACTAATAGAAAATGCCCCACAAAAATTTAAGGAAGAAATCAAGTCAATTGTTGATGAACTAAAGGAACTTAACCTTGGGAGGAAAGAGAAGCCCCGACCTACATTTAAAAGTTCTGTACTCAACAATGAAGAATATTTAGAGTTGATCAAACTTTTAACAGAATGAAAAGATTGATTCATATGGAGTTATGATAAAATACTAGGACTATAAGCAGAAGTTGTAGTTCATAGACTTGCGGTGGACAAAGATATGACCCCAGCAAAACAAGCTCTAAGAAGAATGCGCCTTGAAATAGAGAAGCAAGTCATTGCTGAGGTGAAGAAGTTAATAGATGCTAACTTTGTGAGAGAAGTGCAATACCACACATGGTTAGCTAACATTGTTCCAATTAATATGAAAAATGGACAAATCCGTGTATGTATCGACTTCAAGGATTTGAACAAAGGATGTCCAAAAGATGAATTTCCAATGACAATACCAGAAATGATGGTGGATATCTCTTCAACACATGATATTTTCTCCTTTATGGATGGATCATCGGGGTATAACCAAATCAAGATGGCTCCAAAAGACGCAAAACTTACAACCTTCAGAATGCATATTATGATTTTCTGTTATACAGTGATGTCGTTTGGATTGAAGAATGTAGGAGCAACATATCAACGAGCTATGATGAAGATTTTGATGACCTCATTCACAATCAAGTGGAATGCTATGTGAATGATTTGGTCATCAAGAGTAAACATAAAATAAACCATTTGTATGATTTGAAGATCGTGTTTGAACGATTACGGCAAAATAATCTCAAGATGAATCCCTTAAAGTGCGCCTTCGACATTACCTCTAGAAAATTTCTAGGGTTCATCATCCATTATCAGAGAATCAAGATAAACCCGAATCAGATTATAGATATCTTGGATATGCCTCCTTCCAAAACCTTGAAATTACTACGTTCCTTACAAGGGAAAATAGTGGTACCGGAATGAGGGAACCGTAGGATCCTAATCGGTGTCGCTCTACTCAAATTTAATATGCCCCATAATATTTAAATAATCATGAAACTTAGAGATATCTGATTTGACATTATAACTTGACACATTTGAAAACATAAACTTGCCGCGACGAGGAGCTTGGAGCTAGCATTGTGGGCAGCACGACCATCTTCAAAAGCAAAACATTTCTACATCAGCTAAGTCATTCCTTAGATTAAATAACCAAGCCATAAGACTTGGAGGTGGTTTGCTTATGCAACATAAATCCTCAATGTTTCTTTAGGCTTTTCTAAAACTCTAGTGTACAATTTAATCCCTAACTCAGTTTAGGATTCCAAGGTTGTCGTTCAACATGACCTACATCCTCATATCTTTCAGGTTATTTGTGTGATCGTTTCATACGAATGTAAGCCCAAATTAATAAAATTAACAGGATGAAACCTTTAAATATTTCTATCCAAAAATTAAGCCAAACCATTGGGTAGCTTAGGAAGTCACCGAGGTTCTACTCTGGATCTATGACATCCCCTAGTCTCTTCCTTTGGATTCCAAAAAAAAATGTTCTAAATTTGAGCCATTTCCCTGTCACACCTCTTTGTCCGATCTCATTAAAAAGTCCTATAATTTTTACCTCTTTGAAGATAATATTCCCTAATTTTTATCGAGAGTTTTCTTGGGTTACTTCAGTTATCTGAGATGTAATTAACTATAAGGGCTTACCCTTATAAGAAGCTTTTCTGATCCTAGCTTAATATAAACCATATTTAATTCTTCATATTAAATAGGGGAACTTGTCGGCTTATAAATAAAAATGATTTTTACAGACCAAACGGATGTCATTTATTTCTTAGTTTATTTGATGGAGCATCACCCTCAAGTCTTGTGTTTATCTTTTAATATAGATACATGGCTTGAGGTATAGTGCTCTTTCATTCAAACTATGAAGGATATGAGATTAGTTTGATTTCATATTTTTCTAAACATATATTTATATGTAAATTAAATGCCTTTCTGAAGCAGGCGACGGGATTTCGAGTCCGGCGACCGACAGCTTCCAACAGGTAACCCAAAATTTTTTTAAGTGCCAACAACAGATTACTTTTTGGTGAAGCTCGATTAAATAAACTAAAGAATTTATGATATCTGTTTTAGTCTATTAAAACCCTTTATATTGATCGACAAGTTCCTCTATCTAATATGGAATAATAGATATGGTTTATATTAAGCTAGGTTCTTAAAGTTCCCTATAAGGGCAAGCCCCTATAGCTAATTACATCTTAAATGACCGAAGTCACTTAAGAAAACTCTTGATTTATATTAGAAAAGAATGCCTTCATGAGTTTCAAAAGGTTAGGATTCACAAGGTTGGACAAAGTGGGTATCATATGGGAGAAAATCAAATTTGGAACATTCGTTATGAAATCCAAAGGCATAACGACTAACGGATGCCACGGATCTTGAGGAGAACCTCAGTGACTTCCCAATCTATCCTAGAGTTTAGCTAAAATTTTGGTGATGCTATTAAACATTTCATTTTGTTAATTATTATAATTTACGGCTTACCTGGTCATACAAATAGCTTGGAAGATAGGAGGGCTTATGTCACAACAAGTAACAGCCTCAGATCTAAGGTAAGTTAGGGCTTAGTTGCACAACATAATTGTGCAAAAGCCTAAAAATAAAGTGAAATTTATGTTGCACTAGGGAAACGACCTCAAAATCCTATGCCTTGTTATTTAATTCTAAGGAAGAGATTGTTGTTGTATATCTACCTGTTGTGCTGCCCACGGTGCTAGCTCAAAGCTTCTCGTCAAAGTAGCAATCCTAATATCTCATGTTTTAAAGGTTTAACCACATTTATAGTTCAGTGTTTTATTTTGTTATGTTCAAATGTCTTATTTGGGGGGGGGGGGTTAAATTTGATTACAACGACGCCGGTTGGGATCTCACGGTTCCCTCAATTTGGTACCACTATTTTCTTTTAAATTTACTTAATTTAAACAATTTTTTAAGCTCATTTAAACTGGGGAGATCTTGTTAGCAACCATGGGTTCCGAGGGCTATCGTAAACACAAAATGACGTGCTATGAAGTTATGTTATTTATTTTTTGCTTTGGTTTTGAAAATATTTTTTAATTTTGAAAAAGTTGATGAATTTTGAAAAAGTAGTTATGTTTTAACATTGCATGCAAAGTTGTTTCAAGTTTTGCAAAGTAACGTAAACAGGTGCAAGTAAGAAAGTGTTGTAAAATAAATAATAGTGCATTACACAAATTTAAATGTGTACATGTCATTTTCTCGCACTTCTGCTGAAAGATTAGGTTTTGTAGTATATATAACGTTGCAGAAATTTAAATAAATTGCAGGAAAGAAAACAGGGAAGAAAAAGTTCAAGCTACCCCTACTTAGTTATAGGTCACAACCTAATGGTCCACTAGAAGTTTTTATGGGTGATTTTCTTGAACAAAGTATAATAGGTTTATTTGTCCGTCACAATATCCTAAAGATCATAAAGGTGTTCGGAGCATGACGCGAAGCAACCTTTAGAATCCTTTGAAAGTTTTGATTGATTAAGTTAACCTATGCTCAGTGAACTCGATGTTCTAATTATCTCATGAGAGGGGCATTTAATTAGTCATTTAATGTTTCCTTTAAAAGTTATATAAATGGGTTCCCTTGAGGGCAAGATTAGGTTATTAAGAATTTCCTACAATTAAAGATGGGCTTGCATTGTTTGCAAAATGTTCATAATTAATCATGTCTCTTTCCTAAACCTCATTAAGCAAATCCAAATTAAGCCTAGTTCACTGCTAAGCCCTTAAGTCTTATGTGCGAATAAATTTAGAACTTTTAGGGATATTAAATTATGCGGCATCCTTAATCTTCATCAATGATTATGATATATCTCAAACAATAACTAGAGGTTTTCAATTAGTGATTTATCATTTCCAAAATAAAACCCCTCACCTTAGGATCATTTAATTTAATTAACTTTTGAATTATAATAATCGAGGGAAGTTACAAATATACCCTTATTATAGAAAAGTGAGGTATTGGTTTCTACCATTTAATCCTTTGTGTTTAAATCATCCAAAAGAATTCATTATGATCAAAATTACCCATTTACCCTTAATCAATCCTTAAACTTAATTAAAGCATTAAAATCCAAAATTACCATTTTCCCCTTAGGGCTCTCCACTACATAACTTATTAAACAGAACTCAAATGACTTGGAAAATTTTATTCTACCCTACTCATGGCTCAGATAAAATATCAGAGGAGAAAAATGTAATTTTCTGATTTTTATTTAATTTTTAATAAATATCAATAATTAGGAATTTTTGAAGTTAATTCATTTAATCAATCAAAATAAACTATATGCCCTTAGGAAAATTATTTGAGGTTCACATAGGTCAGGGGACCACTAGAACAAATTTTCATGATTTCTCAAGTTATATTTTTATTATTTAAAATATTTAATGATTTTAAATATTAATTAAATATAAAATATAATTTATGTTGAAGTTAACTTTTATATTTTTCATAAATCTCTCAAAATCCAAGGATCCTAGAGAAAAAATTTCATATTTTTGTGAATTATATTTTATTTATTGTAATTATTTTAGTGCAAAATTATCAAAAATTCATTTTTAAGCCTTTAAAAAATTATAACTTTATTTAGAAAATTAGAAAAAATATCTTAATTGCTCTCAAGTGACCAGGGAACCAATTGTGACATTTTGGTGCATTTTTCAATTTTAGTGGTTTTTGTCATTTTTATAATTATTTTTATTATTTAAAATTTGAAATATACCTTAAAAATCAAATACTTATTTTAACTTCCATTATATTTTTCTTAAGCTCCCTTCATCACAAGGGACTCCCAAAACTATTTTTGAAAATTTTTAATTAAATTTAAATTATTATACTTATTTTAATGCAAAAATATCATTTTTCTTAAAACATCAAACTTAGTGATTAAACCAATTTATATTGGACTAAAATTTTCATAAAGAGTTAATAAGATTGTTATTTATAGTGTTGAATGATTTTTTTGTTTTTTATATTTATATTTTTTTTATTTAATTTTTCTTGCACTTTAATGAGTTAAATACAAAAAATGAATTTTTAAATTACTTAAATCCATTTTATATTTTTTCTAGGGTCCTCTGATCATAGTGAACCTGCAAAAATCATTTTTATATTTTTCTAATTTATATTATAATTATTATAATTTCTTAATTAAAATAGTGGAGTTTACATTGAAAATTAGGGCATTAGTGTTAGAGGTGTTCTCTGACTTTGGAAAAATTAGAAACAACCCTAAGGACATAATGTTTAAACCCTTAAAGTTTCATTCCATGGTTATTAGTATTTAATGAATTATGATTTAATGAATTTTCTGAGTATTTAATTAATTAAAAATAAAAGTAATGTCAAATAATTTAAATTTTTATTCCACATTATACTTCTCTATTTACTGAGCAAGAAGGTAATTTTCTTTTATTTTTTATGATTTTTTTACATAGAGATATGAATTTTCTAAATTCTAAAATTAAAGTAAATCATAAATCCTTTTATTTCCAACTTATTCGAGTTAGCCGCCGCGTCAACATAAGACTCTCTAAAGCCCCATACATTGTCGCTGCAATAGAGGCTGCCATCTAACTCAGCTGCCATGCGACCTGCGCTTTAGGTTTCATCTATCTATTTAGAGCAATCTGATTCGTCCATCTGATACACACATGATCGGACGACTCTTCTTTATCATCCCTAATGTGCTAAAACTGTAAACCGTTCATTTTCTAAACCTAATTTCTCCCTCTATTCTCAACCAAATTACATGAGGTTTGTTTCTAAAGCTTCATCTACTCAAGACGAACCTATCTATAAGGTTAATCAAGTGTGAAATGCAACTTTGCTCCACAAATGACCACACCAAGCTTGGTTTGTGGGAAAATGGTCTATACCTTAGTCCAAGAGGTGTGGCCTCAATTGAATTTGTTCTTGAGCTTCGTTGTGAGCTAGTGAACCTTTGAACTGAGATTGAGTCCAACTAGGAATTCAACCAGACAATGATTCAGGTTTGGTCTAGGGCCATGTTAGAGTGCACAAAATGATGTGGTTTTGGTTGAGGAAGTCTTATTTGGCTTTGGTGAAGCTTACGGAACAGTCAATTCGGAGTTTGGCAGCACTTGGTGGTATGGTCGTGAAAACCCCTACATTTGAGTGGTGAAATTAAAGTTCTACAATGGAAATGAGGGGCTAAAAATGGTTAGGATTGGCTTCTTAGAGTTCCTACTAAGTCTAAGTGAATTTTGGCAGAGTTTCATTAAGGTTTGAGCACACACCTCTTTTGGTCATGGAGGTGGTCTTATTTGTAGAGGAAGCTGTGGTGGTTATCAGGGCCAACTATGGTGGCAGGGGAGCTACTTAAGTGGAGGGAATAAAAGATGCAGTGACCAGTAACAATGAGAAAGTTAAGGGGGTTCAATTTTGGGGTTTAAGTCATTTGGGCCTTGTCGGGCATAGGGTTTTCCTGCGGCTGAGGTCACCGGCTAATGTGCAGTTTGTTGTGTGAAGCTTTTGTAAATATTTTGAAAATATTACAAATCACACATGGAAACCCTAATAATAAATATGCAATTATGCAATTCAATCCCAATAAAAATAACTTCAGTAAAATTAATTTTATCTTTTAAAATCTTTGAACTGTCAAGCCTGTAATAATAACACAAGTATATGTATCTCTCAAGTATTGAAGGACTCTAATGGAGTCCTAAGTAGCGTTCCCACAAAGAGTTTGAAATTCTTATGGTAATAATGTAAAATACAAAATTCAAACTACAAAACTTTAGTACAAAATTCAGATATAAGGTAATTAAGCATATGCTAAATAAAATGCAGTTAAAAGAACTAAGTTAACTAAACTATTGGCTAAACTTCAAAAGTAAACATACAAATACTAAACAAATTTTCTATGATAAAGATTTCAAATTTAAGAAATTATCCTTCGCCTTTACAAAGAGTATATTGATTGTAAAGAAATTAAAATCATTTAAAAAAGTATATATATAAAAAAAATTTTGTGCCAAATAGGAGCAATCATATTCCTTACCCTCTTTCAAGCGTATAAAGAACATTGACTAATCCAGAGTTTGGTCCCTTATTTTGTGGTTAGATTGGAAGGATACGAGCTCTCACTCTAGACCTCCTACTTCTCCCTTGCTTTAAAGCTAACAATCTCCCAATAGTTTCCATTCAACTAGACCAAATTGGGGATTTTAATCTTTCACCTTAAAATCTCCAATTCTGTGTCCAACAAAGTATATTTCCCTATTTATTTGCACTCAACCCCATGGATTACATACTCACCCATGAAATTGAATGTGACTCTCAGTATGTTGTAAAAATCATAACCCTTTCAGATCATATGTTTCTCAACACATTTTAACATTTTAATTAGCTAGATCAAAAAATAAATGAAGATTGGATCGTCACAAATTGTTGACATTTAAAACAGTATAAAAAAATAAATTCTTCACAAAGCCATATCTCTGATTAGGCAAAAGGATAAAGAAGACTACTCAAAATTCATGAGAGGGAAACAAAAAAAACACATATTTCATATATAAAAAAAAAATTTACAGAACAAAGAAATAAAAGATAAAACTTATCTCACACTCCTTTCCAAGCAAATACCTAGAAGTTTCCTTTAAGAACTTTCCCTCTTTACAAGCACTCTCAATTCTCTCTTAGAAATGTAATAAAGAAGAAATCTCGAACTTTCCCTCTCCTCTTACAACTCTTAGAAAGAAATCTCCAAGTCCCTCACTCTATCTAACGCTACAACCAAAACTCTCTCTCTCGCCTCCACCAAACTCTCTTTCTCTCTAGCCTCTCTTACAACCTTAGACTCCCTCTCTTTTTAATTAAGAGCTACCTCCTCTCAAAAAGAATTCAAAATTTCCTCCCAAATTCTCTATAAATTCACACCTTTTGAATCCCAAAAGACATGTCCATCCATTCAACAGTATATCCCTTCATTGAAGAGCCTTGCAAAGTTTCTAGATGCATTGAATCACTCCATGGGGCTTTTCAAACATTTGAAGCCTTCAAAATCTACTCAAAACTCATCTTGAACTGCATTAATCCATTAAACATCGTCTCTGATGTTTCTAGCGCCTCAGGCGCTAAGTCATTTAAGTTTGCGTTGTTCTGGGTTCTGGTGCTTCAGGCATCACTTCTCAGTATAATGGTGCCTCTGACGCTAGTTCTATCACTTCAGGCACTAGATCTCTTTAAGTTGGTTCCTCTGGCACCAGTTCTGGAGCTTCAGGCTCCAAAATCACAATGTTCTCTATTTTGCCTCCAAATTTCCTCATTTTTGCTACTTTTGATCCAAATGCCTAAAATAGATATACCTGCAACAAAAAGATAAAAATAACCTTATTTAAAGTGCAATATCACCAATAAAAGCATAAAATGTTTACTTAAAATAACACATTAGTTTGGTGTATCAAAATCCCACAAACTTAAATGTTACTTGTCCTCAAGTGACTATTTTACTACATAAGAATATGACTTAAGATAGAGATTAACTTATAAACTTCTATGTTTTAGTTTAATAAATAAAATGATATAATTTAAGAAAAACTTTTAATAAACTATATTAAAACTATAAGTATAATATTACTTAGTAATCTAATCTAAGATTTATGAATCTCCATTCATTTTAAGAAGAACTACAATTTATTATATCAAGGATACTTAGAATATCCATATGAAAAAGAATTTCATGAAAACTTTACTATTAAGGGTGTTAATACTCAAATACAAGTTTAGAAAATGTAATAAAGCCTTTTCATAAGTTGATTCAAGTGAAGCCAATTTTTTATTAGGCATCTCCTCAAGCTTCTCCTCACATTCTCTCTTTTTAGTTCTTTTTCTTTTTCTTTTTTTAATATTCAGGATCTTTTCAATCCCTTTTTTGTCTTTTCTTTTTCAAGTGACAATCACTATGTCTAGATAGCCTTTATTAATTTTTAACTTCACTATCCTCTTCTTAAAGATAAAATTTTTTTCCTTTCTTCACTTTATAAATTCATATTAGTTTTGATGATTTTTCATAAAGTCTCATTCTTTTCTTCTTACATGAAACTATAAGATTCTTAATACTTCAAAAAATACAATTTTCTTTACTTTAAATAGAAAAAACATAGTCTTATCTATTCATACCAAATATCTTTAATTTTAGAATTGACCTTCGATATTAAAAACTTTTGCCTAAATTTACCATAATATTCAACAACACAAATATAGCCATTTAAAGTCAAATCATAAAATCCAAAGTCGAGTTAAATTAATTTTAAAAATGTAGTCAATTAGAGACAAATAAAATTTAGTGTCCTTCTTAAAAGAAGTTTTTCTTCCACCCAAACTTAAACTATTAATTAATTAAAAGTTTTAAATCAAAAATTTTGTAGGTGAAAGAAAACAGTAAATGCATAAAAATAAAACTAACCTGTAGAGGAATTCTGAATATGAAACTAGGTTCTAGTATACTTAGGTGCTAACTTTAAAAATATAGGTTTTAAAGCGTTAAATGAAACACAATATATTTCAAAGGATTTGCTAAGAATTAAAAACATAAACAGAAACTGAAATAAACTAAAAATGCAAAACAATAAAAATCTACAATTCCTATTACAGTTAAGTTTACAGTAAAACTTACATGAAAGTTACTATTACAACATTTTTAAAAGAAAACAAATATTCAAACAATCAAAATAACAAACAAACATAACAAAATCCTAAAACATCAGTCATCAACCTCTTCCTTATCATCATCTTCCTCTTCTTCTTCCTCTTCAACATGATCTGACACATAAGGAGTAAAAAAGAGGCAAATTGGAAATTCCACATTATAATCACCCTTTAGATGTTTAATCATGGCCTCCTAATACGCTATATCAAATTGAACTCTCCTCTGCTGATTTTCATCGTTATATGCATGCCTTGCTTCTAACCCTCCAAACCTATTTTGTAAATTTACAATATCTATTTGTTGGATCGTAAGCCGCTCCATGATGTTCTCAACTGAGGCAGAGCTGAAAGTACATGGCCCTGCAATAGATGTTGAGGGTCTATTACTACCTCCACTTCTAGATCCAACAAATGATTGAAATCTATGGACTGTTTGCTTCCCAATTGGTTTATGTGGTTGTAGCTTTTCTTCATTTCTATGAAACTCTACTCTTGATTGTTCACGTAAAGTGAAAATCGGGACAAAGTTTCCCAAACTACTAGTTGTAGCACTCCTGGCTATACTCTAAGAATTATGTACTATAAGAACACTAATATCTACTGCCTTTATTTGTTGAATGCAGAAATTCAACATAGCTTTTTCTTTGGTTACTTTGCTCAGATAATTCAATGGAAGCAACTTTGCAGAGATGAAGTAAGGCCATACCTTCAATTGAAAAGTCATCATGGATGTGGAGAAATTAACTTTCTTAGTGTTTTTAATTTTTTATTCTCCTCTTCCATCAGTTAGAAAGACAATTACATCATCCAGAGATGAGTCGGTCATCACGAATGCAACATATTCACATCGGAATTCATTTCTCAATCCATAAAATGCATTGATCCTCCTTCTAAAAAATTCAACTTGCTTTCCTCTCACGAAGATGTGATCATCTGTAGTAAATGGCAAGTTGGCATAGAACTCTTGGATTATTGGAACAATAGCTACTGAAGTGAAGTAGCAGAATCTCTCCCATTTTTTAACAACAATCAACCTCTCGATCTCGCCACCTAGGTTAGCAAATGCTGCTCTTGAATCAATTTCCTCGAGCTCATTTTGGTATTATAATTATGTTGGGCCTTATAGTTAATAAATCTCCTTGCATTGAAATTATTCGTAGGCTTTCTTTTTTTTATAGGTGGTGCCATAAGAATTTCTATTGAATTCCAAATAATTTACAAAATAAAAAATATAACTCCATAAGTAATGTTATTTGGTAAGAAACTTTTCATCTTGGGTTTTCTTTAAAATTCTTCAAAAAATTCCCAAATTTTAGATTTCCCATAATGTAGGATAAATCCATGGTGAAAATAAAAAAATTCTAAGTTAGAGTGAAGATCTTACTAAAAGAAGATGAAATATAAGATCTTTAGTCCGTAAAATCTTCTCAAATCTACCCAATGTCCAGCCCTAAGTTGAGGTTTAGAGGTAGGTGATGACTCAAGCAGTAAAAAAGGAGTTTTACTGTGATGATATTTAACAGTTTTTAACCCAACCTGGCATTTTTGGGAATTTGGCGCCTCAGGCAACAACATCAAAGTTTTTCACATTTCATCTTTTTGTAGAAATCTACTGCATATTGCATTACATCAACCAATAACTTAATTAAACACTTATGCTCATAATTAATAAATTTTCTAAC
This sequence comes from Phalaenopsis hybrid cultivar, assembly GCA_002079205.1. Lineage (NCBI taxonomy): Eukaryota > Viridiplantae > Streptophyta > Magnoliopsida > Asparagales > Orchidaceae > Phalaenopsis > Phalaenopsis hybrid cultivar. The sequence continues at coordinate 25,391 of JXCR01143859.1, forward strand.
ACAAAACATTCACAAACAACATGAAACTCATATTTATAAATAAAATCTGCACTATTATAGATTCACAATTTTCAAGCCAAAAAATCTAATTCAGTTTTCAAATCAAACCAAAAATTTTAACACTGAAAACTAATTTTCAAAATACTCAACAAGTGACCCAAATAAAGTCCAACAATGAAATCAAATGCAATCCAACATAACTCAATAACACAAGTAAGCAATACTAAATATGCATTCTGCGCATAAAGTAAGTTCAAACATCTTCTTCACGCTCGTCCGCTTGGATGTCTCCCATGGATTTGTAGTGCACATACAAGTTGTAAAAAGGTTTGATAAAGAAATTTGTCCGTCAGATCTTCCTCGATCCAAGCATGTTTCTTGAAAATATGCACCAAACAATCTTTAATATGTCCAGTGTGTTAAAAAAGTTCTTTCATCCTCCAATCAAGATGATTCAACATTTCAGAAACATTCCTAATTAAATGCAAAAGATTTTGTACCTCTTTCTATACCTTCTTGATCCTTTTCAAAAGTGCATTCCAACTGAAGTAAGTTTGAATCAGTGATGAATTCTGGAATTATTAAGGTTTCAAATTCCTCATCCCTCATTCCTATGCAGTTGTAATAAACTTCTAGGTCCATAGGCTTCCAAAAAAGAAGCACTTTTTCCTAACTATCATAAGGCACTTGCGATTGACTACACATTTGGTAGATAGTATACGGATGTCTCAGTCTAGTAGTAGATCCACTGATGACCAAACCCAAAACATATTTCACAATTATTGCACCAAAATCAATATGTTTTCTGGTTTGAATATTGTAATTCAAAATAGTACTCTGCTTAGTCACCTTATTGATTTTCATGGTAGAAGTAGTTTTGATGCAATAAAGAAATTTCATGCCTTAGATGTAGGATTCAATAATGATGAAGAAAAACTAACATTCCCATTATCTGGTCTCTTGATTTGCATCTTCATCAGTAAGAAATCAATCGAGTTTGTTCATACTTTCTCTTGTAGGGGAAAAATTTGCATACTGGAAAATAGCAGTACTTCAATCATAAACATGTCATTTATTCTTGAAGGAGTGAATTGTACACACCTGCCTCAAACATAGAAAAATACTTGGTTGATTTCATGAAGATTAGCGTAAAACTCTTTCACCACAAGATCAACTATGGAGACAGTGGTATAGAAAAGGTCTTCCCAACATCCCTATGCAATAATCTCCTCCACTCAAGTGTTCAATTTATTGAATCCTCGATTTACAAATCCCTTTTCCTTGATTAGCTTCTTCTTCACAAGAACTTGATCGTATAACTTCTGCGCATCAAAACTAATGAACTTTCTTGTGTTGAAAATTCCATATCTAGCGGTTTATTTAGAGCAGGAAGCCATTTGATTTAATAAATGTTGACTCTTGCTTTAATTTCCCATCTAAAATATGTTTAAGAATCAATTTTTGGGAGTTATTAGGAAGGAAATGCACCAAAAATTTTCAAAAACCATTTTTTGAAGCGTCTTAAGTAGTTTAAGTCGTCGCAGTGCTTTAGGCGCCAATTCTGGGGCTTCAAGCGCCTGTTCTCCGGAAAATGGCACCTCAGGCGCCAATCTAGCACCTCAGGTGCCAGTTAAAAAATTCTCACCGTCTCATTTTAAATCCTATTAATTCTCAAATCTTCCATAAAATTTGGTAAATAAAGATGTTTTTAAATATTTATTCAATTTTAAGTTTTTCAAGTACACAAAATCCATAAAACTATGAATATATACATATAACACTCTAAACAAAAATATATAAGCAAAATAAAAAATGATAAATATGAATTTCCTCCCTCAAAGCGCTTGGTTTAATGTTGTCAGCTCAACATTCCTAGTCTTTACTCTGGGTGAACCAAAATCACAATCTCTTTAAGAACTAGCCTTTGACCATCAAAATATGGTTTCAGTCTGTTCCCGCTCACTTTAAATTTTTTTTCCTGTCTTGGGATATTCAATATTAACAGCTTCATATGGATAATATTTTACAATTTTGAATGGTCCTATCCACCTAAACCTTAGTTTTCTAGGAAAAAAATTCAATCTTGTATTGCATAATAAAACTACTTGTCCAGGCTCAAATTCCTTTTTTATTAGCTTTCGATCATGTCATTCTTTCAATTTCTCCTTATATATTCTAGCATTATCATAAAATTCATTTCTAATTTCTTCTAGCTCATTCAATTGTAAAAATCTTTTCTTACTAGGATCTTCTACATTAAAATTGAACTCCTTAATAGCTCAATAGGCTTTATGCTCCAATTCCACTTGTAAGTGACAAGTCTTCCCAAAAATTAATCTATTTCAGGACATTCATATAGGTGCCTTATAAGCTATCTTGTAAGCCCATAGTGTAGTATCTAATATAACAGACTAATCCATTTTATTAGGATTTATAGTTTTTTTTCCAAAATTGTTTTTATTTCATGATTACATACTTCTGCTATACCACTAGTCTGAGAATGATAAGGAGTTACAATCCTATGCATAATATTATATTTTTCCACCATCCATGCACTTCTTGTATTCCTAAAATAAGATCTTCCATCACTAATGATTATTCTCGGCATTTCATATCTTGTAAAAATATTTTTTATTAAAATTTTTGAAAAACTATGAGCATCACATCGAGGTAAGGTGATTGCTTCAATCCATTTTAACACATAATCCACAATAATCAATATATATACATTTCCAAATGATGGTTCACATAGTCCCATAAAATCTAATCCCCATGCATAAAAAATTTTAATTTCTAAATTAAAATTTAGAGGTATTTCATTTCTTTTTGAAATATTACCTACTCTCTGACACCGATCACATGTTTATATATATATATATATATATATATATATNGTTGCGTTTCTAAAATGAGACCCTCAATCGGTAATGATTACTCTCGGCATTTTGTATCTTGTAAGAATATTTTTAATTAAAAATTTTGAAACATTTCGAGCATCACATCGAGATAAAGCAATTGTTTCAATCAATTTTGATACATAATTCACCGTAAACAATATATATAGATATATATATATATATATATATATATATATATTTGAATGTGGGTATAAATGGTCACAAAAAATCCAATCCCCACGCATAAAAAAATTTAATTTTTAAATTAAAATTTAGAGTCATTTCATTTCTTTTTCAAAATGTTACCTACTCTCTGACACCAATCACACGTTTTGATATATATTTTAACATCTCTAAATAGAGTAGGCCAATAAAATTCAAATTATAAAATTTTATGAATAGTTTTATCATTCCCAAAATGACCTCCAAATTCAGAATCATGAAATTTTTGGATAATTTCTTGAATTTTTGTATACGTAACTTCTCGTAACTAAGTCTTTGCATTGCTTGTAAAAATATGGGTAATCCCAAAAGTAAAATTTTGCATCATGAATGAATTTCTTTTCTTGTTGTTTTGTCAATACATATGGTAAGATGCCACTAACAATATAGTTCACAAAATCAACACACCATGGTATTTCCCATCCTTTAATAGTATAAAGTTATTCATCAGGAAAAGTTTCATTAAGTTCATTTTCCAAATCAAATGTTCCTTCTTATTATAATCTAGATAGATGATCAACAATTTGATTATAAGTTATTTTCTTCTGAACTACCACAGAATCAAATTCTTGCATCAGAAGTACCCATATAATTAATCAGATGTTTAATAATCGAGTAGTTAGTATGCACAACACATTTAGCTCCAATTATATATGACCTAAACTTATGAAAAGCATAAGCAATGGCTATTAACTCTCTTTTAGCAGTGGTGTAATTAATTTGAGCATCATCAAGAGTCTTACTAGCATAGTATATAACCTTAAAATTTTTGTCATATCTTTCCCCTAAAACAACTTCAATTGCATAATCACCTGCATCACACATTAGTACAAAAGGTTTCTGCCAATTAGGTGAAATAATTAAAGAAGCAATGATAAATTTTTCCTTTAACATTTCAAGGGCTTTAAGGCACTCTTGATTGAAATCAAATTTTGTAACTTTTTTCCAAAAGTTGGCATGAAGGCTTCGTAATTTTTGAAAAATCTGAAATATATCACCTCTAAAATCTAGCATGTCCAAAAGAACTACTAACTCCTTTTATAGCAGTAGGTTGAAGGATCTATTTCCATGTCATTTTTTAAAATTTTATGCCCAAGTACAATTTCTCTTGAAATCATGAATTGACATTTTTCTCAGTTTAACACTAGATTCTTCTTTTGAGGATCGGCTTTTTCCATTTTTGAGAACATTGTAGTCAAATTGTAACCATTTTAAAATCTTTTTCTTGACAACTTCTTTCATCATAAGATTCAATCTTCTTTTGAGGATCGGCTCTTGGTTCATGATGATCTTCCAATAAAATTCTATGCATACAAATTGAAGGATTGATTCCTTTAATATCAATTAATGTCCATCCATAGACTTTCTTATATCTTCTTAAAGTTTCCAACAACTTTTATTCTTTCGTATCAGTTAATTATGACGATATAATAATAGGTAATTTGGATAAATCTCCTAAAAATTCATTATTTAAATATGTAGGAAGTGTTTTCATTTCTAGTTAAGGAGGTTTCTAAATAGATGAAATCAAATTTTTATTATTATCTGTAAGATCTAACATTTCAAATTATTTTCTGAACATAATCCAATTCTTCAACACTCACTACCATAGATTCCCCTTGAATTTTATCCTCATCCTCATATTCAAAGTATTCTTTTTTAGATTTCTTTTCAAATGTCTTCATGAAATATTCATGGCTTAAATAGTCATTTATATCCATTCTGAAGCATTCAATATCTAGCTCTTTTGCATGATATCTCAGTGATTTTGCAATATTAAATGTAACCTCTTGATTAGTACTTCTCTTTGTTAGTTCTCCTTTCTGCACATCTATCAAAGTTCTACTAATGGCAAGACATGGTCTTCCTAAAATGATAGGAATTTATTTATCTTCCTCCATATCTAATACAATAAAATCGATAGGAAAGATAAATTTATCAACCTTTACCAAAACATCTTCTATAACTCCTTTAGGATAGGTAATTGAATGATTGACTAACTGAAGAGTTACTGTTGTAGGTGAAATATTTCCTAGACCCAACCTTCTAAAAATTGATAGAGGCATAACATTAGTACTGGCTCCTAAATTACATAAAGCTTTTCCAAAAAAATCTTTCTCCAATAGCATAAGTAATAGTAACACTACCAGAATCTTTAAGTTTTTCAGGATGCTTTTTCTAAATTATAGCACTACACACTTCACTAAGTGCAACAGTTTTATTACCTATAAACTTACTTTTCTTATTAAGTATATCCTTCATAAACTTCACATAGCTTGACATTTTCTCAAAGGATCCAACAAATGGAATGTTTATAATTAATTTACTCAATATTTCTAAAAAAAATTAAAAATTATTTATTCTTGTTTTCTACTTCATTCTTTGAGGAAATCGAGGTGGTGATCTTTCTACAGTAATTTTCATTTGTTTATTAGGACATTTTGACTCAAAATGAAAATCTTCATCAGATTTTTCATTTTCCACCTCATCTTTTCAACTTCAACTTCCAATTCCTTTTGAACTTTTGTTTCTACTTCTTTTCCACTTCTCAGTTAAATAGCCTTAATTTTCTCTTTGTTATGATCTTTAAGATTTACTTCAACATTACTAAGCAATGTTCCTGAAGATCTATTGCTAGGTGTAGTAGGAATACATCCCAACTGATTTTCACATGTTTCTAATTGCAACTCCTTGACTTTGTAATTTACATCCCATTTGTAATACTAATTGTTCCATTATCAATTTCTTTTCCTTACTCTGCAAATTACTATTAAAACCTGGAGGGTAATAAGGTTCATAAGTTGGACTTCCTTGGTTGTTGGAGTTTCCCAAAGGGTTTGTAGCATTGTTCACCCGTTACGGATTTGCAACATTAAAGTTATTGTTATTCCAACTGAAATTTGGATGATGTTTCTAGCCATGATTATAATAATTGGAATAATAATAGTTAGAACAATTATTTATTGTATTTAAAGTCTCATAAGAAGATTGAGATTCTATCATTTGTCCCAAGGATTTTTCCTTAAGCACAGGTGGTGTCTGAGAATAATTCATTCCACAGTGATCTGTCTCCTTTGATATGGCAGCTATTTGGGTAGCCAATATAGATATTGCAACTGAATCATAAATACTAGCTATTATTTTTAGATTTACTCTTTCAGAGGGCCATTGAAATTTTTTAGTAGTCATCTCTTCAATTAATGAATAAGCTTCATTAAATGGTTTTGACATTAATGATCCACCAACAGTAGGATCAATTATCGATCTAAGAGATTCAACTAATCCATTATAAAATGTTTGAATTCTTAACCAATTTGGCAACACATGGTGTAAACACTTTCTAAGGAGATCTTTAAATCTTTCTCGTGCATCATAAATTGATTCCTCTTCAAACTGACAAAAAAGATGTAATATCATTTCTAAGTTTAGGAGTTTTTTATGGTGGGAAATATTTAGATAAAACTTTTTTGATAAGTCTCCCCAAGTTTTGATAGATCCAGGTGCTAACGAGCTTAACCACATCTTAGCTTTATCCCTTAATAAAAAAGGAAAAAGTCTAATTCTGATGGCATTATTCGGAACTCCATCTTATTTAAATATAGCACTCAACTCTAGAAAACTAGCAAGATGTATGTTAGGATCTTCAGATAGTGTTCCCACAAACTGATTATTTTGTTCTATTTAGATAATAGCAGGTTTAAGCTCAAATGAGTTGGCAGCTACAATAAGATTTTGTATACTCAAATAAATTTCATATGTTGTATGATTAACATAATCTCTTAAAGGTCTCTGATGATGTTCATTTTCATTTTTAGAATTAATTAAATTGCAAGAAAAATTTTTAAAATTATCCATTTCTTTTCGTTATTTTCTAATTTTTCTAATTGTTCTTTCAAACTCTGAATCACAAGGTACTAAATTTTTAGATCTTAAACTACACATAAACAAGCACAATAAGCAATTAAAATAAGCAAACACACTAAAATATGAAAATATTCAAATTAAACAACAATAAGTTTATCAGTTCAAATAAAATATTTTAAATTATAAAATAATTTACCATTACTTTCTCGTAATGGAGCCAAAAACTTGATGTGCGGTCGGTTGTGTGTTGCTTTTGTAAATATTTTTCAATATTACAAAACACACATGGGAGCACTAATAATAAATATGCAATTCAATTAAAAAAGAAACTTTAGTGAAAATAATTTTAACTTTTAAAATATTTAAACTGCCAAACTCGTAATAATAACACAAGTATACGTATCGCTGAAGTAATAAAGGGCTCTATTGGAGTCCTAAGTATTGATCCCATAGGGAGTTGGTAAATCTTATGGCTATAATGTAAATCACAAAATTAAAACTACTAACTTAAGTATGAAATTCAAATCTAAATTAATTGAGTGAATGCTAAAGAAAATGCAGTTAGAAGAACTAAGTTAACTAAACTATTTTCTAAACTTCAAAATTAAACTTTTAAAAGTGAAACAAAGTTTCTGTGACGAAGAGTTCAAATTTAAGAAAGCATCATTCTCCTTTTTAATGAGTATATGGATTGTGAAGAAATTAAAATCATTATATATATATATATATATATATATATATATATATANACCCTCTTTAAAGTTAATAAAAAACATTGACTAATCTAGAGTTTGGTCCCTAATTCCATGGTTAGGTGTGGAGGATATTGGCTTTCACTCTAGTGCTCCCACTTCTTCCTCACCTGAGGGTTAACAATCTAGCATTAGTTTACAATTAACTGGACCAAATTAGTGATTGTAATCGTTCATGTTAAAATCTCCACTTCTGCGTCCAACCAACTATACTTCCTTATTTAATTGCACTCAACCCCATGGATTACATTCTCACCTATGAAATTGAATGTGACTCTCACCATGTTGTAAAAATCATAGCCTTTTCAAATCTTATGTTTCTCAACACATTTTAACATTTCAATTGACCAGATCGAAAAGTAAGTGAAGATCGAAGTTTGATTCGTCACAAATTATTGATATTTAAAATTGTATAAAGCAAAATCAATTATTCACAATACCATATCTCATAGTAGGGACAAGGATAAAGAAGAATACTCAAAATTCATGAGGAGGAAACATCAAAACATGGATTTCATATATAAAAATAAGTTTACAAAATAAATAAATAAAAGACATAACTTATCTCACACTCCTTCCTAAGCAAATCCATAAAAGTTCCCTTTAAGCACTTCCCCTCTTTACAAGCACTCTTAATTCTCTCTTAGAAGTGTAATGAAGAAGAAATCTCTCACTTTCCCTCTCCTCATACAACTCTTAGATGAAAATCTCAAAGTTTCTCACTCTATCTCATGCCTCACTCTTCTCTCTCACGTCACCACCAAAACTCTCTCTCTCTCGCCTCCACCAAAAAAATCTCTTTCTCACCTCTCTTACAACCCTAGAATACCTCTATTTTTAATAAGGGGTTGCCTTCTCTCATAAATAATTAAAAATTCACTCCCAAATTATCTTTAAAAGTCACATCTTTTGAATGCCAAAAGACATGTCCATTCATTCAAGAGACATATGCCTTCATTAAAGAGCTTTCCAAAGTGTCTAGATGAGTTAAATCACTCTATGGAGTGTCTGAAACTTTTGAAGCCTTCAAAATCTGCTCAAAATTGATCCCAACCCACCTTAATCCATCAAATATCAGCTTTGGCGCTTCTGGCATGAGTTACTTAAGTCTACATTCTTCTGGGTTCTAGTGCTTCAGAAGCCAATCCTGTCACTTCAAGCACTGCTTCTCTATATATTTGTGCCTCTAGTGCTACTTCTAGTGCTTCACATGCTAGTTTTCTATATGTTGGAGCCTCTGGTACTAGTTCTGGCACTTCAGGCGCCAGTATCATAAAGTTCTCTATTTTGGCTCCAATTTTTCTCCTTTTTGATACTTTTGCCCCAAATGCCAAAAATTGATATACCCACAACAAAAAACATGAAAATACCCTTTTTTAAAGTGCAATATCACCAAAAATAAGCATAAAATGTATACTAAAAATAACACATTATTTTGGTGTATCACCGACCGACTAGGTTCAGGTTACACTTAGGCTCAGGTGAGCCATGTAGGTTGAGTGGTAGACTCAATTTAGTTTTATAGTAGTCCCATGGTGAAAGTCCAAGGGAGAATTGAGAATTGGAAAATTTTGGCTCGGTTGGGTCACTTGGCTAAACCTAGTCCAATGGTGGTTAGGGTTGATTTTAAGGCCCTCAAGTAGGTTTGAGTGAAGTCAAATGGCTGGTTTAGAGGTTGGGCAAGAGTTTAAATGCTTCATAAAAAGGGTAAATCCAATTGAGGCAGAGAAGAAAGAGTGGCCACCTCCACTTGCCCAATTTGGCGAAATTGACTTTGAGATGTACATTGAAGGCTTTATGAGTCATGTCATGATGTGTATAAGGCCATGGAAATGTTTCATGCAAATGGAATTTTTGACTTTCATGAATTTTGGTATATTATGCCATGATGCCTAATTTGGCGAAGGTTTCAAGTGCATGCATGGTATGAATGGTTTGATGCCATGGTGAAATGATTAAAATGCCATGGGATGATGAAAAATCGTCCTTTGTCATGTGGGCTCAAGTTGGACTTTTAAAGTTGACCTCATGGGCTTTTGATGATGCACTTGGGCATGGGCCTGTAAGATGCATGATGGGTTTGATTTTAATTTTGAAAATAATCATGGCCTAATCAAATTTAATTGGAATTAAATGAAATTGAATTTATATATGTTGAATTTTAATGTGAATTTGAAATTAGAGAGTTGAATTGGTCATGAAGTTCAATTTGGGAGATTTTGGATTTTGGATCAATTTGAGGCAATTCACTTGGATATGGATTTGGAGTTTGTAATTGGGTTCAATTGGGCTTGAATTTGATTTCAATTTAGTTATGACATGATGAATTTGAGTTTAGAATTGAAATTGGGGAAGATTAGAGTCAAATTGGTGGAAATTGTGGGTGATTTGGGGTAAATGGTCCTTAAAGGGCAAAATTGGGATTTTAGTCAAAATGGGTAAATTTGGTCAAATTAGACCCAATTGATGGTCAAGAATGGTTTTAGGGGTGTTGGTTTTAGGGGTGTTTGAAATGATTTTGGAGGTTTTGGGAAATTTTGGGCCACCAAGGGCATTTTGGTAATTTTGAAAAAATTGGAGATATTTTGGTAATTATGAAAATTTTGGAGTCTTTTGAGCAATTTGGATGGTATGAAATAATTTTTTGATAAAATTGAGGGAATTGGGTAAATTTTGAATTTATAGGGTTCCAGGGGCAATTTGGTAATTTTGCGTAACTTTAGGGCTAAAAGGCCAAAATTTGATTTAGGTAGGGTTGAGGTTTGATGGAAATGCTGATTATAGAATTACCCTCTTGGTTCCATGAGACCAAAGAAACCCTACTTTGGATCCTCCATGTGCTGGTCCTATCCATGAGTCTCCAAAGAGGCAAAGGAATCGAACTAGACATGTGTAGGTTAGGGTTCAAAGTTGTCAGTGGAAGTGTTAAGTGCAAGTGTGTGTGTACTAGACCAAGCCGCATCACCCAAGGTCAACCTTAAGGTCAGGTTGTCTTGTGGGGAACCCCTCTTGAGCTTCCTTATATTAGCTCCATCCTGCTATGTGCTGGAGGTTAGAACTAACATGTGGACATATAGAAGGAAACTTCCTTATATTAGCTTTGCAGGATGTACGAATGAAAATGGAAGTAGTGAGTGCAGAAAGTCAGATGTAAATAGTGATGTATTGAAGAATTATTGAAAAAGAATTATTAAATGTGCACCTACTCAGCAGCAGTGACAAAAAGCAGATTTTGACTTATCAACAAAGAAAATTCGAGGAATTATTCTAGCAGCACTGATAAAAAACCATTAATAGGAAGAGTATGACATGAACCAAAAACATTAGAGCCAATCTATAGAATAAAAGAGACAATATAATATAATATAAAACTTTTAATAGGAAGCCTGATGGATCCAATAATATTCTTATTAGATTACTGACGTAGGAGCATAAGGAATTCAATTAAAAATGGAAAAAGATTTTGAAAAATTTGAAATAAGATTAAGTAAATGCTAAGAAAAATATAAGAAAAAGTATTAGAGAAATTAAAGAATTATAATATAGATTGAAAAAAATATTATCCTTAGAAGATTATCTTGAAGGAAAATCTCAAAAGATATTTAAGACATCATCTCCATCTAAAGCATATAAAATGGTATCCTATAATTATAACTTGGAAGAGATTTTAGAAAATTTAGATTTAAAACTAAGACAATTAAAGAAAAATAAAATAAGAAATAATAAAAAAGATAAATAGATGTTATTTAAACTAAATAATAATTTAAAAATAGAAAATATTCCAAAACAGAAGTCATTAAAAACTGGAGAAATTTCAAGTCCGCAAAAAATGGTATCAGAGCCAAACAAATTACAGAACAATACTTATGAATGCCCTAGTCATTCTAATTGTCTCTGTATGCCTACATGGTTTTATAAAACTTATATTAGTTCCTATGAATAGCAAATAAAATGTGAAAAAGAATAAAAAGACTATTACTTATAAAAAAACTCAAAGCAATTATAGAAGAAGACCTCAATGTTGAATAGAAATTACCGTGAAAAGAAATTTAACATAATCTGTGATATACTCCAAATAAACATAAAAAATAAGCACTTAGAAGTATTCATAAAAGAAAAAAATTTTCATATCTATATGATTTTAAAAAAACAAGTTGAATTAGGACTCTATTCTGAAAGTATATCTAATGAACTGGTTATCTTATGGAATTAAACTTAAATCAGTTAGAAAAAATTTAACTATCTAAAAATATAATCTAGCTTAGATATAAAAATTTACCAAATACAGAAAGTACCTCTAACATATAAGAATTGGGAATAAGATTAATCCAACAATATAAGCACAGCTGCTATCTTAGCAGAAGGTTGCAATTTAAAAAAGTTTAATACTAATCCAGAAATCCTAGGATGGACAAATACAAATAAATATATTCGTTCAAGAAATATACAAGGTGCTTTACGTATCAATGAAGTCATTTTTATAGACGAACCTTCTTCTTCAGAGAATGAGATAAAAGATATAATTAATGTCTTAACTGAATATCAATTTATGGCTACTCCTACACAAACTAATTACCCATCTTTTGACACTCCTTCTTCATCCAACCAACCAATGAGATTACCTTATTTGTCAAACACTAATGAAACTAATACAATTCAAAAGACAAGTTCTTATCTTTGTTATTAACATCCAAGTATTAGATGTAATCCTACATTCAGAAATAAAGCTGAATCTAGATATGATTACAAACATCTGAACCTACAAGCGGGCAGGGTATTTATTTAAATGTAGATTGCAGTAAAAATATTAATGAGAATATTAATAAATGGTAATAGAAAATAGCTTAATCATATATAATTATAATTTAAAAGGAGAAGATGTCTATATATTTTTAGAAAATACTCTGACTGGAATAGCCAAAAAATGGTTCTTATGATTAAGAGATGATAAAAAATGAACTATTATAGAAACTTGTCTAGCAGAAAGAACAATAAGTAATCCTAGAAAATGGTCATTATAATATGGTGGCTTTATCAAAAGTGAATTTTTAAGATATAAAATTAATTATAACACTGAAGCTCAAAAACAAAAAAAATTAATTTGAAATAGCAAAGCAAAAATTAATAAACCTAAACATTTGCAATATTTATTACTTAAAATGAATATAGTTGTAAATATTAACAATATTTTTATGATATTTTTGCTAACAAACAATAATTATATTTAGATATGTATATTTACAAATTACCAAAACTTTACAATATTATATGGAATCAAAAATTTACAACAAAACATGAAAATGATATATAAAATTATTTGCTAAAGCATGTCAGCATATAGAATTACCTAAAAAAAAAACAATTTAAACAATGATTGTGTTGTGAGAAAGTGATCCCGACTGTTTACATGCAACTGTATAACAATGTATTTGATTATATGTTTTCACTTATCTTTCCTTTACAACAGTACCAAAAATTTGATCCTTGGGAAAATAAGAATTTAACTTTTTAACTTATTATATATTGGGATACTTTGCAAGTATTCGTATCATTATCAAGTAATAAAAGACTTTTTGATTAACCCCAAATATCGAACCCACAAGGATTGTTCACAGTATGCGATGATTAAAGTAACAAACTTTCCACTTTAAAAAGATAAATACTTGTCGGCACTATTTTTGGTGTGGGGTTTGCCCGTAAGAAGCTGTCGGTCATCGGAATTGAAATCCCATTGCCCGCTTTGGAAGGACGTTTAAAAAGTTGGGTTTTGAAAAAAGATGAAGTCAAACTGATTCCATAATTTTTATAGTTTAGATGAAAGAGCACTTTACCTCAAATCCTGTATCTATCCCGAAGGATGAGCACAAGAATTGAGGGTGCGGCTCGATCAAATAAACTAAAGAAAGTTATGACATCCGTTTGGTNTCAAGGAGTTAAAATGATAAGGACATTTCGAGGATATTGAACTAAGAAGTGTGGATGGGATTGGTTCAAATTTGGAACATTTTGTTTTGGAGTCCAAAGGAGGAAACACTAGAGGATGCACGGATTCGAAGGAGAACTTCGATGACTTCCTAAGCATCCTATTATTTGGCTTCCGATTTAGGAGAAATCATTTAGATGTTTCATCCTGCAATTTTTTATTTTATTAGGATTTACATAATGTCACAGATTCGAAGGAAAACTTCGGTGACTTCCTAAGCTATCCTATTATTTGGTTTCAATATCACGGATTCGAAGGAGAACTTCGATGACTTCCTAAGCTATCCTATTATTTGGCTTCAATTTTAAAGAAATCATTTAGATGTTTTATCCTGCAATTTTTATTTATTAGGATTTACATTTGTGTGATACAGATCCGAAGGAGAACTTCGGTGACTTCCTCAGCTATCCTATTATTTGGCTTCAATTTAGCGGATTCGAAGGGTGACTTCCTAATCTATCCTATTATTTGGCTTCAATTTAGGAGAAATCATTTAGATGTTTCATGTGATTTCCTAAGCTATCCTATTATTTGGCTTTAATTTAGTAGAAATCATTTAGATGTTTCATCCTGCAATTTACAGATCCGAAGGAGAACTTCGGTGACTTCCTCAGCTATCCTATTATTTGGCTTCAATTTAGCGGATTCGAAGGAGAACTTCGATGACTTCCTAAGCATCCTATTATTTGGCTTCCGATTTAGGAGAAATCATTTAGATGTTTCATCCTGCAATTTTTTATTTTATTAGGATTTACATATATCACGGATTCGAAGGAGAACTTCGATGACTTCCTAAGCTATCCTATTATTTGGCTTCAATTTTAAAGAAATCATTTAGATGTTTTATCCTGCAATTTTTATTTATTAGGATTTACATTTGTGTGATGAGAAATCATTTAGATGTTTCATCCTGCAATTTTTTATTTATTAGGATTTACATTTGTGTGAGAAGCAATACAAAATAATTTGCAATTTTTTATTTATTAGAATTTACATTTGTGTGAAGCAATCAACACAAATAACCTTGAAGTTTCATCCTGTAATTTTTTTATTTATTAGGATTTACATTTGTGTGAAGCAATCAGCACAAATAACCTTGAAAAAGCTATCCTATTATTTGGCTTCAATTTAGGAGAAATCATTTAGATGTTTCATCCTGCAATTATTTTTGTTAGGATTTATATTTGTGTGAAACAATCAACACAAATAACCTTGAAGATGTGAGGATATTAGGATTTACATTTGTGTGTAGCAATTAACACAAATAACCTTGAAGATGTGAGGATTTAGGTCATGACAAATGACAACCTTGTTTATTAGGATTTACATTTGTGTGAAGCAATTATCAGCACAAATAACCTTGAAGATGTGAGGATTTATTATTAGGATTTACATTTGTGTGAATCAATCAACACAAATAACCTTGAAGATGTGAGGATTTAAGTTGTAACAAACGACTACCTCGAAGTTAGGATTTATATTTGTGTGAAACAATCAGCACAAATAACCTTGAAGATGTGAGGATTTACTATTATTTGGCTCGATTTAGGAGAAATCATTTAGATGTTTCATCCTGCAATTTTTTATTTTATTAGGATTTACATTTGTCACAGATCCGAAGGAGACTTCGGTGACTTCCTTAAGCTATCCTATTATTTGGCTTCAATTTAGGAGAAATCATTTAGGAAAGAGAACTTCGGTGACTTCCTAAGCTATCCTATTATTTGGCTTCAATTTAGGAAAAATCATTTAGGAGAACTTCGGTGACTTCCTAAGCTATCCTATTATTTGGCTTCAATTTAGGAGAAATTATTTAAAAACTTCGGTGACTTCCTAAGCTATCTTATTATTTGGCTTCAATTTAGGAGAAATCGACTTCGATGACTTCCTAAGCTATCCTATTATTTGGCTTCAATTTAGGAGAAATCATTTAGATAATTTCGGTGACTTCCTAAGCTATCCTATTATTTGGCTTCAATTTAGGAGAAATCATTTAAATGTCATCGGTGACTTCCCAAGCTATCCTATTATTTGGCTTCAATTTAGGAGAAATCATTTAGATGTTCCGTCCTGCAATTTTTTTATTTATTAGGATTTACATTTGTGTGAAGCAATCAGCACAAATAACTATTCTGCAATTTTTTTATTTAATAGGATTTACATTTGTGTGAAGCAATCAGCACAAATAACCTTGAAGATGCGCAATTTTTATTTATTAGGATTTACATTTGTGTGAATCAATCAGCACAAATAATCTTGAAGATAAATTTTTATTTATTAGGATTTACATTTGTGTGAAGCAATCAGCACAAATAACCTTGAAGATTTTTATTTATTAGGATTTACATTTGTGTGAAGCAATCAGCACAAATAACTTGAAGATGTGAGGATTTAGGTCATGACGAATGACAACCTCGGAGTGTGTGAAGCAATCAGCACAAATAACCTTGAAGATGTGAGGATTTAAGTCATGACGAATTACTAGATTTAGGAGAAATCATTTAGATGTTTCATCTTGCAATTTTTATTTATTAGGATTTACATTTGAGTGAAGCAATCAGCACAAATAACCTTGAAGATGTGACGATTTAGGTCATGACGAATGACAACCTCTTTTAGATGTTTCATCCTGCAATTTTTTATTTATTAGGATTTACATTTGTGTGAAGCAATCAGCAAAATAATTTGCAATTTTTTATTTATTAGAATTTACATTTGTGTGAAGCAATCAACACAAATAACCTTGAAGTTTCATCCTGTAATTTTTTTATTTATTAGGATTTACATTTGTGTGAAGCAATCAGCACAAATAACCTTGAAAAAGCTATCCTATTATTTGGCTTCAATTTAGGAGAAATCATTTAGATGTTTCATCCTGCAATTTTTATTAGCTACCCTATTATTTGGCTTCAATTTAGGAGAAATCATTTAGATGTTTCATCCTGCAATTTTTATTTGGATTTACATTTGTGTGAAACAATCAGCACAAATAACCTTTGAAGATGTGAGGTTTAAGTCATGACGAATGACTACCTCGGCTATTAGGATTTACATTTGTGTGAAACAATCAGCACAAATAACCTTGAAGATGTGGGGATTTAATTTATTAGGATTTACATTTGAGTGAAGCAATCAGCACAAATATCCTTGAAGATGCGAGGATTTAGGTCATGACGAATGACAACCTCGGAATCCTAAGGCGAGTTAGGGCTTAGATTGCAGGATTATACAAATGCCTTGATATTGTACAAACAAATGACAACCTCGGAATCCTAAGGCAAGTTAGGGCTTAGATTGTACAACAGGATTGTACAAAGCTAAAAATATGTGTTTGAGGATTTATGTTGCACTAGGCAAACAACCTCGAATTCCTATGGCTATTTGAGGATGCGGGTAGGGCTTAGATTGTACAACAGGATTGTACCTAGGGCTTAGATTGTACAACAGGATTGTACAAATGCCTAAAAGATGTGTTTGAGGATTTATGGGGCTTAGATTGTACAACAGAATTGTACAAATGCCTAAAAGATGTGTTTGAGGATTTATATTCCATTTAGCAAACAACCTTGATATCATATGGCTTTGTTGTTTAAAGTTAAGGAAGGAATGTATTAGTGTAGATCCTCTTGCTGTTGAAGATAGCCGGGCTGCTCACCATATAAGCTTTAAGCTCTTCGTTGTAGCAGAGTTCAAGTTTTCTAGGTCATTTGGTTATAATGTTAAATCAGATGACCCTATGNAATTGGATGTAAGAAAAAGGAGGGTGTAAGGGTGTGGTTTGCGGACTCAGCGGTGATTATGGAAAGTAAATGGGATTTTGAGGCTTTGTTTCTTTACTTATCAGTTTAATGCAGAAAGTATNGATTGGGTGTGAATAAAAGGAGGGTTTAAGGGTGTGGTTTGTGGACTCGGAGGTGATTATGGAAAGTAAATGGGATTGAGGCTTTGTTTCTTTACTTATCAGTTTAATGCAGGAAGTATATGAAACATGATATAAAGCATGGCATATCTTGTGTTAGAAAGTATAGGTCCAATTTGATTCATTTTGAGTGCTTAGATGGTTGGATTTAATTTTTAAAAGTAAGCTGGAGTGTTTTAAGTTGAAACTAAATCGAATGAGTTCTTTCAAAAAGGTGGAAAATGATAGGGCAAAAACATCACTTTCAAATTTGGTTTTTTACTCTTCCCAACAGCTCAAAATATTTAATGAGAAGATGGTCAAGAATATNGGAATGAGTTCTTTCAAAAAGGTGGAAAATGAAAGGGCAAAAAAATCACTTTCAAATTTGGTTTTTTACTCTTCCCAACAGCTCAAAATATTTAATGAGAAGATGGTCAAGAATATCACTTATAATAATAATAATAATAATAATAATAATAATAATAATAATAAAATAATAAGAATTTGAAGGTCATAAAAACGAACCTCATTGCAATTCAAACAAAAAAAAAAAATTCCCAAAAACTAAGTTGCTACAGAAACAAATAAATATTAAAAAGAAACTTCAATGTGACTCACTTTTGCACCTACAAATTACTCGAGTGNTACTTATAATAATAATAATAATAATAATAATAAAATAATAATAATAATAATAAAATAATAAGAATTTGATTTGAAGGTCATAAAAACGAACCTCATTGCAATTCAAACAAAAATAAAAATAAAGTTCCCAAAAACTAAGTTACTACAGAAACAAATAAATATTAAAAAGAAACTTCAATGTGACTCACTTTTGCACCTACAAATTACTCGAGTGAAATAAATTGAATTTAGAAAGAAACAAGCAACAGAGAAAAGAGAGCTAATAGTAGATATTATATGCAGGGCCTTTTATTTAAACTAATCTTTCAAATGAATGGAAATTGTTGAAGTTGAAGATTGGACAAAAAGACTAGCATTTTTGAGTTTGGTTCAGGCAGTGATTGTGAGAATGAAAATATATTTTGATTTTATTTTTTTCTTCACAAATTAATGTATAACATACAAATTGTAGCATGCAAAATTATTATCAATTAGATTGCAACAAATAAGATCTTTTGTTTTCTAATTTTGGCCCACTTCAAGTAGTGAAAGTTAGGGAAACCACTTTTGAGAAATTTGCTTAATTTTATCAGGTAAGAGATACTTCTTTTTTTTTCTTTTTTTTTTGTTATGAAGTAACCCTGAAACAAGTATCTACAAATAGAGGCACTCGACGATAGTCTAAAATGGATATAAGCATCATATATAGATATATACACATCCACAAATGAATTCACATAAATAGAAGTACATACATGGGTGTATACATGGATTATTTGTTGTATGATACATTTTTGTAGATTGTAAGAATGGATTTATGCCCTAAACAAAATATACTGCGTTATATACGAAATTTATGACAATAAAATAAAAAGTTAGGACATTAATGAAAAACTTTATATATATATATAAATATAGTTAATATAATGGATAATGCAAAGTATAATTTATTATTTAATAAACTATAAAATACATTTTATATCATTTTATAATTGTGATGCATACTATAATATATTGTATAATGAATTAGAATGGGATGAGTCAAATGATGAGGATGGTTCATATAACATAAAATTTATAAAATCAAGTTTGTATGCATGTACATGTGTGTGTGTGTGTATCTCGTGTTAGGACTTTAAAATGCGAATGAGGCAAGAGTATCATATTTAGTCGCCTTCAATTGACTTCTACGCAAATAGCTAGAGATTAAATGGCTCAAACCCTTATACATGACTTCCAAGAGAAAGGAGTCACTTCTCAATTCTCTTGACTACCAAACAACTAAAACAGTCTTACTTTGCTCATCTGAATCATCTCTCACTTTTGACTTTCTATTATGTGCAACCAAACAAGTTCCAGGCCGCATTCTTTCCTTTAAAGTGACTTGAAATATTTGAAATTTATGTACTTATAAAACTAACTATTCAAACATTTATATTTTAAAATCTAACAATAAATTGTAGGCTAAATGTTGAGGTGCTACAAAATTAACAACATATCTCTTCAATGAAATTCAAATTAAGGAGAGAAGTATAAACCCGGCAAAGCCAAAATGAGTCAACCATCAAGCATCACTAAGGGAATATAGCAACCACCAAAATTTTCAATACAAGTTTACACAATCAAATGCTTTTAAAATTCATTAATAATCATTCATGGTTACAGTGTCTAGCATTAATAATCACTTTTAGCTAAAATGGGAAACATTTTAACCAATTAAAAACCATCGAATCCATATCTAAGCTTCCATTATCTAGCTACAACATTATGAAAGAAGTGGCTATAGGAGAAAAAAAAATGGCATTCTAAATAGTTTTTGACTAGCCCTAAATAAAAAGCGATAACCCTCAATATTTGCACATCTCTTGATTGATTGGGGCAATTCAAATCTGATTGGACCATGTTTATGGCTTATTTTTATTGGTTTGAAACCATCCAAAAATTCTAATGGATAGAGGTGGTTAACGATGCAAGAGGGGAAATGAAATTCGAGTTTTCATTATATATTTCAAGCTTGAATTTCGAGTGATTATTCTTCCATTGTGCAATTTTTATGCAACAAATTGCCAAGGAATTATTTTTCATGATTTTACTTTTCTTTTTTAAGCTCAATTTGTGCTACATCAATAGTTTCTTAAGGTTTGCTCATTAAATCACGTCTTAACGATCCTAAACCCTAAGAGGATCTACAGGAACGCCAAAGGTCCAAAACTTAGCCCAAACTTAGGCATAATTGACATACTTAAACCCTAACCAAAAGCAATCAGTTAACACAAAAAAATAGATTTGAAACGTAGGAACCTTAGAGGGACAGCTCAGCCTCCCATGGACCAATGATCCCCTTAGTTATGAAAAACAACCATCTTAAATTCTCGAAAAAAACCACTCTCAACGTGAACTATTTGTCATCCAATCCTTCTCTTTATGAGACGGCCAAAACCCAATTTTTCTAGACACCAATTGCTTGGTGCCAACCCATCTCAATATTAATAGTTTAGCACCCCTTCGTCTTGAGTTCTTGTCACTATCATTTTACTTAATGCATACCATCAAATTCTCCTTCTTAGAACATATTATTGACTTTCCCTTCTCAAGACCTATTATCAATTTTACCTATTAGTACCAACATAACAGAGAACTCACTGATGAGGCCCATTTTGTATCACATCAACTTAATTACTTGGAATCCATGTCCTTGTTTACAAAATCTTGATGCCTAAGGACAACCTCCTACTTGCCTAAGGCCTTAAAAATGAGCAACAAGCTACCGGTTCTTCCTAAATTCGCCTGAATCACCCCATCATTATCAAAAGAGGGTAAACACCACTTAGCAACAAAGCATAAACTCTATTTTGGATTCTCCTATTGAAGCTAAAAGAGGAAAGGAGGCGAACCAAGAGGGTATTTNGTGGCGATAATAAGAAGATTACATTCGTGCTTGCCTGTGGTCCAAAGTTAGCCCCACATGTTAATCAAAAGATTATTTATCTTTCCTTTGTTTGTGAGATATGATTCTTTCTATAAATCATATTTCAATGAATCTTTGCTCACTTCGTAGTGTGTCTTTCGAAGTTGCACGAACGAAGTAGAACTTTCCATAATTATTTTATCCCTTCATAAAAGTTTGGAGATAAAATTTTGTATCATTCAATATGATAATATTAGTCATTTGATGGCAACAATTTCTCCNCTTTCGAAGTTACACGAAGGAAGTAGAACTTTCCATAATTATTTTATCCCTTCTTAAAAGTTTGGAGATAAAATTTTGTATCATTCAATATGATAATATTAGTCATTTGATGGCAACAATTTCTCCCTCACATTGAACAAACATTACAATATACCCTAATTTCAAATTGTCACTAAATGGTCGAGCTCTTCAAATTTCGCTAAGTGCCAGATTTGCAAATTACATATTCATATTTGTTACAACCCCCGCCACTCTTTTTGTGAGTCCTCAGAGATATGGAAGGAAAATCCTTTTTAGTCACCTAAAAGTCAAGCATGGTTCAATTGAACCAAATCAATGAAGAAAAGTTCATTTCAAGTTGGCCTCGACTTTCAATAGAGCTCAAAGCTCCCATTTACCTTCACATAGGTTGGGCATGGTGTAGGCTTCTAGAACTAACTCAACTCCTGCAAAGAAGAATCTCATTAAAGGAGTCAGAAGCTACATTCCTATCTTCCATTACAAGTGAAGAACCTTGGCCATAAATAGTATTTAAAATTTTATCCATTTCCAATATAATATTTATTTTTTTATTGCTTCAGAACTCATTGAGCGGTAATCCCAAGGTTATAAAAAAATTAAAAGNCCAAGTTGGGCTCGACTTTCAATAGAGCTCAAAGCTCCCATTTACCTTCACATAGGTTGGGCATGGTGTAAGCTTCTAGAACTAACTCAACTCCTGCAAAGAAGAATCTCATTAAAGGAGTCAGAAGCTACATTCCTATCTTCAATTACAAGTGAAGAACCTTGGCCATAAATTGTATTTAAAATTTTATCCATTTCCGATATAATATTTATTTTTTTATTGCTTCAGAACTCATTGAGCGGTAATCCCAAGGTTATAAAAAAATTAAAAGTTATCTAATGCTCTACAAACTTCTATAACTCATTGTGACTCATTTCCTTATGAAAAGATTTGTATTTTAAAATTTTAAGACCCATTCATCCCTTGAATGTCCTAATGTTAGGGATATAATTTCCCTCGGTACTCAAGCAGCCTAAAAGATAGGTGAAATTATACTCTAAGCTAATTTCTTCAACTATTATTCTATAATTGTGCCTCCCTCATCCAAAATATATTTATACATTTAACGGACTTCCCTACATCTAGTACCTACATACAAAAAAATTACTATGTATCATTAAAGGCTCNTTGAATGTCCTAATGTTAGGGATATAATTTTCCTCGGTACTCAAGCAGCCTAAGAGAGAGGTGAAATTATACTCTAAGCTAATTTCTTCAACTATTATTCTATAATTGTGTGTCCCTCATCCAAAATATACTTATACATTTAACGGACTTCCCTACATCTAGTACCTACATACAAAAAAATTACTATGTATCATTAAAGGCTCATTGTCATTGATCATTGGTATTGATTATTACATCTTTAATTGATTGCTAAGCTAAACTCCTCACTTGAGATTGGTTTCAAAGATCTCATCCTAAGATTTGATTAATCACAAGAACTTTTGTCTATAATCAAGCTTGATCTCCCCCCACCAAAAAAAAAAAAATCCTATTTGGTACATCAAACTTTTTAGAGAAAATCTCTTGAATACATACTAAATCTAAAATTACGTTGATCATATCAATATATGCTTCCTACATTCGAAACATCACTTCAACGTGAAGCTCTTTCAAACCTCACATCCGAGAAATTCAATTGTCAACCGAATGAAGTTTTTATTCCCACAAATAAAAGAAAAAACAAACAANGAATACATGCTAAATCTAAATTTTGTTGATCATATCAATATATGCTTCCTTCATTCGAAACATCACTTCAACATGAAGCTCTTTCAAAGCTCACATCCGAGAAATTCAATTGTCAACCGAATGAAGTTTTTATTCTCACAAACAAACAAAAAAATATCTTGAAGGATACATCAACAAATGAATTCTATGTACACAAAATTTTCAATTGTCCACATGTTAATCTCTTTACCCAAAAGTGGACTCAAGGGGGCCTGAGGGGACGCTAACCCCTCTCCCAAAATCCTTTCTTATTAATTNTGAATTCTATGTACACAAAATTTTCAATTGTCCACATGTTAATCTCTTTACCCAAAAGTGAACTCAAGGGGGCCTGAGGGGACGCTAACCCCTCTCCCAAAATCCTTTTTTATTAATTCTCTCACAAAAACGGNCTTATTAATTCTCTCACTAAAACTGCATTAGCCTTACTGAGTTCAATAGAAAAACATGACATAATAACAATTGCATTAATAAGGTCAATTAAAGAAAAATAGAATAAAACTAATTATATATTGCATTCATTCTATACATAGAAGCTCAAAAACAAGACTCCAACTCGTGACTTTTACCATCAAAATCAAACAGCAGTGCTCGAGGAAAATCTATAACAAATAATTTAAAGAGAGGCATTTTTGTAACATAAGATAAATCTATAACACATAATTTAAANGAAAAATAGAAGAAAACTAATTATATATTGCATTCATTCTATACATAGAAGCTCAAAAACAAGACTCCAACTCATGACTTTTACNAAAAACTAGAATAAAACTAATTATATATTGCATTCATTCTATACATAGAAGCTCAAAAACAAGACTCCAACTCATGACTTTTACCATCAAAATCAAACAGCAGTGCTCGAGCAAAATCTATAACAAATAATTTAAAGAGAGGCATTTTTGTAACATAAGATAAATCTATAACACATAATTTAAAAAGAGTCCTTTTTGTAACATAAGCTGTGCCAAATGCTTGCTAGATTCAATGTTCAGAGCTTGTTTTGAAAATACAAGAATGAGTGGGCCTTTCAATCACAATTCAAATACTTTTATACAAAAATTTTTGAAATAGATTAATACTTCAACTTAAAGTTGTTCGAAAGCATTTTGGAAAGAAGTTAATCAAATGGTCAGGATTTATAGCATTATTAAATAGATTCGTTCCAAATATTTTATATCAAATATAATTATTGTTTAAGAAAAAATTAGAAAGTCAAACAACTCAAAAAGAAATAGCCAAATATAGCAAAAATAGCAATGATAGTATTAAGTACATGTAAGCTGATATAAAATCATAATGATTGATATTAAAAGTTGAAAACATAACAAATTCACATAATTTTCAAGTTGAAATGTTCTGCACTATCATTTATATAAAACTTCAAAAACTAAATAATCATTTTACATAGGCAGATATATAATTGTTTGTCAGTCGCACATTTGAATTCAATTAATCCACTTAGTGCATTCAATAAAAGACTAGTTAATCAAAATGACACACTTCCATCCAATAGATTTAATACTTCTTGATAATGAACTGAAAATTTATATTACCAGTATGTGATCTAATGTATAATGTTCATCCATAAAAATATTAAAATTTCTACAAGAGCAAATGATCCATCCAAAGCAAAAAAGACAACTTTATATATTCTTATTTTCAAGCTTTTGAAGCTTATAATAATTTTACTCGTTGCTATAAAAAGTGTAGAATGGATGATTATTATAAAAAATGAGCGCAAAATAGAATTAGAGATTAATAAATGAATGATGTATTAGTCACTTAAATATAAAAAAAATATTTAACGAAATTAATAAAAATATATTCACAAACTTAGATATAATTTTTTTTTTTTTCGATCATGATATATTTTATATTTTTTTTATTAACCAATTCTAATATAAAAATTTCAGTTTGCCAATATCGATCACAAACTTAGATGAAAAATGCTGAGATAGTTTTTTTATAAAGCTAATCTGTGCTCTAGCTTTAAAGGGGTGTTTGGTAGGGCCTTTTAATACGATTATCACGAGATTTATTAAATCCAGCCAAACATTAAATATAGGAGTTTCATGAATTTATGAATTTTAAATTTAGGGTCCCAAATTTTGCCTTTGATTCTACTTAAATCCAAATTTACTAAATCTAGCGGTAGAGTGGATTTACGGTTTATTAGATTTACCAACCTACTTGCAGCCAAACACCCCTTAAAAGATCCCTTGTTCCACCACTGTCGTTACCACATGTTAAGCAACCATGAAAAAATTGGAAACTTTACATACCGCATACCATTCTTTGACCATAGCTTAAGTAATTCTATAGAACAAATTAAACAAGTTCTCTATCAAATCCGTAACTATAACTAACCCGCACGCTTGATACAACGTAAAGATCTAGCTTCTTAAAGGTTTCCACATTCAAAATGAAAAACAGACGAGTTCAAATCTCCTTACCATTTCCCTCTCTTCCCCTACGGCCTATAAGAGTTCACCGGGTACTAGCAGTTCTCTAGGGCTTTGAACCAGCTTTAGAGATCGTTCCTTCTTTATAGAAGGTCCCGTTCTGCGAATGTTATCCAGCCCTAACCAAAAGCTGAACATTCACCAAGATAAAGCGCAAGATCATTAACCATGGTCCTTAACTATACGGAACGACAATCTATGGANACTTCTTTATAGAAGGCCCCGTTCTGCAAATGTTATCCAGCCCTAACCAAAAGTTGAACATTCACCAAGATAAAGCGCAAGATCATTAACCATGGTCCTTAACTATACGGAACGACAATCTATGGAAAAATATAGGCTACTCAAAAAGATCTTCTTCAGAAATAAGAAAATATTCCTCGAAAAATTCACTAAAAAAAACTACAAGATGAGCAACTCTCCCAAATTGAAACTTTAATTGAACAAAAACACCAANCAAAAATTCACTAAAAAAAACTACAAGATGAGCAACTCTCCCAAATTGAAAGTTTAATTGAACAAGAACACCAATACATACATGTTGATAACAATTGACCACTGATTTGATAACAAAAGCACAATATGATACAGTTCTCATAAAAGAAACCAAAACCCTAGCAGAGTGAATGCTCAAAGAAGTTGCATTACCTCGTAGAGAACAGTGAATTTTGGCATAGGAGATGATGAAATGAGAATATAACGGCGGAGAAGGAGAAGAAGGTGAAACTCGGTGCTTCTATGCTGCACGGATATATTATGTGATAATTAAATATATATACGGGTAACATTAGCCTATTAATGGAGAATTTGGTTTTTCAGTTAAAATAATCTAAGCTTAAGATCTTACATATATGATATGAATATATTTATAGTTAAATTTACTCAAATTTCTAAAGAATAATAATAATAATAATACAACATTAATCATGTCTTTACTATATATGGGTTATGAGTAGGAGTGCAAATTGGTTGAGTCGGGCTCGAGCCACACCCAGCTTAAACTTGAGATTGACTAATCAATCTAGCTCAAGCCTGAGCTCGAAAGTAATCCTACCAGTTCAGCCCATGAGTCGGCTTATTTATTAAAGAGAAAAGGCAATTCAATTCAAATTCTTGTTATAATAAAATAACAAATTACATGAATAATTATGAAATAAATGATAAGAAAACACTAGCGGTAAAATGAAAAACCTATTTTTCGTTTACATTTTTACTAATTTAAAGCTAAAATTGTGACTTTAATATATTTTTGTTATATTCAATATTAATTATTTTTCAATGAATCAACTCACAAGCTAATGAGTAGGGTTGAGACGGGCTTACTTGTTAGCTCATCTAGCTCACACGAACCATATTTCAAGCTGAGCCCGAGCTGGCTAACGAGTTCGCTTCACTCAATTTCACCCCTCGTCATGAGAAATGAAAACTATTAATGCTTATTAATTATTCATTAAATAAATAGTTTATGATATCATTAAATGTTGAAAGTGTTAATAATTGATTAAAATTATCAACTTTATAATAAACTTGATGAAAATGTATTAAAATTTTGACAAAGTTTGTGAGAAAATAACCAAGTTAATTCAAATATATATTCTATATATAAACATATATAATATAATATAGTATAGTATATAACATTATAATGATAATTACATACACAGTTCAATATTGAAGTATTTTTTATTAATTTAGGAGATAATTCTCTTATTTTGAAAGTCGCCTTACATGGTTTGGTCATATTAAACGTCGACCATTAGATGTTCCGATTAGGAGAGTAGATGTTTTAAATTCGACTTGTGTTAAGTAAGGCAGAGGTAGACCTAGGAAGACTTGGGCTTATTGTATTAAAAATGATCTTAATTTACTATAACTAAATGAAAATTATGACCTAAATAGGACACAATGGAGAAAAAGGATTCATGTAGCCGACCCCACACAGTGGGATTAAGGCTTTGTTGTTGTTGACTCAATGGAGAAAAATGATTCATGTAGCCAACCCCATTAGTGGGATTAAGGCTTTGTTGTTGTTGTTTTTGTTCAAAGACGCAATAGAGAAAAAGGATTCATGTGGCCGGCCCCACGTAGAGGGATTAAGGCTTTGTTGTTCAATGGAGAAAAAGGATTCATGTAGCCGACCCTACGTAGTGGGAGTAAGGCTTTGTTGTTGTTGCATGGAGAAAAAGGATTCATGTGGCCGACCCCACGTAGTGGGATTAAGGCTTTGTTGTTGTTAGAGAAAAAGGATTCATGTGGCCGACCCCACGTAGTGGGCTTAAGGCTTTGTTGTTGTTGTTGTGAAAAAGGATTCATGTAGCCGACCCCACGTAGTGGGATTAAGGCTTTGTTGTTGTTGTTGTTTCTTATTCATATGGCCGACCAAAGTAAATGAAAATATGACACTAAATAGGACGCAATGGAGAAAAAGGATTCATGTAGCCGACCCCACATTAAAAATGATCTTAATTTATTAGAACTAAATGAAAATATGACACTAAATAGGACGCAATGGAGAAAAAGGATTCATGTGGCCGACCCCACGTAGTGGGGTTAAATCTTTGTTATTGTTGTTGTTGTTGTTGTATGCTTTAATATTTATTTTTTTAATCATATTATACGTTGTTGTTATTGTTGAAAAAGGATTCATGTAGCCGACCCCACGTAGTGGGATTAAGGCTTTGTTGTTGTTGTTGTTCATATTTAACCTTTTTAACAATTCTGTACAACCCCACATATCATAGAATTAGCTTTCCTATCTTTTCAAAATGCTGTGTTAGGAGATAATTCTCTTATTTAATTAAATCATAATAGATAGATAAATATGATTAGAATAAGCGCTTAATAAATTTAATCTATTTTTTATAATTCTATTTTTTTTTAATTGCTAGATTTGGTATATGCTATTTAGCTTTTTTTAAGATATTATATTTTTCTTTTACCAAAAAATTAAAATAAATTTTTAATTTTTTCAAGTTTTTAAGAAGTTCCATTTTAAAATAAGGCTATATTATTATTTTGAAAATTTCGAGTGAATTCTCTCTTATTAGTACGTGTCTANCTTATCTGATTCACCTACCAACCTCTGATTTGAAGTTTTTCTTCCCTTCCAAGCAACCCTACATCAAAAAAAAATATTTTTTTATCCCTAGATAGGCTAACAACCCCCATAATATCAACCCTAGCCTAAACTTTAGCAGTATTAAATTGTGTACTATTTCTTTGCCAACTATATAAGTATTTTCACTATTTACTAATTAAAAAACTTGAAGGATTCCCTTTGTATTATTAATGATTGATACAATGGCATATCAAGAGAAGGGATAGAGTTAGATTTGAACCAAAACTTTAGGATTTATTTGGAAAATCAATCAATTCCTAACTTTTAAATTAGCATATGAAATATAAATAAACAAGCATTCTAACAAGCACACACATAAGTCTGAAAGTTAGGATTATGAGGTGTACACAATATGTGTGATGCTATAAAGGGAGTGGTGAAGCTTAAGCATAAAAAAAAATATGGCTAGCACTCAAATAAATTAATACCCAAAATGTTATCCAAATAAACTTATCTATAAGTTTAACTAAGGAAATGTAAGTAATTGCATATGATTGATTATTCTAAGTGAAGTGATAATAAGCCATTACATAAATGTGTCACTTGATTATCACACAACTCAATTCACATGAAGAGAAATATAAATGATCTAAGGTGAATGCAAATGACTAAGGGTATGACTATTCACCATGTAATTTATTAACTTGACTATATATGATTAGCTGATAAGATTATTCAACATTATAGCCTCTCGAAAATATTTTCATAAGATAAGTAAGAAATTATGTGAATTATGCTTGAAAGAGAGTGATAACCTATTTAAGCATAATAAAATGTTCACTTTTACTGATCATTAGCACATGATAATATAAACAGTCAATAATCATACAAACATATAAATCATCGAACCTACAATTTAATGATTCAAGCTAGTAATCTTTAAAGAAAGATCAAGGATATAATAATTTTCTTATGTAATTATACATTGAACCATGCTACATCTACTACCACTTAAATTAGGATTCCGCTACATTCCATTTTATACATATTATGTTGCAACAAAATCCAAGTCAGAAATATTTATGAATACTTTATGATTGCATCTATTATGAAGAATTTTAATAAATATGTGTCGGCACTATTTTTGGTGTGGGGTTTGTTTGTAAGAAGCTGTCGGTCATCAGAATTGAAATCCCATTGCCCGCTTCGGATTGACGTTTTTTTAAAAAAATTTAGTTTTGAAAAAGTTGAAGTCAAACTGACCCCATAATTTTCATAGTTTAGATAAAAGAGCGGTCTACCTTAAATCCTGTATCTATCCCGAAGGATGAACACAAGAACTGAGGGTGAGGCTCGATCAAATAAACTAGAGAAAGTTGTGACATCCGTTTGGTCTGCGAAAACCAATGTATTGGCCGACAAATTCCCCTATTTAATATAAGAAATTAAATAGAGTTTATATTATGCTGGGTTTGGGAAAAGCTTCCTGTAAGGGCAAGCTCCTATAGTTAATTACATCATAGATAACTGAAGTTGCCTAAGAATACTCTCGATAAAAATAAAGAAAAATTACCTTCAAGGAGTTCAAATGGTAAGGACATTTCAAAGATATCGGACTAAGAAGTGTGAAAGGAGATTGGTTCAAATTTGAAACATTTTGTTTTTGGAGTCCAAAGGAGGAA
>JXCR01143861.1:0-43301 GCA_002079205.1 Phalaenopsis hybrid cultivar
ATATATATATATATATATATATGTACACACACACACACTTGTTATAGTTTCTAGAGAGTAAGCAATATATTTATGTGAGATGAAATCCCCCTAAATTTTACTTCAGAGATTGAGATTTTTGATGTTTGAAGTTTAGATTTTATAGAAACATTTGTACCATCTTTTGGAAATCTATGCATTCCGATAGATGTGAAGTATGTCTCAAAATGGATTGAGGTAGTAGCTCTTCCAAACTAGAATGCTTAAATTATTCTAAATTTTTGAAGAAGAATATCTTTAGTAGATTTAACATGCTTAGAGTGATCAGTGGTGATGAAGGAGATCATTTCAAGAATAAAAAAATTTAGAGACTAGTAACCACATATGGAATTAAACATAAAATAGCCACAACTTATCATCCTTAAACCAGTGATTTAGCAGAAATATCAAACCAAGTGGTTTTTAGAAAAAAAACTATAATTCTTAGTAGAAAGGATTGGTCTTTAAGAATAGACGATGCATTCCGTGCTTGTAGGAATGCTTATAAAACTCTTATAGGACGTCTCCTTATTAGCTCATTTTTGAAAAAGCTTCTTTCTTGCTAGTGGAATTAGAACATAAAGCTTATTTGACTATTAAAGAATTTAATTTTAACTTGAAAGAAGCTGGTGCTAAATGAACTCAAGGAAATTAGACAAGAATATTGTAAAAATGCAAAAAATTATAAAGAAAATATGAAAAATTGGCATGATGGAAAGATTCTTAGGAAAGATTTTGACATGGATAAGAATTTTTATTGTATAATATGTGATTGAAATTATTTTTTGCAAAACTTAAGTCTAGGTGGTCGAGGCCATTTACTGTAATTAAAGTTTATCATTTTGGTGCAATTGATATTAAGGATCCTAATAGTGGTAGGAAGTTTAAAGTGAAAGGATAAAGACTTATACCCTACATAGGTGGAGAAAAACCTATATTTAATGACGTCTTATTGCTGGGTCAACCTGAGTAAGTACTGGATTCGTCAGGCTGTGACCTTAAAACAAGCGCTTCTAGGAAGGCAAGCGCCCAAGTTTATTTTTGTTGTAGTGTGTTGTGTTAATTTTTGATGTTGTTTGTGATGTTTAGGTATATGACGTATTGCTTTTATTTTAGTGAGTCATGAGATTGGTGATTCCTTAGCTTCTCATTATGACTAGACTTGTATTAATTTTTTAGTTGTAGTTGGAGTAATTAGTCCACAACGTCTTAGTTATCTATCGAACTCAAAGATTTATTGGAGACATGATGAGTTTAAAGATAGGAAAGATCCTTTTAAATTTTATTACTTCGTGTATTTGACCTTTTTTTCATCCTGTCCAATAGACTAGCTTGTAGAGGAACATGAGGATGATCTTGAAATTATTGTTATTTATGTTAGAGTTGATTATTTTAGGGGATAAGGTAACACCTAAGGTTCACAACATATAAGCCAATGCATTAGGCACAATCTTGTTCATGGGTTTGATCTATAAAAATATCTACAAGCACCTAATAGTTCTCTGGAAGGAAATTCCGTTAGAAATTGGAAGTAAAGAAGGGAGGTGTGATGAGAAGGATGAAGAATTAAGCTCATTTATCTATATTATTTGTATGTTTATTAGTGTGATTAAAGACTTGGGGAGGATCAAAACATTCAATTTAAATAACGAGGACCAAATTTGGGTCGTGCAAATAGGCCTCAGTACCTCTGTCACCAACATGTCATGAAGTGCACTAGCGCCTAAGCACCAATGGACCAACGCCAAGGTGCTACACCCAAGAGCCTTGGAGCCAATACTGTGGCAACCAGGAATTTGCGCAACAAAATCAGTCGAGCCACCCCGGTTTAGGTCATTTTTACAGGAGCTCCTCCCCGACTCTTCTCTGACGATTAGAGGTTGTTACTTAAGGCATCCTTTCCCTTTGCATTTGAGCTCATTCTTGAAGCTTTGGAGTGTAGAATTCCTCTCCCTAAGATAAATTTCTACACTGTGAGCTTGCATTTCCATTCATCATCAGTGACTTTCAAGATTTTGAGGAAAACCATGAAGAAGAGGTGATTATGTGTAGAGAGATTGATTAAGCCTTTAACTTGCAAATTGTGTACACCCATATCTTTTCTTGAGACTCTTTTTAAAAAAAATTTAGTTGCTCTAGCTTGAAATGGTAGCTAAAACTAAGTTACCAAAGGCAAAGGCCCTTTTAATTGAAAGAAATTCGTTAGCTTTAAAGCTCAAGAGCGATATAATGAATTTCTGGTATCAAAGAAGTTGTTTGTGGAACAAGGTTTAATTTGCCTCAACGGTGCTGTGGAAAGTCTGATTGTATCACATAAATGGGAGTTCCTTTGTTATACTACTACTGTGGCTATCATTTCTGTAGTTATAGATTTTTATGCTAACTTCCCTCAAGCCTCACTTGATTCGGTCTTTATGAGGGAGAAGCTAGTAGATATCTCTCCTTCACATATTAATGCACTATTTTTATTGGAAAATGTGCTTGGGAGTTTTTACTATAGGTTTTCCCACTCTAGCTCAGCTTGACAAGATTATTCGGTTTCTCTCCAATGGGGAAGAAGTATGGAAGGTGTGAAATGACCATAAGGTCAATTTTTCTTCATCCAAACTCAATGCACCTTCCAAGGCTTGGAATTTCTTCATATCAGCCAAGTTACTTCCCTCTATGAATACTAGTGAAATAACTTTGGATAGAGATTTCTTAAGTTATTGTTTTCAAAAAGATGATCTTATTAATGTAGGTTCCATTTCGTCATTATTCTATAGTCAATACCACATAAGTAGGATCAACTCTTGGTTTGGGGCATCCATCTATTATATTTTCCTTATGACAACTTGCAGGAGTTAGTGTTAGTAGTAATGAGGAGATTATTCATCCTATAAAGCCAATCTTAGAAGAAAAAATTTAATTATATGGTTGGCATGCTAATGTTGGAAAAGGATCATATAAGGGGCAACCAAGTTCTTCTACTTCTCTTTCTTCATGCCCTCCAACTTAAAGGGAAACATTTGCACAACATTTTGAAAGATTAGAAGATGATACCACAATTTTCTAGGGTGAGGTATATAGATTCGATGAGCATTTATCACACTTGGATTAACAAAATAAAAAGAGATTTGACCAATGAGCCAAGTTCTGAGCTGCTTAAATGGAAATGTATACACAAAATCAATGGATTGAGGGTGACAAAACATTGGAGTTCCCTGCATATTCTCCTTACTTGTTATATGAGCAGAGTAAAGCAATGGAGGAGGATTCAAAGAAGGAAGCTGAAGCTGAAGTCAGTGGTGATGCTGGTAATGATGATGAGGATGAGGAGTTGATTTTTATTATGATGCGAAGTACTGATGTCTATATTTTTCCCTACTATTGTAGTGTTGTATTTACTTTTTGTTCTATTGTATCAAACATTCTCTCTTTCTGTTTATATTATGGATGTACTGGAGTTGTATTTGT
The DNA here is from genome assembly GCA_002079205.1 of Phalaenopsis hybrid cultivar. Classification (NCBI taxonomy): domain Eukaryota; kingdom Viridiplantae; phylum Streptophyta; class Magnoliopsida; order Asparagales; family Orchidaceae; genus Phalaenopsis; species Phalaenopsis hybrid cultivar. The sequence goes on from JXCR01143861.1 coordinate 3,475, forward strand.
TGATGTTTTGAACTTTATGTGAACCTATCAGTGTAATATTGCGGTTCTTATTAATGCAACTTTCATGTTAAACATGTTGAACTGAGATTCAGTTATTGCTACATACTTATCCTTTCTTTTTACACCTATTTATTTTTTATGATAGACTCATGTGGTAGAAACTAATTCAGATTTATTTTCTCCCCACTTATTTTTCTTTTATGAATATTATAAAGCCTTAAATAATAAGTTTGTGAGGGGAGGAAAACTTTTAAAAGCTTAACTTATATTTGTTCTCATTAACCTGCACATAAAATTGTTATGATTTAAAAGAATTTGAAGTATGTGGTGTTAACTTGAGTTCTGTTTATAGGAAAGACATAGTTGACTTATTTGAAATTCTATGTGAAAAATATTGTTCTAGTTTTAAGATATCAAGTAGAAAACATGTAGAAAAATGATTTTACTCTTTTTTTTTTTAAATAGTTGTATATTTGAAAAAATAGGATTCATTAGAATTACATTTCATAACAATTAAGACTCCGTTAAAAATTTATTTCAACTAATACTTTTAAATTTTGAAAAAATTGTTAAAAGTGAAGGAAAGTAATAGAATTTTCCTTAAGGAGATGATAGTGAAATTCAAAATTATTAAAGACCTATCCAAATATAATAATCCTCCTATAAATGTGTTAAGGATTGAGAAAGGTTCTAAAAAAAGAAAGGAAAAAAAAAGAGGAGAAAAATGAAAATTAAGGGAGGAGAAGCCTGATTAACAATTGGTTTCACTTGAATCTTCTTAAAGAAAAAAACTTTATTACAATGGTTAGCATATTGAAATTTTAAAAATTATCTCTTAATCTTTTTAAATACAGTGCTTTGATTCTATTTTCTTTACATTATAAGGGTCCTATGTTTAACAAATATAAATGACGTTCGATGTAAATAGAAAATTATGATTTCAAAGTTGAATACAAGGTTTTCTTATATCCTAGTTCTTGGTTGATTTACTATATTTTTTCTTAAGTTAAACTATGCCATTTATGAGGCAAATTTGTTGATAATTTTAACAAAACCCACTTTTTCAAATTAATAAAATTAATTTAAAAAATGTTATTATTACTTGAGGGAAATTAACGATTTTGTTTGAGGGATTTTAATTTTCCCTAAAGCATGCTTAATTTTATTTTTATTTTGCACCTAATTATGGATGAAATTGAACTTTAAGGAAAAATATTTTTTGTTTTTCTTATAGATACAACAGGTAGGACATATGGAGCAAAGCAGAGCTAAATGGAAGTGAAGCGAAAGCAAAATGGAGCATATAGGTGCTAAGACGCTCCACCTAAGTGCCTTGGTGCTAGCTTACTGGTCAACTAGGTGCCAGAACCTAGTCAGGCAAACTGAGAGGCAAACACTTAGGCACCAACCTTGCGGCGCCAAAGCGCTAGCCAGTTTCTGGGCAGTTTTCTGCAGTTGCTGTAGCATGACTTGGAGAGTTATGGGGTTGATTTAAGTAGTTCGAGGAAGGACTTAAGCGCATTTTTGAAGCCTTGTGAAGTGGAGGAAGGCAAAGCATTCGTAAGTACATCTAGGGTTTGTAGATTTTCACTTTTCTTGAGAGATTGGTGAGGGTTTTGAGAGAAATCTGTAAGGGGATCATTTCAGAATTGTAGGGAGCACTTATATACATTAATGGAGGGACTTTTCCTCTTTTTTTCAGAGGATAAAAAACTAAGTATTGTGTTACCTTTCATCCTGTACTTGTTGTAAACACATATTTAGTAGATTTGGTTTGTTAAAAGATTAGGATTTATTTGGTGTTCTTCATGGTTTGTGAGTAGATTTCCTTTACCTTTTTCTTGTGATGAATAAGCAGGATTTATAGGATTTGTATAATGCTTTTAGAATTGGTTTTTAATATCAATGAGATGAGTATTCTTATATAATTGATTTATATTTCATACTGGTCATATGAATTGTTAAAATTCATTATGATCCCTCAGGACTATGAAGAGTGGTGGTAGCACAACTAGAGTATTCACATTATTCTATAAAGTATAATGAAATTAAACTACAGGCATTGCAAATAGATAGGGAAATACACTTTGATAGGTTCCATATAGGTTATGAGGAATTAAAACTAGGTTACCAAACTTCTTTAAATGCCCAAAATAAGGTAAACAATATATATGCTCCTATTTGTCACTAGCCACAATAACAATTCATAGTATTTGATCCTACAACCCACTTACGCAATAGTAAGAGAAATGTAGCTTTTATATCTTGATAATCACCTAGCTAGTTGATCTAATTAGGTTTAGCGTTAGAATTAGTGATGTAATTTAGGAGTAGTTATTAGAAAAACTACATTGATCAATATTTCAAACTATGACCTATAAGTATTAGATTAGAACTTTTCTTAACAATTAATTATTTTGTTCTCTGTGGGATCTGCAATCACGATTCAATTGAGCCTTATATTACTTAAATAATATGTATACTTGCATGAGAAACCCCACTGCGCAAGAACTTCTAATTTTAAGAATTCAATCAAGTTGGTAGGGAGCAGAGAAAGTTTTCTAGGGGCATTACTAGGACTTCCATTATTGTGATAATTGCTCGGGCGGATCAAGCAACACCAACAAGAACCAGCAAGCTACAGAAGCAGTATTTTGACTCAGACCAATTGTACCCAATTAAATGTTTTTCTCAGCTGTGGGAGACATAAGATGAGCCTAGGCCTACAAATAAGGGGCCTGAAAAACAACCTCATTTTTGAAAAGCATCACCTCTTCCTACTTTTGTAAGCCTTCTATTGGATCTACATCAACCACCTAAGCTAAGCTAGTATTTATATGATTTTTTTTTCAAACTATCATGTCAAATAAGAATGAACAAATCAATGAGCCCATCATTCATTTTATCCTTACCAGTTCTATTCTCCTTCCATAATTCAAAGGGAGTTATAAATCAATGATCTGAAAGACTAATGCGGCATATATTTTGGCTACATAACCTACGAATAGCCAGAGTTTAAGCTGCCCAACCAAATAGAATCACAATATTACAAGGTGGTGTCTCTTTCAAAAAGCACTCTAGACATATAAGGTCTGGTCAGATTGTCGGTGGAAATGTCAACTTCATAGGCTTACCGTAAATAGTCATAGGGAATATAGAACTTGCATTTTAAAGTAGTGAAGCTTAAGTACAAAGAACTTGAACTAGATGGTGACAATTAAGGATTCCTTTTGGATGTTAAATTACTCCATTTCAGTACTTTCATATTCATTCCTTCAATGGTAAAGTTCTTCCTGTGGAAATTTTGTGTATAGTCCACCTTCTTTTTCAACTTCTGCACTATGTGTCTACCATAAATTAAAACCACATTAAGCTCCCTCTAACTTTAAATCAACAATGATCATCTTGGGATGAGAATAAGTGAAATTTCTTACTAAAGTTAATTTTAGGGGGTCTGCAAGCTACACATTGTCAAAATCTGAAAGGAATGGGGCAGCCTTGCCATTTTTCCTCACAACTTTCTTGAGAAGAGAAGATGAAGCACCTAATTCATGCTGAGTATAGAAATTTTGATATAGTTCAACTTATTAGTTTCAGGCCTAAAAGACTCATAATTGTCACTTCAAACAAAAAAAGAATTTTAAGCTAGACACCACATGATCCAAAACCAGTTATGTCATTAGATTATGTTTATTTTCTCTCTTCAAAAAGGGCTAGGGATTCAACCAGCTAAGCGCTCCCCCCTCTCAATTATATATTTCCCCTTTTTATTGAATTTTACCCCTACTTTCCCACATAAAGCCTCCCTCAAAATATCTTCCATCTTAACATTTTATCCATCTGAAATGCTTACATGTCCTCATCATTCTTGCTTGTTTAAAAATCTCATCTTCCTTTCCTCTCTAAAATAAGCCTCATGCCCTATCCTCTACTCTTAAAACCATTTCGCTCTCCCTCCCTCTACTATCCCTCTTATTCCTCCTTACACCGATGAGAATCCATATTGAAAAGGTAGAGATACTTCATCTTCCAAGTAAGGCAAAAGAAGTTCCACCCACAAGAAATGGTATTGACTACTAATCGCTTTTTAATTTTCATACAACCCTTACATAATGTAAGTTGTGGAATTGTGGTGGCTTTCCCCTGTCTTCCCCTTTCTCCCAATGGTATCATGGCTTTCCCCTATTTTTTCTCTCATGGACTAACACTCTCTACCTCACCTCTCCATTTTCAAAAACCCAATTCCTAAGTTCCACTTACTTACAACTTCTCCCTTGGCTGAAACTCCATTCCCTAAGTTCAGTGCTCTACCTCACTTCTTCATTGGCTAAAACCTGATGCTCTAAGTTCCACTCCCCCTAGCTTTTCTATTTGCCAAAAATGATGTCTTTAGTTTCACTCTCTTCCTTACTTTTCCAATGGCCAAAATTCCATGCCTTAATTTCCACGCCCAATATCACTTCACCATTATCTGAAACATTAAACCTTTATTGACTCTCTTCTTCACTTCACAAGTATCCAAAACCCTACCTAGTTAACTCACTCTCTTTCTCGCCTCTCAATTAGACAATACCCTAAACCTACATTCACTCTCTTTCTCAATTCGTCAGTACCCAAAATCCTATAACCTCAACTTACTCTCTCCTCACTTCATCTACAACGGAAGCCCTAAGACCTTTGCTAAATCTCTTCCTCACTTCACCACTACCTGTACCCTAATCTCACTTAAACCCCTCTTCATCTTTCCCTCTCTACCATACCAGAACTCTGATCCCACCGAAACCATTCATCATCTCTCCCTCTTTAGTCTACCTAAAAAACACACCAAACTATGCTCTCCTCTTCCTTTTTTTCTAGCAACCTAAAAACCCTAACCTAAAATAGTATGAAAAGAGGGGAATCTTCATGCTGTTTATTATATGTTCCAAACTAGAAATCCATGTGATAGTTTATTTCATGCAAAATGTTTATGTGGTAATATATACTCCTTGCAAATCCATATGATAGTTTATTTCATACAAATATATATGTGGTAGCTTTTGGATCATGCAAACAATTATGCGTGTGGCTTTATGTTTATTAAAATTGCATCCACATGATTAGAAGATAAAGTCGTCAATACTTGTGGCTTTACTTTATAAAAATCCCTCCATGTTTGTGGCTTTATGTTTATGAAAAATCCATCCATGTTTGTGGCTTTATGTTCATCAAAATATACCCATTCACATCAAAATATATCCATTCACATTGTTTTATCTTTATCAAAAATCCATCCAAACATGTGACACTATTTTTGGAAAAATCATTCCTGCTTTGTGGTTCTTGTGTGATCCGTTGAATTTTGTCAAGATTAATGTGGTCACATATTTGATATAGAAAATATTAATTTTTTTTTAAGTTTTTTATCTCAATCGTTAGCATGGAATCAAAGAATGTTTTGTGTATTTAGCTATTTATCTCATTTCTTTCTTCTTAATAAAAATTCATAAAATCGATAATTAGTTGGAAAAAGTCCATTCAACCTCAGCATTAAAATGAATAATTTAAGAAATTATTTAACAATAAATAATTTTTAATGGAAGATCACATTAAAAAATATTTTATTCAAACAAGAAAAAGGTAGGCGATTTTATAATCACCTAATTTAGTGCTAACTCATCACACAAGGGAGTTATCCAACTCACGATTTGCCACAAGCAGATGATGGTGATTCATAGACAACCGCAGTAACGATGCAAAGTAAGGAAGAGAATAAGAAGAGGCAGGAATAAGTGTGAGGCAAGATCTGTTTTAATACTTTATAAACTATCCCTTTGACTCGGTAGAAATTCTGGCCTTTTTTAATTTAACATTCAACAAGCATTTCAATGCATGAGTATGAAGGATTTAACACGTTATTTAATATATGTTATGTAACTTCAAAAGAGTATTAAAATATCCTTTAAAATATAAAATATAGCATTCAGATCAAACTCAGCCCGGCTCCAAAGTCCCAAGAAAACCATACACCATAAAAAAATAATATAACTACTTGTTTAAACTGACTTACAAATAAATAAAGTAGGAGTATTGAGTTTTTCAAATTCATTTAATGAGGTTATGTACATATAATCATTACTGTTAATATCAGGGAAGAATTTCTTTCCCGAACTGTTCTCCATACGTCGAGCAGCTCAGGATCAATTGTCTCTCTCTCTCTCTCTAACCTTAAAAACTCAATCCATCCTATTTAAATATCCCTTCCATTCTCTTCATCTTCAGCTCATAAATTCTAACTCTCTCTTTCTCATATTTGATTTATTTCATTTCCTTGTAAAGTATACAGTCATGGTTTCTGCGGATCTAATTCGGACTGTTGTTGGAATCGCTGGCAACGTTATCGCATTAGGCCTCTTTTTATCCCCATTGTAAGTCAGGGCAGCCACTAATCTTGAGAATTTGGAACTAGAAAAGATACAACTTATTCGGTTTTTAGGAATTATTTTTTTTTTAATTTAAATAAATTAAAGAAACTATATTTTTTGTGCTAATTTCTCGGTATTCTTGTTGATATTTTTACTAAAGGCACTAAAATTTTTGATTTTCTGATTTCTCTACCTTATTTANCCTTGTTGATATTTTTACTAAAGGCACTAAAATTTTTGATTTTCTGATTTCTCTACCTTATTCATCTAATCCTTACATTACAACGTAGGATTATACTATAGATTTCTTACAATGCTATAGATTTCTTATATTATAAGTTAATGTAATTCTCTTTTGCNATAGGATTATACTATAGATTTCTTACAATGCTATAGATTTCTTATATTATAAGTTAATGTAATTCTCTTTTGCCCTTTAGGCCAATATTCGTCAGGATATGCAAGAAGAAATCTGTGGAGGAATTCTCAGTTATACCGTATGCAGCCACACTTCTAAATTGCATGCTATGGATGGTCTTTGGGCTGCCCATTGTGCACCCCAATAGCACCCTTGTTCTTACCATCAATAGTGTTGGAACATTAATTGAGCTTTGTTATGTCATCCTCTACCTTGTGTTCTCTACCGGCCCAAAGCGAGTTAAGGCATTGCTGCTCTTTCTAGGAGACCTCATCTTTGTTGGCATTGTAGTTGTCGTGGTTCTAACATGCTTCCAAACACACGATCGCCGCTCCCTCATCGTTGGTATTCTCTGTGTCATCTTTTGCATAATGATGTATCTCGCACCACTTTCTGTTATGGTAGGTGAAACTAGTTATTCTCATATGTATATACATGGTATTTATATCTATTTGCGCAAGTTTTTGATTTGTCATCTTATTTGATATGATGCAGAAAATGGTGATACAAACAAAAAGTGTGGAATATATGCCGCTCTCCATATCAATTGCATCATTTTTTAATGGCCTTTGCTGGACTATCTACGCCCTCATCCGTTTTGATATTTATATTACAGTAATTAAGCTCTCTTCTCTCTTTCTTAAGCAGAAGAAAATTATTAAACTAGTTTTATATTCAAATTAAGATAATAAACTTTTTCTATGTAATGAGAATCAAAATATAGGAACTAATTTTGTGAAATAGGAACGATGTAATGAGAATCAAAATATAAGCAACATTGTTAATAACATATTTAACATTTATAGATTGGTCAAAAAGTGCGACTAAAAGTTATTTGTAAGAAATTAGCATTTATAGGTTGGTGAAAAAGTTAAATATATAAGGGAATATTACTGACATTTCATTGTATTTTATGGAAACCAAATTATGCATAAAACTATATACGGTCTTTATCTTAAATAATCTCACTTCAAAATAAATTTTGAAGCTACAAATATTGCACGAATTCATAAGTGTATAAAATTTTATCAGTGATCTACTTTGACCATATTATTATTTCGTGTTTTACAGATTCCGAACACCTTGGGTCTGCTGTTTTCCATAACTCAGTTAGTGCTGCATGCGATATATTACAAATCAACTAAAAGACAAATTGCAGAGAAGAAGATGAATGGGAAAGTCGGCCTCACAGAAGTGGTTGTCAATGATAAGGCGATGCCACCACGGACAGATGCCTCTCTTAAAATTGCAACAACAGATTGTGAATAAATATAAAAAAATAGAAAGTATGCTATAATCTCATTTAATTATTTGGTGAGCTCAGGTGTTTTCCTATTTTATTTTTTCATTTTGCAGAAATGATTATTTCAATTGTAAAGGAGTGTTAAGCCTTTCAAAAATTCAATGCAAGATAATTAGCTTATTGTTTTGTACTTCTTGCGTGTATATGTTCTTTTTTTTTTCTCGCCCTTGGCATGTGTAAGGCTTTGAAAATTTTTATTTTGAGTCGAGCTAGTTTTTTTTTTTATCTTGAAGAGCTTGATTAAAGATAGAATTTGGTTTGTGGCAATCTCGTCCAAAAATTAAATGCAAGATAATTAATCCAAGCAAGCTCGTCCATAAATCAACATGACCATGTTCAAATGAAGCTATTTGATTAGTCATGCTCGAAAACCAAAATTAGACTTAAAATTAAAATGAGGTAAGTCTGTTTTGATTGAGCCAACACAAAATTAATGAGTACAAATAACTTGTAAAACTTTTCAAAAACATTAAATAAACTATGGAATACAAAGCAGTAAAGCTTTAGTACGAATCAATCCATTTATTTCCTACAATTATAAATAAAATTTCCATTTTATTGATACTTATAAAAAGCGCTTGGGTCTGTTGTTCAAAGCTACAGTAATGCTTTAGACTCCAATGGAGGTCTACATTGGAGTCTAAAGGCCTTCGTTTAAGTAGAACTAAAACTGAATACATGGAATTTAATTTTAGTAGTAATAGCTCTAGTGACAGAAGTGTGACTTTGGGTGATCAAATTATTAAAAGGTGTGAACGATTTAGATATCTTGGGTCTGTTGTCCAAAGTGATGGTGATATAGATGGGGATGTTAATAGTAGAGTTCAAGTTGGTTGGTTGAAGTGGAGGAATGCTTCGGGCCTTTTGTGTGATAGAAAAGTACCGCTAAGACTGAAAGGAAAATTTTATAAGACGGTGGTGAGACCTGCAATGCTCTATGGCGCTGAATGTTGGCCTTTAAAAGAGAAGCATAATAATAAGTTAAGTGTTGCCGAGATGAGAATGATTAGGTGGATGAGTGGCTTTACACTTAGAGACAAAATGCGGAATGAATATATTCGTGATAGGGTTGGTGTAGCTCCTGTGACAGACAAAATTAGAGAAAGTCGTCTTAGATGGTTTGGTCATATTAAACGTCGACCATTAGATGATCCGATTAGGAGAGTAGATGTTTTAAATTCGACTTGTGTTAAGAAAGGCAGAGGTAGACCCAGGAAGACTTGGGCTTATTGTATTAAAAATGATCTTCATTTACTAGAACTAAATGAAAATATGACACTAAATAGGACGCAATGGAGAAAAAGGATTCATGTAGCTGACCCCACGTAGTGGGATTAAGGCTTTGTTGTTGTTGTTGTTGTTGTTGTTACAAAAAGCGCTTAAATTTTAAAAAAATTACTTTCCCCTTATAAACTCATTTTTATTTTTGGCCCTTGCACTATCGACTACTACGAATTAATTCTCAAATTCTCTCGAATGCAATGAATCATAAAATTTGTCAAAAGTATTAGCTAAATAAGCTAATAAAATTACATATGTATTTTAATACTATTTTAAACTGATCTATGTATAATGAGTTTTGTATTTTATGGAATACATTTTCCACTACTAAAAAAAGTTAAATTTCAAGTATGGAAATTTCACGAAGTTACTTGTGAGTATAGCTAGAACATCAATTAAAATAATACTTCTTTCTGTTCTGATTATTGTTCCAACGTAAGTAGGCGAAGCCTCAACAATTGTTTTTACAATAACACAATTTCAAAGATGTAAAATGACCGTAACTTAATTTCAAACACAAAAACTTATGAATTATAATTGTTATTACCAAACATTTCCACTAGAGAGTCCAACACACAAGCAATTAAGATTAGATTTGAGCGATCTACCAATATTTATCGAATATTTACGTCGTCAACTTTGTTACTTTTGAAATAATAAACAACAATATAGGAATCTTCACTATTCTATATTTTTATTATGTGTATCATATTAGAAAGAGGCCTATTTGTTGTATGAGATGCATGAACCTGAAAAAACTTAAGCTATAAACTATTCAACAAAAGACATGAATTAGTTATTGTTGACCTCAATTTAGTGCGAGTCCTCTCGCTCTCTATTGGAACCTAAAGATTGACCTTGGGGCTTCTCTCGTAGCATTCCTAAATCACCAAAAGAACTACTCACCAATATGGAGCTTCAAAACCAAAACCTTTTTCACTTAAACTTCATGAGGTTAAGCCCAGACCCTCTATCCCTGGTTGAGTTGGTTTGGGGTTTTGGCCTAATAGTGACCCAAGCTAATCCCTTTGTAGTAAACCATGCCCTAGGTCACCCATGGAACCCAAAACCCTAGGAGTCTCTCTATGGACTATAGGACCCCTCAATTGACACAAAATTTTTTCAAAGGGATGGAACAACTATCCAAATTAATCCTTAGCCTCACCTAAGTACTTCCCAACCCTAATTGACCTTATAATCAACATGAAATTCCTACACACCAGTTTGAGCCCCAAGGATTGGAACCACTATGGGTTTCTAACACAAACTGGGCCCAACCCAATTTGGGTGAATTAATGGACAATTGACCAAAAAACCTATCTCCACTCAAGGAGTCCATGACCCCAAACCACATAGGGTCAAATTGACAACATGACACCAACCTCCAAAATTTATCAAATTACTTAATTAGATAAATTATGGAAGATCATTAGGGTTATGCTTTTGGACTAAGCCTAAGAACTTTTACATTTGCCCTAAATAAAATACCTAAAGCTCATGTCCCATCTCCCCTAAGGCCCATCGTTCGTGGGTTATCCATAACACAAGCATAACCCATTATGGCACGTGGGCGACACAATATTTAAATCAAATTAATCTAACCTAAATCCAATCACTAAAGGACACAAGTGACACACCCAACCTTGTCACTCATCACATAGAACCTAGCCCATGGTGGGCCAAATCGATCCAAATCTGATCTTATCCATCCACCAAAAGGCTTCCCCAATTAGTATAAGTACTCTACCGTGCCACCCTCACCCACATTGACACCACCATCCCCAACAATGAAAACTAAAAAAACTCCCTTCTCCCTACCAAATGCTTCTAAAATCCGTTAAAAATGCTCTGAGAAGCCACCAAGGATCCTCATGCATAGTTGAGCTTCTCCCATGGCCATGGTTATAAATAGCCATGACTCGAGCCCCTCGCAACACCAGAGAACTACCTAGGCAGTCACTTATCCCCCTTGCTCCTATTATCAAAACTCCTCCCACTGACTGATGCAACTCATTGCCACCATCCTTAGGTCAACTCCAGCATTATACAACCCCAATTTCTTCATTGAAATCTTGGGCAAATTTTGGCCTCGACATCAACTTGTTGAAAACCTTAATCCAACCCCTCCATAAACTTCACATTGAGTTATTCGCTAATAAAAATTAAGCCTTCCCAAGCCCTCCAACCTATCCCAACACCAACCGGAGCCACCATTTGATTTAGGTCATACTTACACCCATCTACATAGAAGATTGATGTGTGGAGTAGGTTCGTGGCGTCAATGTGATGCTCTCTGTGAAGCCAAATTGTGGAGTCACTCCTTAGGATAAGATATGGATTCAAAATTTTAAAATTGAGCCTCAATTTGGTTCTTTATGAAAAAAAATGTACAATGGACATCCACTTAGCCTCAGAGATAAAATCATCTTGATTAGGTGAAGGTTTAGAAACAAAACTCAAGTGACTTTGTTGAGAATTGATCGAGATATTAAGATTTCACTTTCCAAAGTTCGTTTCCATCCATCATGAATCAGAAGATCTCAGTCAAATTTTCTCTAGCCACAGTAAAGTTAGCAAATTTGCAAATTGGTATGTCATCCACCAAGGACAACTCATTGATCATTGAATGAGTAAAAGGTACTAAATTACTTTGAACATAGACCAATCCATGATTTAATCCCAGAAGATTTGAATAGAATTCCTTCACGACAGAGAAAACGGCGTGGACAGTGGTGTAGCAAAACACTTCCCATCGCCTATGTGCTTCAATTTCCTCTACCCACCATCCAGGCATGATGAATCCTCTTTCTCTTATCAATTTCTTCTTCTCCAGAGTTCTATCATGATGCCTTTGTGCATCTTCACTTATGAACTTCTTCTAGACAAAATCTTTCTGATTTGAACTCACCAAAACATTGAAATCCAAGAAATCCTAAGACTTCCTTCACTCCAAAACCTTCTAATTGATGAAGAAAGAATTGAAATGAAGGTTTTGGAGGGTTTTAATGGAGAAACCCATTAAAAAGATGAAAAAACACCAAAATTGTGAATCTGTAACTGAGCACCAGATTTGTGCGCCTAAACGTCATGTTCTCTGTGTGCTGACCCCTAGATGCCAGAACTCAGCGCCTAGGCCCTAAGACATACTTGAACACCGGTTTTCTTTAGGCTGAAATATACATTCTAAACTCCCCTAGGTCACGAATTATATCGATTTAAGAAGTAACAAAAAACATGTGCGACTCTCAAACACAATTACTCATCTTAACCTCCCTTAGGCCTCTTCTTATCAACACCGTTCTCGATTCTCTCTCCCATAGGGATGATGAACCGATGTCATCCGTTTCCATGTATTATAAATAGATAGTGTGGATCGAGTCCGACCACGGAACCACGGAGGAGAAGAACACCAAATCGTGGGCCACCTCTAAGCCTGAGAGGAAAGCACAACCAATCAATGAAAATTCAGCGCTTAGGGTTTTCTAAATTAAATAAATCATGTGGTTTAGGCGATGCCGAGGATGACTCGATGCTTACTCAGCTCGGTGAGAAATTTGGGTTCTGTGAATTAAATAAATAAAAAAGTTAAATAAAACTTTAAAAATTCATAAATCCTTAAATAAAAACCACAAAAATAAAATAAAAATAAAAATGGACTAAGGGAAGAGAGGAGAAAATAATAAAAATAAAAAAGAAATTAATTAAATTATAATGAATTTTTAATTAACTAAATGCTCCAAAGATTATTTTAACTATTAAAATTAATAATAAGACAAAGGAACATGAAATTTTTTAGGGACATTTCCCTGTGCCTTTGGGAACATTTCATGATTTTCCCAAGGTCGGGGAACCTCAATAACATTGCAATGACCAATTTTCTACCAAAAATATAATTGTTTTAAAAGATAATTTTAAAAATTGAAAAAATGGCCAATTAAAATGAAAATTAACATGAAAATATAGGGTAGCAATCTTAAACATTAAAATGACAATTTTAAATCCTACAATCCTAAATATAAATTTCAAAATCAAGGGGTAAAAGTTTAAAATTAAAATTTTGCATCTTAGCAAAAGTTATCCCCGAAACCTAATTTAAAATACAAAATTAAACCTTAGGGGCTTAGCTCAATGAAGGTTTTAAGGGATTGACATCATGATTAAACAATTCTAGGTCTAACCTAACTTGGAACTAGCTCAATTTAAACAATCCTAAGTCCAACCAAACTTGGAATTAACCCAATTTAAACAAACCTAGGTCTAACCAAACTTAGGCCTAACCCAATTTGAGAAACCGTAGAACTAACCCAACATAGACCTAGCCCAATCTAAACAACCCTAGGTCTAACCCAACCTAGACCCAAATCAACTAAATCATCAGGTCAACCTGACTTAACTCTGGTTAACCCAAATCAACTAAATCATTGAGCTAATTAGACCTTACTTGGGATAACCCAAATTAACTTGAGCAATCGATCTAACCCTACCAAACTCGGGTTAACTTAAATTATCGGGTCAACCCAACTTAACTCGGGTTCACCCAAATGAACTTAAATCAATGGGTCAACCCAACCTTACTTGGGTGAACCCAAAAAAAATAAATAACCAAGTTAACTTGATCTAACACATGTCAATCAAAATCAACTCAAATATCTCGGGCCAACCTGAACTAACTCGTGTAAATCCAACTAAATCATTACGCTAACTCGACTCAACTCAAGTTAACCCAAATCACCCAAATCTTCGAGCTAACCCGTCCTAACTCAGGTTAACCCAAATTATCCTAAAAAACCAGGCTAACCCACCCTAACTCGGTTAACCCAAACTAACTTAAACAACAAGGTCAACCCGATCTAACTTGTGTAAGTTGACCTCACTTTTTGTTGAGCTCTATTCTTTCTTCCTTAGAAGCCTAGGATCAGACCATAGGACTTTTCTATTGATTATCCTAGAGGAATAACAATGAAACCCTATCCCATTAGAAATTAAAAACACTTCTTTGCTCTTTTTGGAGTTCCACATGTTTAGTTCTAACCTCTAGCACTTAGTAGGATGGATCAAAGCATGGGGGAGCTCAAAAAGATTCCCGATAGGACGATCTGGCCTTAGGGTTAGCCTTGGGTGGTGTGGTTTGCTCAGTCTTGCACACACACTTAAACCCCTCACTTTCACTCACAAACTAAAAACCTCAACCAAACAAGCTTAACCTAGTTCCCCACTCATTTGGAAACACCTATGGGTGGTCCCCCAAACCCTTAGCCCTAGGCTAAGGTTTGGCTAGGACCAACAGATGGAGGATCCAAGATGGGATCTCCCATGGCCTCAAGTCTCAAAAAGGATAACTTTATGATTTAATTCCTCATTTAACCCTAATTTTACTTAAGTTCCCAACTTTTGTTTTTTAGCCCCAAACAATTCCAAATATACAAAATTGCCGCTGGAACCCTGAATTTTCAAAATTTTCCAAAATCCTCAAATTTTATCCAAATAATCAACCCAAACTACTCAAATTATGCAGAACACTCCAAAATTTCCAAAATTCCCAAAACACCCTCCAAGTTCCCAAATATACAAAAATGCCCCTCATGGCCCAAAAATTCCCAAAACATCTCATATAATTCCAAACATCCCCAAAAGTGATCCTAGACATCCAATGGGCCCAATTTGATTAAATTAACTAATTTTGACAAAAATCCAACTTTACCCCTTAATGCCTAAAGTCTCCAAATAACCCCAAATTTTCACCAAATTGATTTCAAACTTCCCCAAGTTCAAATCAAAATAAAATTTTATCATGTCCCAACCCAATTAAAATCAAATTCAAACCAAATTGAATCCAATTTCAAACTCAAATTCCAAGCCCAATTTAAAAGCCCTAATTTGTCCATTTCCCTACATCTCATCAAATTGAACATCATGCAAATTTGAATCCTAAACTCTTAACAACATTCCTCTAGACCAATTTGAACCTTCAATTAGACTAGAGGCAAACTCAGACTTAACCTAAATCCAACCCAAATAAACCCCCCCCATTTTTGCCCTAAAATTCAAAATATCCAAAATTTAACTTCATTCCTCCCTAATTAAACTCAACTAGTACCCAAATTCATCATGTCAATATCCTACACCAAATTGAATTTCCAATTGACCCAAATACAAACCCTAGAGAAGCCTAAAGCCAAGTCTAAGCTTAAGCCATGACCTTGAACCCAAACCTAAAATTAACCTCAAGCTACTTGGTCTAGCCAAACCTTGGCCACCACAACCACCTTTTGGATGCTAAGACCCAGCCTAGACCACCTAGTACACCCTAGGTGAGCCATGGACCAAAGTTCCTTCAAATTAAGAGATTTTCTCCTAAAATTAGCAAAACTAAGAAGATACTCGCCATTAATCATCAAACCTCCCAACTAATCACATTTAAACTCCCCTGACCTTCCCTGAGCTAGTTAGCCACCAGCCCTGTCATGGCTGGCCGGCCTAGTTGCCAGAAAACCCAAAATTGAGAGAGCCTTCCCTATGGCTTGAACCCAATTGCACTCATCTAATATGGGTAACCCCCATTGGTCACTTGCACCATTCAAACCCTCCACTTAAGCTTCATTTTGGCCACCCAGGCTTGCCTTGTTGGTAGCCATAGGCTGGTCTTTAAATAAGACCCCTCTCATAGCCAAAGGACGAAGAAGTGCTAATTCTCTAGGGAGACTACCAAATTCTCTTCAACCACCCATAGACACTGTCTCTATGAAATTTTAGGCTTAAAATACAGGGAGGTTTTCTGCCACTCAACCAAACTCTCCCAAGCTTCCAATTAAACCTTCTAAAAGCTTCATTAGTCCAAATGAGGAAGTTCCCCACTGAAAGCCCCATTTATTGAGCCCTTTAACCAACTTCTAGACTAAAGCCGCACCACGTGTTGGTTGAACTCCTACTTATACTTTTTACCAGGGCAAGGTGACACTTTGAGGAGGTTTGTTGGACTACAAGGAAGCTTCCACAAGCACCCAATCAAGGCCTCACCTTTTGAGCATAGTTATATTTCAAAAAGCATAATTTTAGATTTGGTTTGGCACTGAGGCACCTACCAATCGGGTAGTCCAGAGCTTAAACGCGGGGTTTGGCGCTTAGGCACCAGTGCACAAATTTTGATATTTTTTATTTTAATTGAAATGCACATCTAACCTAAGTTAGCAACCTCTAAATGATCTTATAAATCTAATTAACTATTTTCTTCCCCTTCAATTCCCTTTTTCTTAAAATTCACCAATTTTCACAAATTCGACTTTACACAAAATTTTACACACAAACAAATACTTAAATTAATTCTCAAACAAATTCAAACACTTATGATACCTAATTTCTATATACAAATAGTCTTGGATGAGATAACTCCTAAACACATACTTCAAACACTAAATAAACTCAACATAAAAACACTTAAAACAAACATAACACTAGTATCAGGACTTTTAAAACAAATAAATACTAACATCAAATAAAAAACTAGACTCTAGAACATAATTCCATTCTCCTTCTAGTGGAACAAACTCTGACCTTTCATTTGTTTCTCTTGAGGCATTTGGAATATAGATCTGATAGAACAAACGGTGGTGACGAACTCTAATTGAGTCTTCTTCAATCCATTTGTTTTTCAAGTACAGAACCTTGTCTGCTTCTTCAATAAAACTTGTATGGCTAAATTGCATCTTAAGTTGCCATCCAATATGCTCCAAATGTGTGTTACTCTCTTTCACATTTGCTTCAATCGAAGTTACATCAGCCTCAATCTTTGTGATCTTCTCCGCTATTCCTTCTATACTATTGCAAGGATTCCAGTGAATAACTCTTGGGCACTTTGACTAACAAACTTTTTCTTCATGGATTCTTCTTTCTTCTTCATTTCAATCTCCCAAGAAGATATTTTTCCAAGATCTCTCACTCTTCACTTAGACTTTAGGATGAAAATTGAAGTGAGGTGAGAATTCCCTTCTTCCATTATTTTTATAGAATTTGGATCAAGCCTAGATCCACTACACACGTTTTCAAACCACTAACTCACGTTTAAATCCACTAAACCACATTTAATTTTTCTAGAAACATAATTTAGCATGTTTTGCTAACTTTCGTGCTTAAGCGTTGACTTTTGGCGCTTAAGCACCGACGCTTAATTTTGTACAATTCTACTTATCGTACAATTACACATTCTAGCATGTCTATGTCATCAATTAAGGTCTTAGAATCATAACTAACTCATTATATCTCTTCAAAAATACTATCACCTTTTCTTAATTAAACAAAACAACAAAACATTCAAAATATAAGCACAAGATAACTATGGATTGCCTCCCACAAAGCACTTGGTTTATCATTGTCAGCCCAACATATTGAGTGCTTATTTTGCTTAACCCAACGTCATAATATCATTCAATTTAAGTTGATCCCCTAATAAGTAGGGTTTCAGCCTATGACCATTAACTTTTATTATTTTTTCACTTTTAGGATCTTTGATATCCATAGCTCCATAGGGATAAACTTTTATTAAAACAAATGGGCCCATCCACCTAGAATTAAGTTTGCCTGGAAGTAATCATAACCTTGCATTATATAGCAAAACCCATTGCTTTTGCTCAAAATTTTTAGTAAGAATCCTTCGATCATGCCACATCTTCATCTTTTCTTTATAAATCTTAACACTCTTAGAAGATTCGTTCCTCATCTCTTCAAGCTCATTTAATTGAAATAATCTTTCCTCACCAGCATCCTTTGAATTATAATTAAATTCTTTAATAACCCAATATGCTTTATGCTTAAGTTCAACTAGTAAATGACAAGCTTTCCCAAAAATTAGCCTTTATGGGGACATTCCCATAGGAGTTTTATATGGAGTCATATAAGCCCACAAAGCATAGTAATGTTTGACGCACTAATCCATTTTTTATGGATTCACTAATTTTTTTAATATTCTTTCAATTTCACTATTGGATAATTTAACCAAATCACTTGTCTGAGGATGATAAGTAGTAGCAATTTGATTGTTGATATGATATTTCTTTAATAGTTTCTCCATCATTGTATTTTTGAATTAACTTCTCCCGCCAGTTATGATCACTCTCGGTATTCCAAATCTATAAAATATGTTCATTCTTAAAAACTTTTCAACACTTTGAGAATCACATTGAGGTAAATCAACAGCTTATATCCATTTGGATACATAGTCTGCTACTAAAAATATATATAAATTTTTGAAAGATGGTATAAATGGTCGCATGAAATATAATCCCCAAACATCAAATATCTCAACTTCCAACACATAATTGACGGGCATCTCATTTCTCTTATAAATATTGCCTACCCCTTGGCATCGATCACAAGTTTTGATTTAAGCTTCAACATCTCTAAAGATTATAGATCAATAAAATCCAGATTGCAAAATTTTGTATGTTGTTTTATCAACTCTAAAATGTCCACCAAAATCAGAATTATAACATTTTTGGACAATTTCATAAGTTTCTTCTAAAGGCACACATCTTCAAATAATAGGATCCTTTCATCGTTTATATAAAAATGGGTCATCCCAAAAATAAGCCTTAGCTTCAAATAAAAATTTTCTCTTTTGTTGATATGTCATTCCATCGGGTATTATATCACTAACAATGAAGATCACAATGTCGGCATTCCATGGAACACACCACTCATTAACACTGAACAAATCTCTATATGGAAAATGTTCATTAATTTCATTTTCAAAACATAGTGGTTTTTCTAATTCAAGCCAAAACAGATGATCAGTAATTTAATTCTTAGCTCCCTTCCTATCTACTATTTGAAAGTTAAATTCTAGCAAAAGAAAAATTCATCTTATCATTCTTGGTTTTGGTTCCTACATTTCATTAAATATTTAATTGCAGAATGATCATTATGCACAACACACTTATTTCCAATTAAATATGATCTGAATTTATCCAAAGCATGTACTACTGCTATTAACTATTTGTTAATTGTGGTATAATTAATTTGAGCTTGATTAAGAGTTGTACTAGCATAGTAGATTAGTTTGAAAATCTTTTCATGCTTCTGTGCTAAAACAACTCCAATAACTTAATCACTTGCATCACACATTAGTTCAAAAGGTTTTTCCAATCTGGTGAAACAATACTTGGTACAATGACTAGTTTTTCTTTTATTAACTCAAAAGCTTTAAGGCACTCCTTATCAAAATTAAAACATACATATTTTTAAGCAAATGTCATAGAGGCTTAGCAATTTTTGAAATAACTTTAATATACCACTTGTAGTATCTAGCATATCCTAAAAAAACCCTCAATTTCCCTCACACTTGTTGGGTAAGGTAAATTAGCGATCACTTGAATTTTTGCAGGCTCTACTTCTATACCATGCTCTGATATTGATGTCCTAAAATAATTCATCCTACTACCATAAATTGACATTTTTCCAAATTAAGAACTAAATTTTTTTCTTCATAGCACTTAAAAACATTTGATAAATGTTCCAAACATGATTCAAATGAAATTTCAAACACTTAAAAGTCATCTATAAGACTTCAATTCCTTTTTAAAATAAATCACTGAAACTAGCCATCATACATCTTTGAAATGCAGTAGGGGCATTACATAAACCAATGGGCATTCTTCTTAAAACAAATGTAACATAAGGACTGGTAAGATTCATTTTCTCTTGATCCACAAGAGCTATTCATACTTGGTGATAACCAGTATATCCATCCAGAAAATAAAAGTATTTATGCCCAGCTACTCTATCCAGCATTTGTTTTAGAAAGGGTAGTAGAAAATGATCTTTCATAGTGGCAAGCTTTACTTTTCTATAATTAATGCACATTTGCCACCCTATGACTTATCTTGTTGGTATTAACTCATAATGTTCATTCATAGTCACAGTCTCTCCACCTTTCTTAGGAACGCAGTTAATTGGACTAACCCAAACACTATTTTAAATAGGGTAGATAATTCTAGCATCTAACAACTTTAAAATCTCTTTCTTAACAACTCCTTTCGTAACAGAATTTAATCTCCTTGAGGACCAACCCTTTTTCTCTTCCAAATGAATTCTATGCATACAAATTGAAGGACTAATTTCTTTAATATCAACAATTGTTCATCCAAAGACTTTCTGATAATTCTTCAAAGTTTTCATTAAACTCATTTCTTCTTCTGTAGTTAATTTCTAGGAAATTATAACAGGTAACGTTGAGGAATAACCTGAAAAGGCATACTTAAATGTTTAGGAAGTAACTTCAACTCATGTTCAAGAGCTTTTTCAATCGATGGAAAAAAAGATTTACCTTTTTCTGTCATGTCCAAAACCTCAAAACTTATTCAAACATAATTCGAATCTTCCTTGTAATAATCTTCAGACTGATCTAATTCCTCTTCTTGCTCGTGTTCCAACTCTTTCATTTGAGATTTCTCTTAATATGTTGTTTTAAAATTAAATTCACTTAAATATTTTATCACATATATTCTATAACATTCATCATCTTTACCTTTTGTAAGGTATTTCATTGATTTGGAAATATAAAACATAAATGTTTGATCATTGACGCACATAGCTAATTCCCCTTTCTGCACATCTATCATTGCTCTTCTTGTAGCTATAAAAGGTCTCCCCAAAATGATAGGTATCTCGTTATCTTCCTCCATATCTAGCTCAATGAAATTCAAAAGAAAGTTAAATTGATCCACATTCACTATGATATCTTCTATGACTCCTTTAAGATATGTTATTGAATGATCTGCTAGTTGCGGAGTTACAGTAGTAGGGGATATTTCACTTAATCCCAATCTTTTAAATATCGATAATGACATAAGGTTAATGCTTGCACCTAAATCACATAGATATTTCGCATAAAATATGTTTCCTATTGCACATGGAATTGTGAATCTACCAAGTTCTTTAAGCTTTACAAGAAGCTTTTTTTGAATTATAGTACTGCACTCCTCACTATGTACAACAGTCTCATTATCTTCAAACTTCATTTTCCTGTTAAGAATATCCTTCATAAACTTCACATAGTTAGCATTTGTTCTAAGGCTTCAGCAAATGAAATATTAATTTTAAGCTTCTTAAAGATTTTCATAAATTTTGAAAGTTGTTTATCTAACTTTTGTTGACAAAGTTTTTTAGGAAATTGAGGTGGTGGATTTTCTAAGTCAATTTTAAGTAGAGAAATTGGTCACTCTAAACCTTTCAGAGCATCCTCTTTAAACTCTTCAATTTGTTTTCTCTCTACTTCAGTCTCTTTTTGAACTTTACCTTCTAATTCTCTTCTGCTTCTTAGTTAAATGGCTTTTACTTACTTTTTATTTTGATCTTTTGGATTTACTTATGTATTACTAGGAAGTTTTCCTTGGGATCTATTTCTTAAAAAATTTGCTATTTGTCCCAATTGATTCTCAACTTTTCTAATTGTAGCTCGTTGAATTTGTAACTGATATCCCAATTGTAACAACATTTCTTTTATAAAAGTCTTTTTCTCCTTGAATTGTATATTAATGTTAAAACTAGTAGAATAAGTAATTTTATAATTACTATTTCCTTAGCTCTTCCAGTTTCCTAATGGGTTTACTTGGTTGTTCCCCCATTGTTGATTATTACCACCTGAAGTATTATTCAAGTTAAAGTTAGGGCGGTTCTTCCAACTTAGGTTATAATAGTTTGAATATAAGTTATTCTGCTTGTGGTTTATTGCATTCAAAGTTTCAAATGATGCTTGACAATCTAGCATTTGACTTAATGAATTATGTTCGATCATTGCAATTGCTTGAGAAAAATTCTTTCCAAATTTGTCTAACTTCCTTGAAATTGTAGCAACTTGATTTGTTAACATTGCAAAAGCATCAGATTCATGAATATAGGCTAGTTTCTTAGGATTTACCCTTTCATAAAGCCTATGAAATTAATTAGTACAGATATCTTCAATTTAAGCATAAGCATCATAAAATGGTTTTGAATTCAATGAACAATTAGCAGCGACATCCATAATAGATCTAAGAGAATTAGCTAATCCATTGTAAAAAGTTTGAATTACTAAATAATCTGGTATAGCATGGTGTGGACACTTTCTCAGCAGTTATTTAAATCATTCTCATGCTTCATAAATAGAGTCCCCTTCAAATTGACAAAAAAGATGTAATATCATTTCTAAACTTTGTAGCTTTTTATGCTGGAAAATATTTAACAAGGATTTTCTGTACTAAATCACACCATGTTCTGATAATCCAGGTCCAAAAAATGTAACCATATCTTACCCTTATCCCTCAGTGAGAAAGCAAAAGGTCTAAGTCTTATTGACTCATCTGATACACCATCATATTTAACTGTAGCACACAATTCTAGAAAATTGATAAGATACAAATTTGGATCTTCAGTTGGTGCTCCCCCAAACAAATTATTTGATACCATTTGGATAATAGTGTGCTTAGGTTCAAATGAGTTAGCCACTACAACAGGTTTTTTAATACTACATTGAAGTTCATCCACCATAGGGTTTGCAGAATCTCTTAATGGTATAAACTCTTGATTAAATTTCAGCATTTTGATTGTTCTGATATGTCTGTTTTGAAATTTTTTATTTTTTTTCAGCAATTTAATGTTTTTAAATTTTTCGAATAGTTCTTTCTAATTCAGAATTATAGGGTATTTGTCCTTTAGAACCTGAACTACACATACATTACTATGAAACACATAAAATAAAAACACACAATCAAGAACCTTATATAAAAACAACACTACAATCTCCCTATAATAGGTTTAAAAGTTTAAATATGAGTTTTTAAAAATAGAAATCTGCTTTCTATAAATATCTTAAAAAATTTTGTATATTTCTCCCTAACAACGGCTCCAAAAACTTGATCCCGACTTCTTATATGTTAATGTGATGTATGTGATTATTTTCTTTATTTTCCTTACTTATAATTCTTACTTTGCAACGAAGTCAAAAACCTGATCACCAGCAACAGTTAGGCAAAAACCTGACTTTGAAACAAATAAGAATACAAATATTATATTTAAAAATGGGATAGTACGCAAGTATATGTTTTATTATCAAATAATATAGGACTTGTGAATTAAGCCCCGAATATCAATCCCATAGGGAAAACTATAATATGCAACTATAAATGAAAAGAAATTAGATAACAAATTCTCCTTAGCAAAATGTTCTTACTCAAACTTTAGATGTTATAATAGGAATGAAAGTTGGATTCTTTTTGTGATTTTTTATAAATGAAAATAAAGTAAGATCCTAACTAAACTTAACTAGATACTTGTAAAATGAAGGAACTATAAATAAAATATCTTTTTTCACATCATGAACCAGTAATAAGTATAAGAATTCTCTTGCAGAAGTATACAAAATGTGTTGTGCCAAATAGGAGCAATAAAATTCTTAACCTTTACTAGAGATGCTATAAAGAACATTGACTAATTTAAAGTATGAATTGTCTTAAACACGGGTTTGGTAAGGAAGATAATAGCTCTAACTCTAGATAATTCCCATTTTCGTGGCTTTATCTTTATGAAAAATCCATCCAAATACGGGTCACTTGTTTTGGAAAAATCATTCCTGCCTTGTGGTTATTATGTGACCCGTTGAATTTTGTAAAGCCTCTTGTGGTCACATATTTGATATAGAAAATATTAATTTTTTCTTAAGTTTATTATCTCAATCGTTAGCATGGAATCAAAGAATGTTTTGTGTATTTAGCTATTTATCTCATTTCTTTCTTCTTAATAAAAATTCATAAAATCGATAATTAGTTGGAAAAAGTCCATTCAACCTCAGCATTAAAATGAATAATTTAAGAAATTATTTAACAATAAATAATTTTTAAAGGAAGATCACATTAAAAAATATTTTATTCAAACAAGGAAAAAGGTAGGCAATTTTATAATCCCCTAATTTAGTCTTTTGATTTTTCCTCTCGTAAATTTATCACACAAAGGAGTTATCCAACCCACGATTTGCCACAAGCAGATGATGGTGATTCATAGACAACCGCAGTAACGATGCAAAGTAAGGAAGAGAATAAGAAGAGGCAGGAATAAGTGTGAGGGAAGACCTGTTTTGATACTTTATAAACTATCCTTTTGACTGGGTAGAAATTCAGGCCATTTTTTATTTAACATTCAACGAGCATTTCAATGCATGAATATGAAGGATTTAACACGTTATTTAATATATGTTATGTAACTTCAAAAGAGTATTAAAATTTCGTTTAAAATATAAAATATAGCATTCAGATCAAACTCAGCCCGGCTCCAAAGTCCCAAGAAAACCATACACCATAAAAAAATAATATAACTACTTGTTTAAACTGACTTACAAATAAATAAAGTAGGAGTATTGAGTTTTTCAAATTCATTTAATGAGGTTATGTACATATAATCATTACTGTTAATATCAGGGAAGAATTTCTTTCCCGAACTGTTCTCCATACGTCGAGCAGCTCAGGATCAATTCTCTCTCTCTCTCTCTCTAACCTTAAAAACTCAATCCATCCTATTTAAATATCCCTTCCATTCTCTTCATCTTCAGCTCATAAACTCTAACTCTCTCTCTCATATTTGATTTATTTCATTTCCTTGTAAAGTATACAGTCATGGTTTCTGCGGATCTAATTCGGACTGTTGTTGGAATCGCTGGCAACGTTATCGCATTAGGCCTCTTCTTATCCCCATTGTAAGTCAGGGCAGCCACTAATCTTGAGAATTTGGAACTAGAAAAGATACAACTTATTCAGTTTTTAGGCATTATTTTTTTTTTAATTTAAATAAATTAAAGAAACTATATTTTTTGTGCTAATTTCTCGGTATCCTTGTTGATATTTTTACTAAAGGCACTAAAATTTTTGATTTTCTGATTTCTCTACCTTATTCATCTAATCCTTACATTACAACGTAGGATTATACTATAGATTTCTTACAATGCTATAGATTTCTTATATTATAAGTTAATGTAATTCTCTTTTGCCCTTTAGGCCAATATTCATCAGGATATGCAAGAAGAAATCTGTGGAGGAATTCTCAGTTATACCGTATGCAGCCACACTTCTAAATTGCATGCTATGGATGGTCTTTGGGCTGCCCATTGTGCACCCCAATAGCACCCTTGTTCTTACCATCAATAGTGTTGGAACATTAATTGAGCTTTGTTATGTCATCCTCTACCTTGTGTTCTCTACCGGCCCAAAGCGAGTTAAGGCATTGCTGCTCTTTCTAGGAGACCTCATCTTTGTTGGCATTGTAGTTGTCGTGGTTCTAACATGCTTCCACACGCATGATCGCCGCTCCCTCATCGTTGGTATTCTATGTGTCATCTTCTGCATAATGATGTATCTTGCACCACTTTCTGTTATGGTAGGTGAAACTAGTTATTCTCATTTGTATATACATGGTATTTATATCTATTTGCGCAAGTTTTTGATTTATCATCTTATTTGTTATGGTGCAGAAAATGGTGATACAAACCAAAAGTGTGGAATATATGCCGCTCTCCATATCAATTGCATCATTTTTTAATGGCCTTTGTTGGACTATCTACGCCCTCATCCGTTTTGATATTTATATTACAGTAATTAAGCTCTCTCCTCTCTTTCTCAAGCAGAAGAAAATTATAAAACTAGTTTTATATTCAAATTAAGATAATAAACTTTTTCTATGTGATGAGAATCAAAATATACGAACTAATATATTCAAATAGGAACAATGTAATGAGAATCAAAATATAAGCAACATTGTTAATAACATATTTAACATTTATGGATTAGTCAAAAAGTGCGACTAAAAGTTATTTGTAAATAATTAACATTTATAGGTTGGTAAAAAAACTAAATTATATACGGGAATATTACTGACATTTTATTATATTTTATGGAAACCAAATGATGCATAAAATTATACACGGTCTTTATCTCAAATAATCTCACTGTAAAATAAATTTTGTAGCTACGAATATTGAACGAATTCATAACTGTATAAAATTTTATTAGTGATCTATTTTGATCAATATTATTTCGTGCTTTACAGATTCCGAACACCTTGGGTCTACTGTTTTCCATAACTCAATTAGTGCTGCATGCCATATATTACAAATCAACCAAAAGACAAATTGCAGAGAAGAAGATGAATGGGAAAGTCGGCCTCACAGAAGTGGTTGTCAATGATAAGGCGATGCCACCACGGACAGATGCCTCTCTTAAAATTGCAACAACAGATTGTGAAAAAATATAAAAAAAATAGAAAGTATGCTATAATCTCATTTAACTATTTGGTGAACTCAGCAGTTTTTCTTTTTTATTTTTTCATTTTGCAGAAATGATTGCCTCTATTATAAAGGAGTGTTAAAACATTCAAAAATTCAATGCAAGCTAATTAGCTTATTGTTTTGTAGTTCTTGCGTGTATATGTTCTTTTTTTTCTCGCCCTTGGTCATGTGTAAGGCTTTGAAAATTTATATTTTGAGTCGAGCTAGTCTTTTTTATTTTGAAGGGCTTGATTAAAGATAGAATTTGGTTTGTGGATTATCATAATTAATCCAAGCAAGCTCGTCCATAAATCCAGACGAGCATGTTCAAATGAAGCTATTTGATTAGTCATGCTCGAAAACCAAAATTAGACTTAAAATTAAAATGAGGTAAGTCTGTTTTGATTGAGTCAACACAAAATTAATGGGTACAAATAACTTGTAAAACATTTCAAAAACATTAAATAAACTATGGAATACAAAGAGGTAAAGCTTTAGTACGAATCAACCCTTTTCTTTTCTACAATTATAAATAAAATTTCCATTCTATTGATACTTATAAAAAGCGCTTAAATTTTAAAAAAAAAATTACTTTCCTTACACTATCGACTATTATGAATCAATCCTCAATATGGTCTCATCAAATTCTATTGATTGCAATGAATCATAAGATTTGTCAAAAGTTTTGGTTAAATAAGCTAATAAAATTACTTATGCATTTTAATACTATCTTAAATTGATCTATGTATAAAGAGTTTTGTATTTCATTGAAGACATTTTCCACTACTAAAAATAATTAAATTTCAATATGAAACTTTCACAAAGTTAGAACATAAGTAGTTGGAATAGCTAGAACATCAATTAAAATAATACTTTTTTCTGTTGTGATTATTGTTCCAACATAAGTTTTCGAAGCCTCAACAAATTTTTTTACAATAACATAATTTCAAAGATGTAAAACGACCGTAACTTAATGTCAAACTTAAAAAATTATGAATTATAATTTTTATTACCAAACATTTCCACTAGAGTGTCCAACACACAAGCAATTAAGATTCGCTTTGAGCGATCTACCAATATTTATCGAATATTGTCGTCATCAACTTTGTTACCTTTTAAATAATAAACAACAACATAAGAATCTTCACTATTCTATGTCTTTATTATGTGTATCTTATTAGAAAGAGGCATATTTGTTGTATGAGACGCATGAACCGGAAAAAACTTAAGCTATAAGCTATTCAACAAAAGACATGAATTAGTTATTGTTGACCTGAATTTAGTGAGAGTCCTCCCACTCTCTATGAGAACCTAAAGATTGACCTTGGGGCTTCTCTAGTAGCCTTCCAAAATCACCAAAAGAACTACTCACCAATATGGAGCTTCAAAACCAAAACCTTTTTAACTTAAACTTCATGAGGTTAAGCCAAGACCCTCTACCCCTGGTTGAGTTGGTTTAGGGTTTTGGCCTAATAGTGACCAAAGTTAATCCCTTTGTAGTAAAGCATGCCCTGGGTCACCCTAGTAGTCTCTCTATGGACCATAGGACCCCTCAATTGACACAAAAAATTTTCAAAGGGATGGAACAACTATCCAAATTAATCCTTAGCCTCACCTAAGTACTTCGCGACCCTAATCAACCTTATAATCAACATGAAATTCTTACACACCAGTTTGAGCCACAAGGATTGGAACCACTACCAACCCAAACTGGCAATTTGGGTAAATTAGTGGACAATTGACCCCAAAACCTAGCTCCACTCAAGGAGGTCATGACCCAAACCACATTGGGTTAAATTGACAACATAGCACCAACCTCAAAAATTTATCTAATTACTTAATTAGATAAATTATGGAAGATCATTAGGGTTATGCTTTTGGACTAAGCTTAAGAACATTTACATTTGTCCTAAATCAAATACCTAAAGCTCATGGCCCATCTCCCCCATGGCCCCTCGCTCATGGGTTACCCATGACACAAGCATAACCCATTATGGCACGTGGGTGACACAACATTTAAATCAAATTAATCTAACCTAAATCCAATCACTAAAGGACACAAGTGACACACCCAACCTTGTCACTCCTCACATGGAACCTAGCCCATGGTGGGCCAAACCGGTCCAAATCTGATCTTGTCCACCCACCAAAAGGCTTCCCCAATTAGTATAAGTACTCTACCGTGCCACCCTCACCCACATTGACACCACCATCCCCAACAATGAGAATTGGGAAAGCTTCCTTCTCCCTACCAAATGCTTCTAAAATCTATTAAACATGCTCTGAGAGGCCACCAAGGATCCCCATGCATAGTTGAGCTTCTCCCATGGCCATGGTTATAAATAGCCATGACTCGAGCCCCTCGCAACACCAGAGAACTACCTAGGAAGTCACTTAGCCCCCTTGCTCCCATTATCAAAACCCCTCCCACTGACCAATGCAACTCATCCCCACCATCCTTAGGTCAATTCCACCATTATACAACCCCAATTTCCTCATTGAAATCCTAGTTAAATTTCGGCCTCAACATCAACTTGCTGAAAACCTTAATCCAACCACTCCCCAAGCTTCACATTGACTTATTCACCAATAAAAATTAAGCCTTCCCAAGCCCTCCAACCCATCCCAACACCAACCGAAGCCACCATTTGATCTAGGTCATACTTAGACCCATCTACATAAAAGATTGATGTGTGGAGTAGGTTCGTGGCATCAATGTGACGCTCTCTGTAAAGTCCAATTGTGGAATCACTCCTTAGGATATGATATGGATTCAAATTTTTAAAATTGAGCAGCAATTTGGTTCTTTATGAAAAAAATTTACAATGGACATCCACTTAGCCTCAGCTATAGAATCATCCTGATTAGGTGAAGGTTTAGAAACAAACCTCAAGTGATTTTGTTGAGAATTGATCAAGATATTAATATTTTACTTTCCAAAGTTCGTTTCAATCCATCATGAATCAGAAGATCTCAGTCAATTTTTTTCTAGTCACAGAAAAGTTAGCAAATTTTCAAATTGGTATGTCATCCAACAAGGACAACTCGTTCATCATTGAATGAGTAAAAGGTACTAAATTACTTTGAACATAGACCAATCCATGATTTAATCCCAGAAGATTTGAATAGAATTCCTTCACGACAGAGAAAACAATGGTGACAGTGGTGTAGAAAAACACTTCCCATCGCCTATGTGCTTCAAGTACCTCTGCCCACCCTCCAGGCACGATGAATCCTCTTTCTCATATCAATTTCTTCTTCACCAGAGTTCTATCATGATGCCTTTGTGCATATTCACTTATGAACTTCTTCTGAACGAAATCTTCCTGATTTGAACTCACCGAATCATTGAAATCCAAGAAATCCCAAGACTTCCTTCACTCCAAAACCTTTTAATTGATGAAGAAAAAATGAAATGAAGGTTTTGAAAGGTTTTAATGGTGAAACCCATTAAAAAAAACTGAAAAAACACCAAAATCGTGAATCTGTAACTATGGCACCTAAGCACCAGATTTGGGAGCCTAAGCGTCATGTTCTCTGGGTGCTGACCCCTAGACGCCAAAACTCGGCGCCTAGACGCCAATACATACTTGAACACCAGTTCGCCTTACGTCGAAATATACATTCTAATCTTCCCTAGGCCACGAATTATATCAATTTAAGAAGTAACAACACATGTGTGACTCTCAAACTCAATTACTCATCTTAACCTCCCTTAGGCCTCTTCTTATCCAAACTGTTCACGGATCTCTCTCCTACTCTCTCCCATAGGGACGATGAACCAATGTCATGAATTATAAATAGATAGTGTGGATCGAGTCCGACCACTGAACCACGGAGGAGAAGAACACCAAACCGTGAGCCACCTCAATGCCCGAGAGGAAAGCGCAACCAATCAACAAAAATTCAGCGCTTAGGGTTTTCTAAATTAAATAAATCATGTGGTTTAGGTGATGCCGAGGATGACTCGGTGCTTACTCAGCTCAGAGAGAAATTCGTGTTCTCTGAATTAAATAAATCAAAAAGTTAAATAAAACTTTAAAAATTCATAACTCCTTAAATAAAAACCACAAAAATAAATCTAGACTAAGGGAAGAGGGGAGAAAATAATAAAAATAAAAAACAAATTAATTAAATTTTAATGAATTTTTAATTAACTAAATGCTTCAGAGAGTATTTTAACTATTAAAATTAATAATAAGACAAAGTAACATGAAACTTTTTAGGGACATTTCCCCGTGCCTCAGGGAACATTTCATGATTTTCCCAAGGTTGGGGGAACATCAATAACATTGAAAGGACCAATTTTCTACCTAAAATATAATAGTTTTAAAAGATAATTTTAAAAAATTTAAAAATGCCAATTAAAATGGAAATTAACAAGAAAACATAGGGTAGCAATCCTAAACATTGAAATGACAATTTTAAATTCTGCAATCCTAAATATAAATTTCAAAATCAAGGGGTAAAAGTTTAAAATTAAAATTTCGCATCTTAGCAAAAGTTATCCCTTAAACCTAATTTAAAATAAAAAATTAAACCTTAGGGGCTTAGCTCAATGAAGGTTTTAAGGGATTTACATCATGATTAAAAAATTCTAGGTCTAACCTAACTTGGAACTAGTTCAATTTAAACAATCCTAAGTCCAACCAAACTTGGAATTAACCCAATTTAAACAAACCAGGATCTAACCAAATTTAGACCTAACCCAATTTGAGCAACCGTAGGACTAACCCAACATAGACCTAGCCCAATCTAAACAACCCTAGGTCTAACCCAACCAAGAACAAATCAACTAAATCATCAGGTCAACCTGACCTAACTCTGGTTAACCCAAATCAACTAAATCATTGAGCTAATTAGACCTAACTTGGGATAACCCAAATTAACTTGAGCAATTGTTCTAACCCTACCAAACTCGGGTTAACCTGAATTAACTTAAATTATCGGGTCAACCCGACTTAACTTGGGTTCACCCAAATGAACTTAAATCAATGGGTCAACCCGACCTTACTTTGGTTAACCCAAAACAAATAAATCACCAAGTTAACTTGAACTAACACATGTTAATCCAAATCAACTCAAACATCTCGGGCCAACCTGAACTAACTCGTGTTAATCCAACTAAATCATTAGGCTAACTCGACCCAACTCAAGTTAACCCAAATCACTTAAATCTTCGAGCTAACTCGTCCTAACTCGGGTTAACCCAAATTATCCTAAAAACCAGGCTAACTCACCCTAACTCGGTTATTCCAAACTAACGTAAACAACCAGGTTAGGTTGAGTTGACCTCACTTTTTGTTGAGCTCTATTCTTTCTTCCTTAGAAGCTTAGGATCAAACCATAGGACTTTCCTGTTGACTATCCTGGAGGACTAGCAATGAACCCCTACCCCATTAGAAATTAAAAACACTTCTTTGCTCTTCTTGTAGTTGCACATGTTTTTTTCTAACCTCTAGCACTTAGTAGGATGGAGCACAGCATGGGGGAGCTCAAAAAGAGACCTGATAGGATGGTCTGGCCTTAGGGTTAGCCTTGGGTGGTGTGGTTTGCTCAGTCTTGCACGCAAACTTGAACCCCTCACTTTCACTCACAACCTAAAACCCTCAACCAAAAAAACTTAACCTGGTTCCCCACTCTTTTGGAAACACCTATGGGTGGTTCCCTAAACCCTTAGCCCTAGGCTGAGGTTTGGCTAGGACCAACAGATGGAGGATCCAAAATGGGATATCCCTTGGCCTCATGTCTCAAAAAGGATAATTTTATGATTTAATTCCTCATTTAACCCTAATTTTACCTAAGTTTCCAACTTTTGTTTTTTAGCCCCAAACTATTCCAAATATACCAAATTGCCCCTGGAACCCTGAATTTTCAAAATTTTCCAAAATCCTTAAATTTTATCCAAATAATCAACCCAAACCACTCAAATTATCCAGAACACCCCAAAATTTCCAATATTCCCAAAACACCCTCTAAGTTCCCAATTATACCAAAATGCCTCTCATTGCCCAAAATTCCCAAAACTTCTCATATAATTCAAAACATCCCCAAAACCGATCCTAAACATTCATTGGGCCCAATTTGATCAAATTAACTAATTTTGACAAAAATCCAACTTTACCCCTTAAAGCTTAAAGTCTCCAAATCACCCTAAATTTTCACCAAATTGATTTCAAACTTCCCCAAGTTCTAATCTAAATAAAATTTCATCATGTCCCAACCCAATTAAAATCAAATTCAAACCCAATTGAATCCAGTTTCAAACTCAAATTCCAAGCCCAACTTAAAAGCCCCAATTTGTCCATTTCCCTAAATCTCATCAAATTGAACCTCATGCAAATTTGAATCCTAAACTCTTAACAATATTCCTCTAGAACAATTTGAACCTTCAATTGGACTAGAAGCAAACTCAGACTTAACCTAAATCCAACCCAAATAAAAAGCCCCCATTTTTGCCCTAAAATTCAAAATATCCCCAAATTTAACTTCATTCCTCCCAATTTCCAACTCAAATGGTACCCAAATTCCTCATGTCAATATCCTACACTAAATCGAACTTCCAATTTTGCTAATATAGAAGCCTAAACCCAAGCCTAAGCTTAAGCCATGACCTTGAACCTAAACCTACAATTAACCTCAAGCAACTTGGTCTAGCCCAACCTTGGCCACCACAACCACCTTTTGTACGCTAAGACCCAGCCTAGATCCTCCTAGCACACCCTATGTGAGCCATCGACCAAGGTTCCTTCAAATTAGGAGATTTTCTCCTAAAATTAGCGAAACTAAGAAGATACTTTCCATCAACCATCAAACCTCCCAACTAATCACATTTAAACTCCCCTGACCTTCCCTGAGCTAGTTAGCCACCAGTCTT
This sequence comes from Phalaenopsis hybrid cultivar, assembly GCA_002079205.1. Taxonomy (NCBI): domain Eukaryota; kingdom Viridiplantae; phylum Streptophyta; class Magnoliopsida; order Asparagales; family Orchidaceae; genus Phalaenopsis; species Phalaenopsis hybrid cultivar. Next base: position 37,036 of record JXCR01143861.1, read on the forward strand.
GCCATGGCTGGCCAGCCTAGTTGCCAGAAAACCTAAAATTGAGAGAGCCTTCCCTATGGCTTGAACCAAATTGCACTCATCTAATGTTGGTAAACCCCATTGCTCACTTGCACCACTCAAACCCTCCACTTAAGCTTCATTTTGGCACCCAGGCTTGCCTTGTTGGTAGCCATAGCCTGGTTGAACTCCTACTTATAATTTTTACTAGGGCAAGGTGACACTTTAAGGAGGTTTGTTGGACTACAAGGAAGCTTCCACAAGCACCCAATCAAGGTCTCACCTCTTGAACATAGGTATATTTCAAAAACCATAATTTTAGCTTTGGTTTGGCACTGAGGCACCTACCAATCATGTAGTCCAACACTTAAGCGTGGGGTTTGGCGCTTAGGCGCCAGTGCACAAATTTTGATATTTTTTATTTTCATTGAAATGCAAATCTAACCTAATTCAGTAAACTCTTAAAGATCTTGTAAATCTTATTAACTATTTTCTTCCCCTTCAATTCTCCTCTTTCTCAAAATTCAACAATTTTCACAAATTCAACCCTACACAAAATGACACAAAATTTTACACACACAAAAATACTGAAATTAGTTCACAAAACATTAGTTCAAAAGGTTTTTCCAATCTGGTGAAATAATAATTGGTACAGTGAGTAATTTTTCTTTTATTAACACAAAAGCTCTAAGGCACTCCTTATCAAAATTAAAACATACAACTTTTTTAAGCATAAGGCATAGAGGCTTAGCAATTTTTGAAATAACTTTAATATACCGCCTGTAGTATCTAGCATATCATAAAAAACCCTTATTTTCCCTCACACTTGTTGGGTAAGGTAAATTAGCGATCACTTGAATTTTTGTAAGGCCTATTTCTATACCATGTTTTGATATTAATGCCCTAAAATAATTCCTCCTACAATCATAAATTGACAATTTTCCCAGTTAAGAACTATTTTTTTTTTCACAGCGCTTAACAACTTTTGATAAATGTTCCAAACATGATTCAAATGAAGTTCCAAACACTGAAAAGTCATCCATAAAACTTCAATACCTTTTTAAAATAAATCTCTAAAAGTTTCTATCATACATCTTTGAAATGTAGTAGGGGCATTACATAAATCAAACGGTGTTCTTCTAAAAATAAATGTAACATAAGAACTGGTAAAAGTCATTTTCTATTGATCCTCAAGAGCTATTTATATTTGGTGATAACCAATAAATCCATCCAGAAAAAAAAAGTATTTATGCCCTGCTACTCTATCCAACATTTTTTTTCTAGAAAGGGTAGTAGAAAATGATCTTTCCTAGTGGCAAGCTTTACTTTTCTATAATCAATGCATATTCACCACCCTGTGACTTATCTTGTTGGTATTAACTCATAATGTTCATTCATAGCCACAGTCACTCCTCCATTCTTAGGAATGCAGTTAATTGGACTAACCCAAGTACAATTTGAAATAGGGTAGATAATTCCAGCATCTAACAACTTTAAAATCTCTTTCTTAACAACTTCTTTCATAACAAAATGTAATCTACTTGAGGATCAACTCTTAGTTCTCTTCCAAATGAATTCTATGCATACAAATTGAAAGACTGATTTCTTTAATATCAACACTTGTTCATCCAAAGACTTTCTTATAATTCTTCAAAGTTTTCATTAAACTCATTTCTTCTTCTGCAGTTAATTTCTAGAAAATTATAACAGGTAATGTTGAGGAAAAACCTAAAAAGGCATACTTTAAATGTTCAAGAAGTAACTTCAACTCATGTTCAGGAGCTTTTTCAATCGATGAAAAAAAAGATTTACCTTTTTCTATCTTGTCCAAAACTTCAAAACTTTCTCGATCATAATTCGAATATTCCTTGTAAAAATCTTTAGATTGATTTAATTCCTCTTCTTGCTCATGTTCCAACTCTGTCATTTGAGATTTCTCTTAATATGTTGTTTTAAAATGAAAGTCACTTAAATATGTTATCACATCTATTCTATAACATTCATCATATTTACCTTTTGTAAGGTATTTCATTGATTTGGAAATATTAAACATAAATGTTTGATCATTGACGCGCATAGTTAATTCCCCTTTATGCACATCTATCATTGCTCTTCTTGTAGCTATAAAAGGTCTCCCCAAAATGATAGGTATCTCCTTATCTTCCTCCATATCTAGCTCAATGAAATCCAGAAGAAAGTTAAATTGATCCACATTCACTATGATATCTTCTATGACTCCTTTAAGATATGTTATTGAATGATCTGCTAATTGCGGAGTTACAGTAATAGGGGATATTTCTCTTAATCCCAATCTTTTAAATATCGATAATGGCATAAGTTTAATGCTTGCACCTAAATCACATAAAGATTTCCCATAAAATATGCTTTTTACTGCACATGGAATTGTGAATCTACCAAGATCTTTAAGCTTTACAGGAAGCTTTATTTGAATTATAGCAGTGCACTCCAAACTAAGTGCAACAGTTTCGTTATCTTGGAACTTCATTTTCCTGTTAAGAATATCCTTCATAAACTTCACATAGCTTAGCATTTGTTCTAAGGCTTCAGCAAATAAAATATTAATTGTAAGCTTCTTAAAGATTTCCATAAACTTTGAAAGTTGTTTATCTAACTTTTGTTGATGAAGTTTTTTAGGAAATTGAGGAGGTGGATTTTCTAAGTCAATTTTAAGTAGAGAACTTGGTGTCTCTAAACCTTTCAGAGGATCCTCTTTAGACTCTTCCATTTGTTTTCTCTCTACTTCAGTCTCTTTTTGAACTCTACCTTCTAATTCTCTTCCGCTTCTTAGTTGAATGACTTTTACTTACTTTTTATTTTCGTCTTTTTTAGATTCACTTCTATATTACTAGGAAGTTTTCCTTGGGATCTATTTCTTAAAAAATTTGATATTTTTCTCAATTGATTCTCAACTTTTCTAATTGTAGCTTGTTAAATTTGTAACTGATATCCCATTTGTAACACCACTTCTTTTATAGAAATCTTTTTATCCTTGAATTGTGTATTACTGTTAAAACTAGTAAAATAAGCAAGTCTATAATTATTATTCCCTTAGTTGTTCTTACTTGGTTGTTCCCCCATTGTTGATTATTACCACCTGAAGTATTATTCCAGTTAGAGTTAGGGTGGTTCTTCCAACTTGGATTAGAATAGTTTGAATATAGGTTATTCTGATTGTGGTTTATTGCATTCAAAGTTTCAAATGATGCTTGACAATTTAGCATTTGACCTAATGAATTATCTTCGATCATTGCAAGTGCTTGAGAAAAATTCTTTCCAAACTAGTCTAACTTCCTTGAAATTGTAGCGACTTGATTTATTAACATGGCAAAAGCATCAAATTCATCAATATAGGCTACTTTCTTAGGATTTACCCTTTCAGAAAGCCTATGAAATTAATTAGTAGAGATATCTGCATTATGTGTCTACCACAAATTAAACTCACATCTACTCTCCCTCCAATTTTAAATCAACAATGAATTTCCTAATGATTTCAATCTTAGGATGATATCAAGTGAAATTTTATAATAGAGTTAAATATAGGGGTTCTGCAAGCTGTACATTGTTAACATCTAAAAAGAACAAGGCAGGCTTGTCATTTTTTAGTAGGGAAATTTTGTTGATGTGCAACGTAGTAGTTACAAGCCTTAAGGAGACATAGGCTTAGGAATTCTACATCATGCCAAGGTAAGAATGTCTATCTAGCACCAAAGAAATAGATGCAAAGAAGTAGAGGACTTCAACTGGCAGCTTAGAAGGTCAAAAAACGAAAACAGCAGATTGCAACCCAATGGAGCACTAATAGACACCATTGGAATAGTAACCACCGGCCAAAATGCCGCAAGATAGTAAAGAATTAGAGAGAACCCAATTAGAAACTACCCACAACCATCTTTTCACTTTAAAGTTAAATATTTTATGCAAGACACCACATCATCCAAAACCAATTTTACTCCAACTTTCCCCCCAAAATGCCTCCTTAAAATCTCTTCCCACTTAACGCGTTATCCATCTGAAATGCCTACATTTCCTCATCATTCTCTTTTGTGTGAACACTCTCTTTCTCCTCTCCTCTCAAGAATAAGCCTCATGTCCTCTCCTCTCCTCTCAAAAACAGTCCACTCTCTCTCCCTCTCCTATACCTTATATTCCTCCACACAACAATAAGACTCCATATTAAGAAAGGTAGGGATACTTCATCTTCCAAGCAAGTAAAAAAAAAAGTTCCACCCAAAAGCAAAGGTATTGAACACCAACCACTCTAATATTTTTATGCAAGTCTTTCATAATGTAAGCTGTGGAATCTTCATGTTATTTATTGTATGTTACAAACTAGAAATCCATGTGATAGTTTATTTCATGCAAAATTTTTAAGAGGTCTCGGCGTCGATGATATGAAATTTAACGGTTATTACGAGTTCTCCAACCTTCATAAGTAATGAGATTGATTCTAGGGCTCTTTCTCCCTTTTGGTTGAATCCTCTTAACATCATCTTATCAGGGATGAGCTCCTGAACGTCTAAGTCCAAATATGCTAACTTCCGTAGACTCATCAAGTTAAGAGATGCTCCAGGATCCACTAAAACTCTGGATAACACAAATCTGCCAATGTTGACGAAGATGTAGAGTGGACGGTTGTGGTCGGTGGTACCGAGCAACAAGTCTTCATCTGTAAAGGTTACCCCTGACTGTTCTCTCAACAAGAAAACTTCATCTGAGGATGTGCTAGCCAACTGAGCTAAGTAAATTTCTGGATCTAGCAAAGCTATAACCAAAGATTCTCTCATCTCCTTTGACAGGATCAGAGCGTCGTAGATGCTTAGTCGGGCAGGCAACTTCCTAAGTTGAGCTTGCACGTTGTAATATACTTTGTATGCTCCTCCGATTTTATCTTGATTATGTGGTTCTTCCACTGGCGGAGGTGGTGGTATCTCTTCTCGAGTCATCTTTGTCTGCTGGAGCTGTTCTTGGTGGTAACACCTTTCCGCTCCTCAAGTTAACTTTTGTGAGTTCTTCTTGAGATATCATTGTTGAATCTTCTGGTGTCTTTTCCTCCTCATCGGAAAGATCTAAGTTGATGGCGAGCGGTGTACCGTGACGCTTGAAAGTTGGCTCTTCGCTATCAGTGTTTAAGCAATATTGTTGATGTCTTCTTTAGACTTGACAACAAGTTCATCGAACTCAAGTATGATTTGAGGATCATTTTGGGGATTGAGATCACAACTAGCTTGGTTATAATCAGTTACGTTATTACCAAAAATAGTCAGAACGTAGCCAAAATCACAACCATTATACTCATAAGACCCCGGAGGGACAAAAAGACAATCATACAAAGTCAAGGGTTTGAGGACTTTCATCCCCGAATCAGAGACGACCAATTTAGTAGAGACAGCCTCTATCCTACCCCTCATGCTATCAATCTTGGCAGTGACACTCTTCTTTTTCTTATTCTTTGTTCTGGACGATGACGGATTTTCTGGTGAAATTTTCATCTCAGGCTCAGTATGCTGTAGACTCTGAATGGAGGCTTGTTTTGATGCAGACTGTAGCTTGTTCAGTATCTTCTTGGATGATCTGCTCCATAACTCATTCCATCATTCTTTGGTATTTGTAGAAGCTTGTTTTGATGAATCCTGTATCCAATTGAAGACCCTCTTGAGTTCATCCCAAGTTGTACTCCATCCATCTGTTCCGACATATGGATCAATCGGGGAGATTGACTCAACTGAAATCATGTTTATGGAACCTTTTTCAGGTTCTCTCAAATACTCCTTTGAGATTGTTATATTCTCTTCCTTAAGGTTCTTCTCGAGCCAGTATTTAAAGACGAAACACTTGTCTATAGTGTGCCCAAGCAACCGGTGGTACGGGCAATAATATGGTTCATTCTTTTTATCCACCTCTTCAGGTTTCTTTGGATCAGGTAGTTTGAATTCTGGTTTCTTCATCAAGCTTTTGAATATGGGTACAGCTTCATCTTTGAAGGAGTAAACAACTTTCTGTCGCTCTAACAGGGATATTCTTTTACCCGTTGTTCGAGGTGATCCCTGCTGAGACGGCCGTTGGTTGGATTGACTGCTCTGTTTCTGAGGGTACTGTGACGAAAACTGACGATGATCTTCTGCAAATATCTTTATCAGCTGCTTTACTTTTTTGACAGTTGCGACTACCCCTGATTTCTTTTCGAACACTTTGGTCACCTTAGCCTTTTCATGTGGCTCCATGTGCTTCATTTCTTCTTGCAGACTGCT
>JXCR01143863.1:20781-57321 GCA_002079205.1 Phalaenopsis hybrid cultivar
GTATGTGAAACTTCAAGTTGAGTAAAGAGAAAAGCTTTGAATTTCTAATGGTGGGGTACCTTTTTCTAATTTTCTAAGACTAGTAATAGGAAAGTCCCTTATGGCTAGACCCTAATGGTGAAGGTACCTTTTCTAGTTTTCTAAGACTAGTCAATAGGAAAGTCCTATGGTAGACCTAGGCTTGGTACATTTTCTAGTTTTCTAAGACTAGTCAGTAGGAAAGTCCTATGGCTAGACCTAGGCTAAAAAAGTTTCTAGACCTCAACCAAAAGTGAGGTCAACAAATGGACCCCCAATAGGTGTGGAGCTAGACCTAGGCTATTAAAGAAGTTTCTAGACCTCAACCAAAAGTGAGGTCAACAAATGGACTTTTGATTTTCTAATAGTGGGGTACCTCTTCTAGTTTTCTAAGACTAGTCAATAGGAAAGTCCTATGGCAAGAAGAATTTTGAATTTCTAATTGTGAGGATACCTTTTCTAGTTTTCTAAGACTAGTCAATAGGAAAGTCCTATGGCTAGACCTAGGTGGTACATTTTCTAGTTTTCTAAGACTAGTCAGTAGGAAAGTCCTATGGCTAGACCTAGGCTAAAAAATTTCGAGACCTCAACCAAAAGTGAGGTCAACAAATGGACCCCCAATAGGTGTGGTGTGCTGGTCTAGACCCAACAAAAGGTGAGGACAAAATTATTATCATTAGAATTTCCATCTTCCAAACTAAAACTTAATAGTAGTAGACTAGAATTAGCCTAATGAATTTTTTACTGTGCTTCTATGTGGGATCGATACTGGGGTTTTTAAAGAAAGATCTATATTACTTGAAGCGATATCTGCACTTGCGTAGATACCCTAGTGTGTGAACTATTTTATGTATTTTATATAACATTTCGATTTTGCACATCGAATGATTAATATAAATTGGGTCAAGCTTTTGGTCATATTTTTGGAATCTAAATTACTGCGTGAGTTTGGGACGGGTAAAGTATTTGACACTCTTATCAGAGATTTAAATTAACATAAAACACACAGAAAAATAACACACACCAGGGGCACATCAATTTACTCATGAGGATATCTTCACTTGTTGTTAGAATGGGTATGAATTTGTTAAATCCCTGAGATTTTTGGCTTTAGTGGGGCTCTCTGTGCATTGGTAATAACTTTAAAATTCCCTTAATTATTTCCCTCTTAACACAAATCTTCCTAATCTAATTGATTTGATGTAGCTATCATCCTTTTCATCCTTCCATAAGTTTTTTTTAAGTACCCAAATCTTATTCAAGGAATAGATTATACTTTTATTCTTCTTATTTTTATAGGATACTGAATTTCATTAAGGAAGATATAACTTTTTTTAATTTGAGGAGAAAACTAGAAAATTGATGTTGGATTACTTCAACACTTAAGCTTCTTCACCCTTAGGTTTTTCATCTAGCTTTTTTAGTTTAAACCTTTTTATTTGTAATGAGTCTCCCGCTCATTTTTTTTTATTTCTTTTTGCTTTTTTTTTCTTCTTTTCTTCTCATTTTTCAGAAGAATTACTATATCTAGTTAAGCAGGCATTTTAAGAATTCTAATTTTCTAGTGCTCTCTACTTTAAAAGTTTTGATTACCTATTAATACAAATCTTGTTGATCGTATAAATCAAGTAGAAAGCATGTTAGTTTTATTGTTTTAATCAAAGCTTTGGGATAAAAAACTATTATGGATTAATTACTTAATTTTATAAGCACACCTTTCAATTGCTTTGGAACTTTTATGCAAGAAGAAAAATGATTAACAACTAGTATTATGACATTTATCACAACACTTCAATCCTAACATTAGCTAGGTTTCACATTGATTTAACACTTTTTACCTTCCACTGTCAATTGATAAAGATACACAAAAATGTTAAATCAAATCTAAGCAAGGAAATAAGATTATTTTTAGGCTACCACATGTGTCTAACTTCCTCCCTCAAACTTATTTTCTATCTAGATCTACTCTGATAACAAATTTTCAATAAAAATTGGAATAGTATAACAAGGAATGAACTATCACAGGCATAAAATACTAATAGGAAGTAGGTGTAATCCAGAGGCTCAAAAATTACATGTATACCCAATATCTCAAGAAAACACAAATACTCAAGAAATACTAAAATTTGGCATAAAATTAAAATCAGTAGTGTTAGGACATCAAAAATCCAAAATATCCAAAAAAATTAGTACACCAGAATTCAACAAGCAGAAAGTCAAGACTATCCCTGCATAATAAAATAAAAACATCCAAAATTAAGGCAACCAAATCATCAAATCAACTCCTCTCTACTCACCAAATATTGTGAATTATATTGTTGGTGGTATTTTACAATATGGACTGACAAAACAAGAAGAAAAGAAATTCATTTATGATGCAAAATTTTATTTTTGGGATGATCCTCATTTGTATAAACATTGTAAGGATTTAGTTATAAGACAATGTGTGTCTTATAAAGAAATTCAAGAGATTATGCAAAAATGTCATGATTCTGAATTTGGAGGACATTTTGGGAATGATANTATAATTATTTAAGATTAAAATGGTCTCTAGAGTATTTAATTAATTTAAAATTAAGTATAAAATAATTATTTTTAGTTTTGGGTTCATTAAAGTCTCCTCTATCCACTGAGCAGAGGGGTATTTTTCTTTTAATTTTGTGATTGTTTTTACACCAAGATATGATTTTTTAAAGTTATATTTAATTTTTTTGTATTTATCTAAATAAAAATTCCACATTTATCCAGTTAACCGCATGACATTCTTGCCATTACTCGATGTCTCCAAAAGATCACGTGTCATCCCGTGGTTGGTTGCACTTTCCACATAAGCTACCTCATCACACTACGGTCCGACGTCTTTAACTGAACTGATGCGTCATCTGAACCGATCTGCACCATCCATTTCCAATACATGAAAATGCACGACATCCGATCATCGTCCCCAATAAATCATAACACAAGATCTGTTCACACTTTACAACTAAGATCTCCGTTGATACTTAAATAAATTAAGTGTGGTTTGTTTATATAGCTTCATCTAAGTAAGACAAATACCTCTATATGGCTAGGTGGACATGGATTGTTCATTCTCTTCACAAAAGACCAAAATTGAGACAAAATTAGGGATATTGAACTTATTACTTTGCCCAAAAGGGGAGGCTTTGATTGAGTTGGTTGAGAAGCTATGCCTTGACACTAAAAAGCTCCTCCAAGGTCTCATAGAGCAGGTAATATTTCTAGAAGAATTGAAATGCCTCTAAATTTTAATTTGGAAATTTAAATTTTTGATGCATGGAGATTATATTTTATGGGACCATTCATACCTTCATTTGGATATATATNAAAATATCATGTTAACATAATAATCGTGACAAAAAAAAATTATTTAATCACATTTGGATTCTAATATGATATGAAGTATTTTACAAACTAGTCCTCGACCAGCTAGGCCTAGGCCAAATCATTTCCATCCAGCCTCTTATGAAATATTTGATCGCTAAGCTTGAACTAGTTTGCTTGTTTGGCCTCAGAATGACTCTCAACACAAAATCATTTTCTCAGAGTTCAAAAACTTACCGGTAAAGATTGACTGCCNGAAATATCATGTTAACATAATAATCGTGACAAAAAAAAATTATTTATTTCAATAAAAAGGTAATCACATTTGGATTCTAATATGATATGAAGTACTTTACAAACTAGTCCTCGACCAGCTAGGCCAAGGCCAAATCATTTCTATCCAGCCTCTTATAAAATATTTGATCGCTAAGCTTGAACTAGTTTGCTTGTTCGGCCTCAGAATGACTCTCAACACAAAATCATTTTCTCAGAGTTCAAAAACTTACCGGTAAAGATTGACTGCCCCCCAAAACCAGAGCAAATTCCACCTCAACTAGGAGATGGGCCAAGTTTCTTGGGGACATCAAGCATCCCTTATACATTCCCTCCCAAATCACCGCGAGATCGGTTAGGCGGTTGACCACATTATCCTCGCTCTCAGCTGATGCTTGGGGCGCAGAGTCCACCAACAAAGTCGAATTTCGACTAGCACCAACAATTGACAAGAACCCTAATNTCCTCCCAAATCACCACGAGATTGGTTAGGCGGTTGACCACATTATCCTCGCTCTCAGCCGATGCTTGGGGCGCAGAGTCCACCAACAAAGTCGAATTTCGACTAGCACCAACAATTGACAAGAACCCTAATCAGAACATCCTCATCTAAAAGAAACAAAAATCGATCAACAAAGAATAAAAAATCAAAGTCGAAGGAAAACGAAGGAAATCACATACATAAGATTTTATTTACCTCGGACTAGGTAACTGCNGTAAATTTTAATTTATAAGTTAAATTTTTTTATACATGGGGATTTGATTTTTTGGGACCATTTGTACCTTCATTTAGAAATGTATATATATTTATTGCAGTGGATTATGTGTCAAAATGGATTGAAGCAATCGTCTCACCTAGATGTGATGCTCGGAGTGTTTCAAAATTTTTAATGAAAAATATTTTTATAAGATATGAAATGCCGAGAGTAATCATTAATGATGGAGGATCTCATTTTAGAAATGCAACAGTTACAAGGTTAGTGGAAAAATATAATATAATACATAATATCACAACTCCTTATCATCCATAGACTAGTGGTTTAGCGGCAATATCTAATCATGAAATTAAGAGAATTTTGAAGAAGAGTATTAATCCTAACAAAATGGTTTGATCTACTAGATTAGATACTGCATTATGGACATACAAGACAACTTATAAGACACCTATAGGAATGTCCCCATATAGATTAATTTTTGGGAAGACTTGTCACTTGCTAGTTGAATTGGAGCATAAAGTTTATTGGGCCATAAAAGAATTTAATTTCAATTTAAAAGAAGCTGGTGAGAAAAGATTATTGCATTAAATGGCCTTGAAGAAATTAGGAATGAATCTTACGATAATGCGATGATTTATAAGGAAAAAATGAAAGAATGACATGATCGGAAGATAGTAAAAAGAGAATTTGAACTTAGACAAGAAGTTTTATTATATAATACAAAATTGAAATTATTTCCGCAAAAATTGAAGTCTAGGTAGAAAGGGCTATTCAGAGTCATAAAAGTCTATCCCTATGGAGCAGTTAACATTGAAGATCCCAAAACTTGAAGAATAATTAAAGTGAATGGGCACAGATTGAAACCTTATTTTGATGGTCGAAGACCAAATGCTAAAGAGACTATCATGTTGGATCACCCAGAATGAGACTGGGAATGTCGGGCAAACGACATTAAACCAAGCACTTTGTGGGAGGTAACCCATATTTATCGTTGTTTACTTTGATTTTTGAGTTATTATTTAAAATATTATATATATGTTTATGTTTATTTCCTTATGTAATCCATGTATTTGAGAAAAATGCATAGAAACATCTTTGCTTGCCTATTGTTGTGAAAAGATTGAGAATTTATTTAATCAAAATCGAAACGGCCAAAATTTTAGAATTGGTACATGATGCGCCGAATTCGAGAGAGCTAGCGCATGATGCGCCAGATCGGCACATGATGTGTCGCGGAGATGAAAATAACTTAAAATATTTCAAATTGTGGTTTTTGGCGGGGCATCCTCAAATAACTCCTAAAAATTGACTTCAAGACATATTTTAAGGGGGAAACGAGGGAAGAGTTGCCACTTTTCAATTACTATGGCTTCCCACTCTAAAAACTCCAGTATATTTGGAATTTTCAACCAAAGAAAGTTCATCAGTTTTGGCGCACAGAAGTTTCATGATCGAGTTATAATGAAGAAGTGGCTTATTAAAGAGAGGGGATTTATGAATCGAGGATTCAACACGCCGAACACTCGAGTCGAAGAAGTTATTGCGTAGAGGGGTTGGGAAGTGCTTTGCTACACTAATGCCGCTGTAGTCGTCCCTGTGGTGAAAGAATTTTATGCAAATCTTCATGGGATCATCCAATGAATGATCTACGTGTGAGGTAGGTTTATGCAGTTCACTCCTTCGAGAATCAACAAAATGTTTATGATCGAGAACGTTCCCGTCTGCCACTATGCAAATGTTACCCCTACAAGAGACAACATGGATGAACTCTACGGTTACCTTACAGATGAAGATGCTAATTGGGAAGCCTGAGATGATGGGAATGTGAGTTTTTCTGCATCATTGTTAAATCGTACTTCCAAGGCATGACATTTCTTCATTTTCTCGAAATTACTGCCTACTATGAAAATTACTGAGGTCACTAAGGAGAGTGCTATCCTGAACTATAGTATTCAAAGTGAAAAACCTGTTGATATTGGAGCCATAAGTGTAAAATAAATTTTAGGTTTGATCGTGAATGGATCTGCAATTGGATTGAGACATCTATCTATCCAACTCTCCAGTCAATCACAAGTACCTTATGAAAGTTGGGAGAAAGTACTACTGCTTTGGAAGCTGATGGACCTGAAGTCCAATGTAGTTGCATTGGAATGACAGATGAAAATGATACGAATGTACAAATGGATCAATGATCCCATAATTCATCACCTATTCAGCCCTACTATAACTCGAGTGCACTTTCAAAGAGAATTAAGAAGATAAAGAAAGAGGTGCATAATCTTATGCATGCAATTGAGAATATTTCTGAAATGCTAGATCACTTGGATTTGAGACTCAAGAAACATTTTGAACATATAGGGCGTATTGAAGATGGCTTTATAAGTAAGTTCAAGAAGCAGTTGTGGATTGAGGAGGAATGTTAAACTGATAAATTTCCATTTAAGCCCTTCTACAATCTGTATGTGCACTACCAGTCTATGAGAAATATCCAGGAGGAAGAGAGTTAAGAAGATGTTTAAAGTTGAGTTAAGCATGGAATGTTTTGTCTAGTATTGTTTGTTTTAGTTTGTTATGTTAGATTACCTTTACTTTCTATTGTTGCACTATCTACGTTTGTTGCTTTGAAGTTTGATGTTTAGGTTTCAGTGTTAGAACGTTGGTTTGCTTTAGAAAACTGAATTTGTTATGTGTTGGCTTAAAAAATGTTAGTTTGTAATAATGCTGATTTCGTATATAAATATGAGTTTTGTGTTGATTGTGAAAATTTAGTGTTAGTTTGATGTTTAATTATACTTAGAAAGATTTATTTGAGTCACATAAAGGTTGACGTAAAGCCGTACGAAGCATATTTCCACAGAAACAGAGATCTGGCAAAAATACGCTCTGACGCATGATGCACCAACTTACAGAGCCTTGGCGCAGGATGCGCTTGAACACGCCAGATTGGCTAAACACCCCCACAAAATTGCATGAAAACCTCCATTTTTGCAGCTTGGTCGTCTTCCACCTCCAACCTTTAGTCTAGGGCATCACATTGCGGGTTAAGGAGAAGGATTTGGAGGCCAAAAATCATATATTTCATCTTCCCTTGGTAAGTGTTTCACTTTAACTTAGAAATTTTTTATGTTCACCATGGATTTTAGGAGATCCAAAAAATGGGATTTTTGATGAAAATGCTTGAAGAAAACTCATGGTGAAATGTTTCTTACCAAATGATCTTGTTTAGGGAGTTAGATTTGCAATTTAGTAATTTATTTGGAATTTATTTGGATTTTTATAGAATCACCAATCGCTCCTCGCACAAAAAGAAGAAGAACATCGGGCGAATATAATGCTCAAAAGTTCATTAATTGCAAGGCCCAACACTATTACAATACACAAATTGAGACACGAAGATTAATCCAGGAAAGGACATTTGCAAACCCGGGAGGTGAGGTTGAAAGGTTGATTCTCACCAAAAATTGGGAGCAATTTTGTTACTTCACTGTTGTAGCGATCGTTCCGATGGTTCGAAAGTTCTACACCAACCTTAGGTTCACTATGGAAGATCATATTTTGGTGAGAGGTACACAGGTTGAGTTTACCTTCGAAAGGAGTAATCTGTTATATGGGCTGAGGAATGTCTTCCATGATGAATATGCCGCTTTTGTTATCACTGGTTCATCACTGGAAGAATTCATTGCCTTTCTGACTGATGGAAGAAGGGAGTGGAAGATAAAGAATAACAAAATAGTTAACTTCCCTGCTTCCATGTTGACGATTCAGTCCAAAGTATGGCATCACTTCTTCCCTGCCAGACTTTTACCTACAAATCATCTTGCTGATGTTATAAAGGATCGAGCTGTGTTGAAATATTGCATTCAGAACATGAAGACAATATAAGTTGGTGTTCTTATAGTTCATCACGCTCGGAGTATTGCCGGTAGTGCTACTGCTAGAGGCTTGGGATATCCTGCCCTGGTTTTCACTTTATGTGAACAATCAAGAGTTGAATCCCATAGAAATGAAGAGTGATTACAACCTTAGAATCCAATTGGGAGGCACATGATTCAAAGAGTCGAATTGTTTGTTGTGTCTAGAAGTGGAAGAAGGGATAAGCACTCTGCATCTGCTGCAGAGGCATCTACTTCTAGTTCTACATCGTTGGAAGGTATTATGGATCAGCTAATGATTCAACAATATGATATCATTAATATATAGACTCAGTTGTAAGAGATAAAGCAAAGAATGCATATAATGATGAATATAAGCAGAGGAGAGTTCAATATGATATAGATTTTCAAAATGCTATGGTTAGACACTTCATGGGTGAACCTAATGTGAACTTTCCTGCTTGCCCCAACTTTGTTCCCCATGCTCCCATTCGTGATGAAGATGAAGAGGCAAGAAAAGAAGAAGAAGAAGAAGATGATGATGATGATGATGATGGTGAGGAAGGAGATGAGAACTGATAGTTTAGTTTAAGTTTGATTTGATATTATGTGTTGTTTGTATATTTTTTTATACTGTGTTGCTCTTTTATTTGAAACTTGTTGGATTTAAGATTTTTATGTTGTGTTGTGGACCTGTAATTTTTAATAGTAATAGTAGTCTTTTTTGCTTTTTAGTTTTAGTTTTAGTATTTTCAGTTTGAGCATGTTGAATGTTTAGTATTTTCAGTTTTTGTTTTTCAATTTTAGTATTTATGTTTTAATTCCCAGCAAATTCTTTAGAATATATTAATGCTTAAAAGCATATATGTAGTTTTACAATTACTACATGCAGTATACAGAACCAATTTCATGTTCAAAAATCCTCTACAAGTTAGTTTTTATTTTCATTCATTTACTGTTTTCTTTCACCAATTAAAATTTTGTACTAAAATATTTAAAAAAAAAAATCATTTAAAAATTTAAGTTTTGGGGGAAAGAAAATTTTCTTTTAAAATGTAGAAAATTAAATTTTATTTGTCCTTAAGTAACTATATTTTTTTAAAATTAATTTAATATGGTCTGGGATATCAAGATTTAACATTAAATGACTATACTTATGTTTATAAATATTATAGTAAATTTAAATAAAAAGTTTTTAATAATAAAGGTCAATTCCAAAGTTAAAGATATTTGGTATGATAGGATAACATTATGCTTTTCTATTTTAAGTAAAGAAAAATTGTATTTTTGAAGTATTAAGAATTTTAGAGTTTCATGTAAGAAGAAAGGAATGAGGCTTTATGAAAAATCATAAACTAGTATGACTTTATTAAGTAAGGAGAGGTGTGGAGTTTTAACTTTAAGAAGAGGATAGTGAAATTCAAAACTATTAAAGGCTATCCAGATATAGTAATCCTCACCTGAAGAAGGAAAAAGAAAAAAAAAGGGGATTAAAAAGGACCAAAAAGAGAAAAAAAAAGGGAAGAAAAAGAAAAGAAAAAAAATGGTTGAGGAGAAGCTTGAGGAGATGCCTAATAAAAAATTGGCTTCACTTGAATCAACTTAAGGAAGGAGCTTTATTATACTTTCTAAACTTGTATTGAAGTATTAGTAACATTCCTAGTAAAGTTTTCATGAAGTTCTTTCTCACATGAATGTTCTAAATGTCTTTATCATGACAAATTGCAATTCTTCTTGAAATGAATAGAGATTCAAAAATCTTAATTTTGATTACTAGATATTCCTAGACTTGGAGTTTGAACCTAAGTTATTAAAGGTTTTTCTTAATTTTTGCTATTCTATTTATTGAAATAAAGTATATAAGTCATAAGTTAATCTTTATCCTAAAGTCATATGATCTTATGTAATAAAAGTGTCACTTGAGGACAAGTAACATTTAAGTTTGAGGGATTTTGATACACAAAAATAATATAATATTTTAAGTACCCTTTTTTTGCATATTTTTGGTGATATTGCACTTTAAAGAAAGTTACTTTTGCATTTTTGTTGCAGGTATACCATTTTTAGGTATTTGGAGTAAAAATGACAAAAGGAGCAAAATTTGGAGCAAAAATAGCCAATTTTGGGGTTTTACGCATGAAGCGCCAAAATTCATAGCGTTAGCGCATGCTGTGCCAGATGCAACTTTCTCAGATTAAGGCAGTTTGAGATGAATTTTGGGCAAATTTTCAAAGAGACACATGTTCTAAACACCCCATAGAGTGATTCAATGCATCTAGATGCTTTGGAAGGTTCTAATTTGAAGGGATTTGACTCTTGGATCAAAAAGACACATCTTTTGAATTCAAAGGTTTGACTTTTAAATTTTGAAGGAAAATTGAAATTCTTTTCAGAGGAGGCAGCCCAAAATAAAATCAAGTTGGAAAAGAACTTCAACAGGGGGGCAAATAAAGATAGGTGACGTGAAAACCAAGAGGGAGAGATAGAGAGAAAAAGTCAAAGGCTTGGAGATTGTCTTCTAGGGTTGTAAGAGGAGAGGGAAGGTGAGAGATTTCTTCTTCATTACACTTCTAAGAGAGAATTAGTTATAAGAGGAGAGGGAAGGTGAGAGATTTCTTCTTCATTACACTTCTAAGAGAGAATTGAGAGTTTTGTAAAGAGAGAAAGCTTTGGAGTGAACATCTAGGGATTTGCTTAGGAAGGATTGTGAGATAAGTTAAATTTTTCATTTCTTTTATTTATAAACTTATTTTTATATATGAAGTTCGCGTTTTATCGTATCGTTCTCATAAATTCTGAGTAGTCTTCTTTATCCTTCTCCCTGTTTTGGAGAATTGATTTTATTTTTTATGGTTTTAAATGTCGATAATTTTTGATGATTTGAACTCTGATCTTCATTTACTTTTCGATCTGGCCAATTGAATTGTTAAAATGTGTTGAGAAACATATGTTCTAAAAAGAGGATATGATTTCTACAACAAAGGGAGAATCACATTTGATTTCATGGGAGAGTATGTCATCCATGGGATTGGGTGCAAATAAATAAAGAAATATACTTCGTTGGATGTAGAATTGGAAGATTTTAAGGTGACAGATTAAAATCCCCAATTTGAATCAGTTGATTGGAAACTAATGCGAGCATGTTAGCCCTCAGGTGAGGGAGTAATGGGAGCTCTTGAGTGACAGCCGGTATCCTTCTAGTCTAATCACAAAATTAGGGATCAAACTCTAAATTAATCAATGCGCTTTATAGCGCTCGGAAGAGGGTAGAGAATAAGATTTCTTCTATTTGGCACAAAACAGTTTTTAAATATTTTTTTCAAATGATTTCAATTTCTTCACAAGCCATATTTTTATTGTAACGTCGAAGGGTGTTTTCTCATACTTAAACTTTTTGTCAACAAAATCCTTTATTTTATTTCAGCAATTTTACTTTTGAAAGTTTAACATCTAGTTTAACTTAACTGTTGTAGTCATACATCTGCATATTTAGTAGCATTTCACTTGAGTAGTTTAACTTCAAACTTCGTACTTTACTTTATTTTTATTTTTATTTTTATTTTAATATAAGAATAGCTTATATATACTTTCAGCTTCTCTGTGGGATCGATATCTAGAACTCCATTAGAGCCCTGCATTACTTGAACGATACGTATACTTAGGTTATATGTAGAAGGGAATTTAGAGTTTAAAAGAGGTTTTAAAGATAAATTATTTTCATTAAAGTTACATTATTGTTTGGGTTAATTGCATATTTATTATTAATTTAATCCCATGTTTCCGCACATCAGAAATTTTTTTGGCCATGAGAGGCATTTTGGTAATTTTGGGAAAGTTAGGGGTATTTTGGGAATTTAAAAAATTTTTTGGTTTTTTTGGCCAATTTGGGTGATTTGAAATGGTTTGAGGTGATTTT
Organism: Phalaenopsis hybrid cultivar; assembly: GCA_002079205.1. Classification (NCBI taxonomy): domain Eukaryota; kingdom Viridiplantae; phylum Streptophyta; class Magnoliopsida; order Asparagales; family Orchidaceae; genus Phalaenopsis; species Phalaenopsis hybrid cultivar. The sequence continues at coordinate 32,919 of JXCR01143863.1, forward strand.
TGGATAAAATTTGAGGATTTGGCTAATTTTGAAAAAATTAGGGTTTTAGAGGCAATTTGATATTTTTGGGAAACTTTGGGGGCAAGAGACCACAATTAGAAATTTGGGTAGAATTGGTGTTAATTGAAGCTGCTAATCATAAAATTACCCTTTTGATGCCATGAGACCAAGGGAACTTCCATTTTGGATCCTCAATGAGTTGGTCTTAGCCAAACTATAACCTAGGGCTAAGGGTTTGGGTGACCATCCACATGAGTTTCCAAGAGAGTGGGGAACAAAGCTAAGCATGTTTGTTTAAGGGTTTTAGGTTGTGAGTGAAGGTGAGGGGTTCAAGTGTGTGTGTGCAAGACTGACCAAAACCACATCACCCAGGGTTTACCCTAAGGCCAAAATAGAACTATGGGGATTCTTTTTGAGCTCCCTCATGTTGGCTCCACCTACTAAGTGCTAGAGGTTAGATCCAATATGTGGAACTTCAAGAGAGCAAAGAGGCATTTAGAATTTCTAATAGTGAGTTCTCTAGAAATAGTCAGCAGAAAAGTCTTATGGTTAGATCCTAGGCTTCTAAGAGAGAAAGACTAAATCTCAAAAAAAGTAAGGTCAACAACACTATCTACTTTGTATTCTTGCATTTTTTTGATATTAACATTTATATGATAAAAATTAAGTTTGATGGTGGGAGTTATGCATGTGCACTTGCTTAAGAGTAAGTCACATATTTAAGCTGTTGACTGTAATTTAGAATAGTGAATTGTGACGGGAAGCTAAATAATTTAACTACATTAGATAAAACCTTCATTAGAAATGTAAATATTGATTAAGGGTGGTCAGAATTTGTTTTCTAATCACTTAATCCTTCATTTTAACAACTTCTATCCAAATCCTGAAAGGTTTCAGATTAATTAAGAAGTTGTAATGCAACAAAAGTAAGTAACTAAGGATAATTAATGCTTTGAATTTTCACATCAAATAATTTAATTGATTTTAAATTTTAAATGAACTTTAAAATTATGGAATTCATGTTAAGAAGTCTTTAAGGATTAGAAAGTGGGAGAGATTAAACATTCAAAATCATTAAAAGAAATACTTTCAACCAGATATAGTAATTCTCAGTGAAATTAAAGATATTTTTGGGCTTAAAAAGAGAAGGATAAAGATATGCATGGTAATAATTAAAAAGAAAAATAAGTGCCCAATAATTTTTGAAAAGAAAGTTGCGATTGTGCATGAAAAATCATAAGTGATGTCAACATTCTTTCTTAATTAATAAAAGTTAAAAACTTTTTAATAGAAATCTTAAATATTATATTCAGGAAAAGTTAAGGAATTTTAGCTATTTGATTGAAAATTAATTAACTTAGAAATATCTTTTGGAAATGGAAAAATTGAAATTATTATTGATTAGGAGTTTTGAGATTTGCCTAGACTCTAAAAGAAAAAAATTAAAGACCAGGCTAGGGTTGGAGATAAATAATAATACAACCCTAAAATGATTTTTGCATATTTTCCATTACAATTATATATTCCTGTTAGAGAATCAGAACGACCTACATGAGAGCTATGAACATTATTTTTGAGTCTCAATTAAGTATGAGTTTACTTTAGGGTAAGTAATATGTAAGTTTAGGAAAATTGATATGATCTAAATTCATATGATTTCTCTATTTTTAATACCATGTTTTCTTCCCTATTTATCATGATTTTATACTTATGAAAGGTTTTTTAAAGATATTTGTGTACTTTCTTGCATTTATATTTTTAATGTTTGTAATGAAATCTCCCAAGTTTTCTACCTCATATCTCATAACTAATTTGCTTTCATGTTCTTGTGATGTAAGGATAGGGATTTCCTCATTGTTTTTACTATGAGTTTTTCCAATAAATGCTTTTTGCACCTTTGAATTTCCATGGTTGATGTTTTAAAATTTGATCGTCATTTACTAATAATCTTATCAATAATATTGCTAAAACTTCTTGTGATCTACTATTTATAACCATCTCCTAGTGTAATAAATAGCCTAGTGAAATAAACATATCGTCATTAGAAAATTACAACCTAAGTAGGGGCTATACAAATCTTAAGAAACATTGCATGTTTTATTCTTTTATATGTAATATGATTTTTAATTCTTCTTATTATCTACACATAGGCTAATGATGAATTTGCCCTTGGTTTTCAACTATTATGTCGGGGAACACATAAAAAAAAACGTCGAAAGAACACTATATTGATATAATAGGAGCAAGAGCCTCACCATCTCTGAAAGACTCAAAGTTGCTCTCAGTCTTTTCTGTTGCTTCTATTTTTGTTTGATGTTCTATTTACTACTTCTTTTAGGACTTTTAGATCTTTACTATTGCGCTTAGATCACTTTGAGCTAGATTCAGCAGTGTAGTACACTCGAGCTTACATTATTGGAAATATTTTGTCCCTTTTCCTGTGGGATCAATTCACAGACTCATTATCTCTATAGTCTTGATCAACACTCATATTTGTGTCTTCTAGGTTTTTGAATGGCTTCCCTAATTCGTAATACCTTTTTATTGTATAAGGACGTGGTTATAGTTTGTAACCCACCTTCGATAGATGTACTTTTTCCTTCTTCTTTTAGAGATTAGTTGGCTGAAATTGATGCGAATGGGCTATTGAAGAAAGCTTCAAAGAAAAATGATAAACCGGTGCTAATTCTTCTAGAGAATGATACTATGATGTTAGTAGATTCAATGAAATTTACTTTAATTGGTAAATTTACTTTTGCTCATCCTCGCTCATCCTCGATTTGAGGCTATCAGGAAATATTTTGTAGAATGTGGTTTATCTTGTCTGTGGAAAGTAGGACTTATTGATGGTAGAAATCTCATGATTAAGTTACAAAAGGAGAAAGATTATACTACTATCTTTTCCAAGAAAGTTATCTTTATAGAAAAAATGTCACATGAGATCCTTAAATGAACTCCTAAATTCAATCCGTTGGAAGAGCGTCCCATTCTGCCGGTTTGGATAATATTTCCTGTATTAAATTACTTTTATTCAATCAATAAATATTACTCTCTTTAGGTTTGATATATGGCAAACCTTTAAAGCTTGATATGGCTACTCTTCATTGTACAAGACCGTCTGTGGTCAGGGTTCTCGTCGAAAGGGATAATACTGCTTACTTTAATGATTCAGTCTGGATTGGGAGTGAAGTGGACAGATATTGGCAGCCTGTAGAAATGGAGTTTGTGCCTAGTTACTATACTCATTGCAAGATGTTTGGTCATTTGTTCACTAATTGCTTTAATGCTCATCCTGAATTACATGGTAATAAAGAATTCAAGAACTCAAGAGTGGAGAATATGAGTCATATTAAACACTCTCGAAACCAAGAAATTCCGTTTGTTAATACGAAAAATTTATAGCCTAATCAATCTAATACATTCATTAATGCAGGTATGAATCTTGATACTGAAACTAACAATAATATCATTGTTGTTCTAAGAGTTCACATGATTATCTCTATTGCGGATAATCTTGAGGGGAATCATGATGTTGAAGGAACTTTAGCAAATGATGTAGGGGTTTTCATGAATGTTGAGCCATCAAATGTGGAAACAGAAACTTTTATTTTTTTGAATGAACATGTTGTCTTACCGACGGGTCCTATGATGGATGTTATTATAGTTTTAACAAGATCAGAATTGGAGGAAGGTTGGATAGTTCAACGCTCATCTAGAAAGCATGAACACAAAGGAAATAGAGAACTTAGTTATATTAATCCAGATGCTCTTATCATTTATTCAAATAATAAGGATGATCCTAATAGTCGAGCATTGTCAATGAGGCTCACCAAAGGTATGTTGATTATTGATGAAGATTAACAAACTTAAATGGAATGTTAGAGGAATAGCTAAGGCTATTGCCTCTGATAGATTGAAGCATTTGATTCACAATTATAAATTTAATTTTTTTGGTATTCTGGATCCTATGGTTAGTTTGTGTAACAATGATAAAAATGTGAGGAAGATTGGTTTCTTTAATTATCTTGCTAATATTAATAACAAGATTTGGTTCTTGTGGTAGGATCTTGTGAAGGTTGAGGTCCTCATTAATGATTATCAAATGCTGCATCTGAAGGGCTCATATTCATGAGGATTCTTTTCTTCTTTATATTATTTATGCAGGGTGCTCCAAGCAATCTAGATTAGAGCTTTGGTCTTTGATTAACTCTATTGATGCTAAGAATTATTCTTGGCTTATGGGTGGTGACTTCTATATTATTTCTTCCGCTATGGAGAAGAAATGAAGTGTTTAACCTAACCTTAGTCGTATTGCTGATTTTAATGACACTCTTATGGAGGCTGGCCTTTTTTATTTGGGTTTTCAAGGAAATCCTTTTACTTGGCATTGTGGACAAATTTTTGAAAGACATGATCGTTTTGTGGCAAATACTAATAGGATAAGTGAATTCTTACATCATAAAGTGATACATTTGGCTATTTTGACTTCAGATCATGCTCCTATTCTTCTTCAAATCACTGATGGTCTCAATATTTTGAAACATATCTATCATTTTTACAATATGTGGATGCTTCATGATAATTATACTCGTTTTCTTCAGGATAATTGGAAAGTGGATGGAAAAGGAAAAGTTGGGATTCAATTATGGAAGCTACAAAAGAATTTAGCATAAAACCTTAAAATTTGGAATTGGAAGGTTTTTGGGAACCTTCAATTAGTGATTAATGATCTTGAAAATAAGGTAAAAGGTATGGAGTTTGATTATGCTAATAATAATCTGGATTTGGAAATATTATTGAGGGAACAACAGAATCTGAATCACACTATTTCGATGCAAGAAAGTTCTTATGCTCAAAAAGCAATTAAAACTAATTTTCTGGAAGGAGATCGTAATACTGCTATCACCATGCTTGCATTCGTGAGTGCAGGAAGCAGAATTTTATTTCTAGAATTTGCAAGACTAATGGGAGAATTATCTCTACACACAACGAGATCATAGCTGATCGTATTCAATATTTTTCGAATATGTTTTCTAGTGATGCTTGCAGGCTTATTGAGATTAATTCCACTCTTTATTCTTCTTTCCTTAATATTAATAACCATTATTTGACTTGTGTTCCGTGCTTAGAAGAAATTAAAAACATTTTATTTGACATGGAAGAGGGCAAGGTTGCGAGGCCTGATGGGCTTAATGTTGAATTTTATAAGAATGGATGGGATATTATACAACCCCATTTTACTTCTACTATTCAAGATTTCTTTAGAGATTTTGATTTACCTTGGTGTTTTAAATCCTCTAATATAGTCTTGCTTCCTAAGGTTAATAATCCTTCCTTTTGGGATGCTTTCCGTTTTATTAGCCTTAAGCCTGTTATCACTAAAGTGATTTTAAAAAAAAATTGGTTAAAAGGCTTCAGCCTATCCTTAATGACATTATATGTCCTAATCAGACAACCTTCATTAATGATAGAAATATTTGCGACAATGCTCTTCTAGTTCAAGAACTTCTTATGGGCATTGATAAGAAGAGTAAAGGGGGTAATATGATATTCAAAATGGATATCCGTAAAGCTTTAGATTTGAATCGATGGAAATTTATCCTTGATATACTTCAGGCAATTGGTTTCAATAAGGAATTTCATTCTCTTATACACAAAATTCTTAATAACAATTACTATTCTCTTCTTATTAACTGTAACAAATGTGGTTTTTTTCAAGCCTCTAAAGGAATCAAGCAAGGTGATCCACTCTCTCCTTATCTCTTTATTCTTGCTTTTAATTATTTATCTAGAGGCCTAAATGATCTTTATAGCAAGTATCCTAGTATGAACTATATTCATAAGGGAATGATCATTCTCATCTTTGTTTCGCGGATGATTTAATCATTTTCACAATTGCAAACAAAAAATCTATACAAAGATTATGGAAACATATTCAGATATTTTAGGATACTTCTGGTATGGAATTTAACACTTCCAAATGTTTTTTTCTTTTGCTCCAAATCTATTATGGCTAGTAGGAATAACTGGATTATAGATATTACTAATGGCCAAAAGGCTTCTCTTCCTCTATCTTGCTTAGGTTTTAATATGCATAAAGGCTTGAAAAGAAATAGTCTTTGCTCGGATCTTATTGACAAAATTCAGAAAAGAATTCTGTGTTGGGAGAATAAATTTCGTTCATTTGGTGGGAGGATTACACTTTTAAAAAGTATTCATACTTCCTTTTACATATTTATGCTTTACAAGTGATAAATATACCTGTTGGTATTGTTAAAAAGTTGGAAAGACTTATTAACAAGTCTCTTTAGGATAGTAAAGGGAAAGAAAATATTCATTGGCAAAGTTGGGATAAACTTTGTAGGCCTTTGGACAAAAGGGTTCTTGGTTTTCGTAGCTTATCTGATTCTATTGAAATTAATTTAGTGAAATTGTGGTTCAGATTTGATTCTAACAATTCTTTATGGGCTTCCTTATTGTGTGTTAACTATTGTAAAAGTCAACATCCTTTAAATGTTTCTAGCTGTAATCATGATTCTTTCATATGACATGCAATGATGAAAGTTGCTAAACAAACGGAGCATCTTATTTTTTGGGATGTTGGCAAAAGTGATGTTTTCTTTTGGTATGAAGATTGGTTAGGAAAGGGCCCTTTGGTTGATTTATATGGGGGGTCCTCACCCTATCAATCTTACTATTTCTGATATTTGGATCAATAATAGCTGGAATAAGGAGGAATTGGTTAAGCTGGTTAATGTTACAGATGAAAATTTTATTTCTTCTCTTTCTATTAATAAAGATATGCGTGATATGCCTAATATTAAAAATGCTATTGGAGATTTTGCTTCCAAAACTAGCTAAATCAATTCAAAATTACGAGGGTATGGATTTGAAATGAAATTGGAATAGTTGAGTGAAGCCATCCATTTCTGTTTTTGTTTGGAGAGTGCTTAATAATTCTATACCGACTGATGATATTTTGAAATTGAAAGGTCTTCGTCTTTCTTCATGTTGCATTTTTTTATAAATCTGATGAAGAAAGTGTTACACACATTTTTCATAATAATCATTTTGCTTATGAAATCAGGGGGAAGGTTATGAACTTAAAGTATGAGATGATTACGAATTAGAATTTTGTAAAACTAACAAAGGGTGGACTATTTGAGATTCATAAAGAATGGAAGATAAATTGGAAGGTTATTAATTCATAATAGACATAAGACTAACTCAATTAATGTCATATGATTGAAACGATCTAATCCACCTCTTTTATATTCAAAAGCTAAAATCTTGAATTTCCCTGGCATCTCCACTTCAACAACCTCTCTATTGAATGCATTCTCTTTGCATCTCTTGCTAGCAACGTCTCGCGTCCTCTCTCCCATAATAATAAAAAAAAGAGGAATCCACACTATTAGGACACTCATCTCATGTCCTCTACTAAAATGGATGTTTGCATTCTCCTTATTGTAGCTACTAAATCCCTTCTTTTGCGCACTTCTAATTTGACAAGTAGATGGTAGATGGACATGTAACACATATATCGACACATTATTCAAAGCCTTTATCATCACCATCATCTGTTCCTTTAGATAATTCATCTATTGCACAACAAATTCACCAGTCAAGTCCACGATAATCGAAAGACATCAATAATTTGATTCTTCATGAATAACTCATTTAATTTGTGTCAGACTCCATGATCATCACATCTATAATGATGTTAAGAGTATGAAATCCTAATATATTTGTGGGTTATGCCACTTAAGAAAGAATTATGCGAGAAGAGAAGATGAACCATAGAAGAGAGAGACTGGAAGGGAAAGAAAAAAAGTTTCTCGTGGTGTTTTAAGCTCTAAAGAAGTGATTATGGGGTTTTAGCTCTTCAAGTTAATTCTTTTTGGACAATCGTCATGAAAGCAGCCCTATACCTCATGTGGTTACCTCTATTTACTGGTTAAGCCTACTCAAAATGTGCTATAGACAACACTACTAAATTAATTAATTAATTTTATAATATATGAATAGAGTACATAACCAAATAACCAAAATAAGGCCTGTGTATCAAAGTATAAATGAAGTCAATCTAATATGTTGTACCAGACAACTAATCAAATTAATTTGTCAATCTGACCAAACTGTCTAGCCCAATTGGGTGATCGATTTTGTCGATGGGGCTGACATGCTGAACTGGTTGATAGATCTAATAGGCCAATCCATGGTGTTATTGCTGCACAATACATATATTTCATTTTAACTTATTAAACAAAATTTATTTTGAAATGAAAATATAAATAAAATAAAAGTCCCATAAAGTCCCCAAAGAAAGACTAGTACCTAAATAAAAACCCTTTTTGCTTTAGAGATTAGTTAAACTCAATTGAGTGCCCAAAACATTGCGAGCATAACAGATGGCAACATCAAATTAAAAAACTCCAGCTTCACCGAAATGAAGAAAATAGAGATCCCATGGCTGCCCGGACAAAAGTATGGACAAATTGATAGTAGAGGAACATCAGAAAGCACAACAGGAAACATAATATGGTAGGTGGCTAGATTTGTAATATTTATCACCATGACACTCAATTAAGGACTGGATACAACAAGCATAATAAATTTCAATAATACAGAAACTTTAAGATGTTAATGAGTGCTCAATTATTTCTGCATTACAAAGAGGCTCATTATCATAATAAAAACAACAATCATTATTTGACCTGCCAAATAATCAGCTAGAATCTGTCAGCAATGAGCCAGCAGCTGCCCTCCATCCAGCATCCAGTAACGAAGAAAAAAGAAAAAAATCATATGAGAAATTATAACTCAATTGGATAGCCACACTTGACAATAAAAGCAGCATCCTAACAGGCGCATCCTCCTCCTGGCTCCTGTAGTGAAACAGGCTCTGGGATGGTCTGGAAGTATCTGCAAGCGTGATAAATAGAATTACAGAATACAAAAAAATTGAATTCTTTAAGACAGCCTTAAAATGATATTGTTTCAGAGATCAATTGGGCACTCCAGCAAAAATCTAAACCGTTAAACAGATAAATAAATCGATTGTTGATATAACATGGATAGAGCTTTTCAAAATGATGAGGGAAAAATAATTTAGCATCTCCTGCAACATTCAGTAGACACCATTAAGTTTAGGATTCATGAAGCTCACACCTAATAGTTGGGATGATGGTGATGACATGCGAATCTATGCATTAATTCCTGCCTACATACAAATGATCCTTTTGCATCACGGAATTGGTTATTTCTATTCCTTTTCAATACTACTTTTTTACATGGCATGTAAGGCAATTCTTTAAACACGTTAAAATTCTAAGAGCCGTTGATGGTCGAGAAAATGATAGAGATTACTCATACCAGGGGAATCTCGCTGATATTTAGGAACTCTGTAATATAATCACTGCTGACAACTGCTTTACATGACAAAGGGTGATGAGAAAAGACTGGTGACAAGGAATAAAATCAGGCTAAGTTCACTGTTATCAAATGGAATTTAAGAGTCTACAAGATTGCATTGCTATGTGAAAAAAGTAAAAGTAATTGTTAACACTTAACCAACAAAAAAATTATTATTAAATAATTAAAAGGGTGACACATCCTTAGTTGCATCTACATTCTCTCATTCTTTATTATCCTTAATCCCAATTATTTTCTATTGTTTAATGAATAATCATCAATAAAAATATTAATAAAACTAATAACTATGTTGATAATTAGGATGTTGATTATTTTCTATGGTTGATCACCACCATCCAACGCCACCGCCCACCTCTGCCGCCACCATCGCCGACCTTCACCTCAAATGCTGCCCTTACCGCCCGTTTTCGCCAGACTATCACTGCATCGCCGCCATCTTCGCTTCCTCTCTCTGCCAAGAGAGCATTAAAAAAAAAAAAACAAAGAAAACTGAAACTAGAAAAAAAAAACAAAAAGAAAAAAAGAATAGAAAAATAGAAAAAATAAACTTGAATATGTCACATCATTGTCATCACATGTTCATCTATAATACAAATCAAGAATTCCATGTGTGATTGCAAGAAAGTTAAGTATCGGTATGATTTATACTCGAGGAGAAATATTCGTGCTTGTGTGACATTTTAAGTATTCGTACAACTTGCACTTAAGAAGACGGGGAAATGTGTTTACTTGTGTGAAACTTTAATTACATGTACGACTTGTGGTTAAGAAGGCGAAAAAATATATTGTAAATTTTCATGCAGGTGTTTGAAGACCCATATGTGTATTTCTAAGTGTGGCAGATGAGAACACTATGACTGTAGTGTCCCTTAACACCGACCATACATGCCTTTCTTGTTATAGTGGGTAGACCTAACATCCTGGTGATGCAAGGGAGACACCAAGATTGGACTTATAATAAAATTGAAATGATATTTTGGATTTAAAACATAATTTAAAATCTAACTTCAAATACAAATAAATATTCGATAATGACTCAAAATAAAATATAAGTCGTATCACAAAAAATTGAAAAAATCATAGATGAACAAAAGAAAATGAACTCACAAGGAATTTACAGCGAACGTGAAAATTCACCTACGAGTAAAATCAAGCCTCCTAATTCCACTCAAACCTTCCATAAAACTCAGAACTCTCAATGCACAAACTTAAAGCTAAACTAATAATGAAAACAAACTAGAGAGTTCCTATTTATAGAAATAAAAAATTTCTCGAAGGACTCACTTAAAAAATAAGGTGTTTTAGATATTAATTGTTCACAACATGATAAATATTAATTGAGCCTTAATTCGTCTCAATCTCCATTGAATATGTAATACATACGAGCAAAGAGAAGGTAAAGTTAAGATTCGAAGTAAAAAAATTATCCACATGTGCTATGACTAATACAGTGTATGCTTTAGCATGTGGTCTAAGAATGTTGCGTAGACTTGCTTGAAATCAACTAATTGCCTGTATATGATCCTATTTTATTTAAACTGTCTAAATGCGACGTTTGAGATTGTTGTGCAGGCTTAAATAATATTGAAATTTAAATTTATTCAACCTCGATAAATGCACTCGGAGGACCCGTCTTAGTTCGAGGGAGACGAAACAAAGAACTGAAGAAAGGAGGCGAACAGAGAAGGAGAGGAAATGCACAGAAGGAGAAGAAGTGAGGAGTTGGGCAATTAAAGGATGGAGAGGAATCAAACAGTTGGGAACTCAGAGGTCACTTGTGTTCTACAAAAAGATACGTAAGAGGAAGACAAAGCAAGTCCAAAAGAAGAAGAAAGGAGGAGAAGGGAAGAGAAGGGAGGAGAGGGGGGAAAGGAAGGGTGAGACACACCTGCGTGTGAGGCTCGAGCGTAGCAGAAGTGACGGTGTCGGTGACAAGTAGAGCAGGTGACGTCGGTAATAAACCTCGATCGAAGGAGCTCTTTTGTGCTCTGAGGATTCCTGTGCATTGCTGCCATACGAAGGAGGAAGTACGGGGTATCAACATCGAGAATTTTGAGTAGGCAGGAAGAGCCAAGTGCAGAGGAAGAAGGAACTCGACATGCCCTGAGCTTTCGGTTCAGATGATCGCAACCATGCTCTAAGCATTCGTTATAGATGATCACGAGAAGAGGGGAGCAAGCGTTTGTACGAAGAAAGGGAGGAATGTGTGTGGGAAGGGGGAGGTCGAACCGTATGGTATGAAACTTTATAATACACGTTTATGTTGGATCCTAAATTGTCTTGTGGATCACGCCTAATGAATAGTGCATTAGTCGGAAGAAAGAAGTGAGAAGAATGATTTAAACATTTTATATTTTGGCGGGAACTCTGTTTTCCTTCAAAAAGTCCCCCCTTTCTTTGAAAATGATCCTCTATTTATAATTCATAGGTCGGATTTGTAAGTTACATGGTTGTCTCCTCTTAAAGAGGGAAACATTATTATAATTAATGAACCATTACATTTATACATTTATAACTTAATGTCATTTATTCCAACCCCATAACAAATGTTGTGCTGCTATGCTTCTGTAACTGCTTTGAACGCTGCTTCACATTCGTAACTGTCCAATTTGGTTGCTTGGAGTTCATTCGGTCGATCTTGATTCATTTTACTAACCCAAAATCATTCGGTCGTCTTCAATGGTCTTCGGTCATCAATTCTGTGGAGACTGAATGTGAAAACACGTCATTCTAAGATAGGATTATTTCATCTCTGTCATTGTAATTCGATAAGCAGCCTACGTTCGGTCCGTGTCTCTATAATACCTCATCTTGGACGACTGCTAATTTTCAAGATGTTATTGGGTATTTGGTGTTGATGCAGCTATGCAGTGTTTGTTGGCTGTCAATTCTCTTCGTTTGATTGGCCTATGAGACTTACGGATTGTTAACACGAATAATCCATGTTCTTTGTCTCCAATTATTCTTCATGTATGCACATTCCTGATGTACAGTTTATAATAAAAATTATTAATTATTAATTGTAATTTTTAATTAAATCAGATTTTAAGTTAAAGAACTTTCAAAATAAGAATGGATAGGATTTGATGCATTTAAGCTTTAATTAATAATAAATTATTACGAAAAATAAATGTACGTATAATTATAAGCCTAATAATAAAAAAAATTATATAAAGTAAATAGAAATTTAAATTAGGAGAGCCAACTTTATTGTCAATATTTTACTAAGATTAAATTCTTAAATGAAGATAATGATTATAATAAAAATAAAATACTTAATTTTATATGATACATCAAAATGTCAAATAAAGGCAAATTGTTTTCCAAAAATAAAATTAACATCTAGCAAATTATTAATAATTTTTTATGCATTTGACTTTAGGTTTTTCGCTGGAGATAAGTGAAGAGAATATTTACAATCATCAGTGATCGAGGTGAGTGATTATATTCCTTTACTATAGTAATATTTTGTTTTTTATCTACCAAATGCATTTACTGTTATTGCTATATTATCACATACACATGATTTATAGTTCTATTGAATTTTGTTCATATTATGAGAATGATCTGTGTGCTCAATTTTGTTAAATTATCATTCAATCTTGTAAAAGAATATTAACTGCTATGCATATGAAAATGAAATATTTATTATTAGAACGTAATATTTTTATTGTATGCTTGTATGTGTATGATTGATTATGATGGAGTCACTTTTTATGGTACTAGTAGGGGAATACTAAGGTACTCGTACACTTATAAAGAAAAAATATTGATATTGAAGTACCTTAAATAGTACAAATTTTAGACGGTGCTCCTATGACAACAAAGATATAAAATGATATTGGTATGCAATTAATATTGTAAGAGTCATTGATAACATCTCAAATATTAATATTGGTTTATTAAGAACTTAAGTGACATGCATATTTTTTTTTTCTTGTATTACTGTAATTTACGAGTGTGTCTATTTACTGGCTTGTCTAACTCATCGTTATTTTTTAAAACTAACTTTTTAGGCTAAATTAATTAATTAAAAGATGAACGATAGAAGAAAATGTTTATAGAAGACGTAGACAACCAGTAACAAGGTAAATTTAAATATACTATTATACTTTAATTTAATTAATGGCTCTTTCATTTGTTAATAATTAGTTATAGAAAATAAATATGAGAGTTTAATTTCACCGTTCAATTGTATATTTCCATCTTGGTTAATTCTGAGCTCCGAGTAGGATTGTGACAAGCACTACATTATATTCATAAACTATTCAACTTTATAAACTAAAAATATTTGCAAGTGCTTCAACAAATATATAGAAAAAAATTAATGTCAGAGAATGTTATTCGAGCATAAATAAGTTTAGAACCAAGTTTAATTAATCTTAAAAATTATGTACATAATGTAAGATTCAAAAAAATCTCTTTTTCAAAATTTGATCTAAGAGTATTAAATAGTGCATGCTCTCAAGAGAACTAATATGATCCTCCTTTTGATGAAAACTGAAGTTGACATGACAAGCANTAAAATAAGGTGTTTTAGATATTAATTGTTCACAACATGATAAATATTAATTGAGCCTTACTTCGTCTCAATCTCTATTGAATACGTAATACATACGAGCAAATAGAAGGTAAAGTTAAGATTCGAAGTAAAAAAAATTATCCACATGTGCTATGACTAATACAGTGTATGCTTTAGCATGTGGTCTAGAATGTTGCGTAGACTTGCTTGAAATCAACTAATTGCCCGTATATGATCCTATTTTATTTAAAATGTCTAAATGTGACGTTTGAGATTGTTGTGCAGGCTTAAATAATATTGAAATTTAAATTTATTCAACCTCGATAAATGCACTCGGAGGACCCGTCTTAGTTCGAGGGAGACGAAACAAAGAACTGAAGAAAGGAGGCGAACAGAGAAGGAGAAGAAATGCACAGAAGGAGAAGAAGTGAGGAGTAGGGCAATTAAAGGATGGAGAGGAATCGAACAGTTGGGAACTCAGAGGTCACTTGTGTTCTACAAAACGATACGTAGGAGGAAGACAAGGCAAGTCCAAAAGAAGAAGAAATGAGGAGAAGGGAAGAGAAGGGAGGAGAGGAGGGAAAGGAAGGGTGAGACACACCTGCATGTGAGGCTCGAGCGTAGCAGAAGTGACGGTGTTGGTGACAAGTAGAGGAGGCAACGTCGGTAACAAACCTCGATCGAAGGAGCTCTTTCGTGCTCTGAGGATTCCTGTGCGTTGTTGTCATACGAAGGAGGAAGTACGGGGTATCAACATCGAGAATTTTGAGTAGGCAAGAAGAGCGAAGTGCAGAGGAAAGAAGGAACTCGACATGCCCTGAGCTTTTGGTTCAGATGATCGCGACCATGCTCTAAGCATTCGTTATAGATGATCACGGGAAGAGGGGAGCAAGCGTTTGTATGAAGAAAGGGAGGAATGTGTGTGGGAAGGGGGGAGGTTGAACCTTATGGTATGAAACTTTATAATACTCGTTTATGTTGGATCCTAAATTTTCTTGTGGATCACGCCTAATGAATAGAACATTAATCGGAAGAAAGAAGTGAGAAGAATGATTTAAACACTTTATATTTTGGTGGGAACTCTATTTTTCCTCAAAAAGTCCCCCCTTTCTTTGAAAACGATCCTCTATTTATAATTCATAGGTCGGATTTGTAAGTTACATGGTTGTCTCCTCTTAAAGAGGGAAACATTATTATAATTAATGAACCATTACATTTATACATTTATAACTTAATGTCATTTATTCCAACCCCATAACAAATGTTGTGCTGCTATGCTTTTGTAACTGCTTTGAACGCTGCTTCACATTCGTAACTGTCCAATTTGGTTGCTTAGAGTTCATTCGGTCGATCTTGGTTCATTTTACTAACCCAAAATCATTCGGTCGTCTTCAATGGTCTTCGGTCACCCATTCTATGAAGACTGAATGTGAAAACATGTCATTCTAAGATAGGATTATTTCATCTCTGTCATTGTAATTCAATAAGCAGCCTACCTTCGGTCTGTGTGTCTATAATACCTCATCTTGGACGACTGCTAATTTTCAAGATGTTATTGGATATTTGGTGTTGATGCGGTCAATTCTCTTCGTTTGATTGGCCTATGAGACTGGCGGATTTTTAACACGAATAATTCATGTTCTTTGTCTCCAATTATTCTTCATGTATGCACATTCGTGATGTACAGTTTATAATATAAATTATTAATTATTAATTGTAATTTTTAATTAAATCAGATTTTAAGTTAAAGAACTTTCAAAATAAGAATGGATAGGATTTGATGCATTTAAGCTTTAATTAATAATAAATTGTTACGAAAAATAAATGTATGTATAATTATAAGCCTAATATTTAAAAAAAATTATATAAAGTAAACAGAAATTTAAATTAGGACAGCCAACTTTATTGTCAATATTTTACTAAGATTAAATTCTTAAACGAAGATAACGATTATAATAAAAATAAAATACTTAATTTTATATGATACATTAAAATTTCAAATAAAGGCAAATTGTTTTCCAAAAATAAAATTAACATCTAACAAATTATTAATAATTTTTTATGCATTTGACTTTAGGTTTTTCACTGGAGATAAGTGAAGAGAATATTTATAATCATCAGTGATCGAGGTGAGTAATCATATTCCTTTACTATAGTAATATTTTGTTTTTTATCTACCAAATGCATTTACTGTTATTGCTATAATATCACATACACATGATTTATAGTTCTATTGAATTTTGTTCATATTATAAGAATGACCTGTGTGCCCAGTTTTGTTAAATTATCATTCAATCTTGTAAAAGAATATAACTGCTATGCATATGAAAATGAAATATTTATTATTAGAACGTAATATTTTTATTGTATGCTTGTATATGTATGATTGATTATGATAGAGTCACTTTTTATGGTACTAGTGGGGGAATACTAAAGTACTCGTACACTTATAAAGAAACAAATATTGATATTGAAGTATCTTAAATGGTACAAATTTTAGACGGTGCTCCTATGACAACAAAGATATAAAATGATATTGATATGCAATTGATACTGTAAGAGTCATTGATAACATCTCAAATATTAAAATTGGTTTATTAAGAACTTAAGTGACATGCATATTTTTTTTTCTTGTATTACTGTAATTTACGAGTGTGTCTATTTACTGGCTTGTCTAATTCATCGTTATTTTTTTAAACTAACTTTTTAGGTTAAATAATTAAAAGATGAACGATAAAAGAAAATGTTTATAGAAGTCGTGGACAACCAGTAACAAGGTAAATTTAAATACACTGTTTTACTTTAATTTAATTAATGGCTCTTTCATTTGTTAATAATTAGTAATAGAAAATAAATATGAGAGTTTAATTTCACCGTTCGATTATATATTTCCATCTTGATTAATTCTGAGCTCTGAGTCGGGTTGTGACAAGCACTACATTATATTCATAAACTATTCAACTTTATAAACTAAAAATATTTGCAAGTGCTTCAACAAATATATATAAAAAAAATTAATGTCAAAGAATGTTGTTCGAGCATAAATTAAGTTTAGAACCAAGTTCAATTAATCTTGAAAATTATGTACATAATGTAAGATTCAAAAAAATCTCTTTTTCAAAATTTGCTGTAAGAGTATCAAATAGTGCATGCTCTCAAGAGAACTAATATGATCCTCCTTTTGATGAAAACTGAAGTTGACATGACAAGCATACTTTTAATCAAATCCAATCCTCTGCAGATAAGCACACAAAATTCATGAAGTCTAAAATAATAAAGTGAAACTATTTTCTGATAATGACCATGTATAGAAACTTTCAATCGGAGGGTTTCATTTTATAAAAAAAAAACTCTTAAATTTTAAAAATAAATTTAAAATATTTAAAAAATAAATTTACCACTAAGTAGACATTTTTCTGTGAAAATTGCAAGATTAGAACTCCTTAGAGACAATCCTAATAACATGGGGTTTATGAAAAAGTACGGGATGAAGACGCCAATTTTTACCATTCACCAAGATATACTTGAAGTACTAAAAAAACTCCTTAGAGACAATTCAGAAAAACCCACAAACAATATGGCTCACCAAGGTAATATATCCTTCTCTGACAATGGGAGATTTAGAAATTGGACCATAAATTTAGAAGTCTCTGATCATATGACCGGAGACATCAATACTCTAGTTAACTATCGAGAGGCTTCTACATTTAGATCAATCAAACTTGTAGATTGATCAATAAAAAAATTACTGAAAAATGTGATATGATGCTCTCTCAGGATATTATCTTTTGCTCTGTTTTATACGTTTCAAAGTTTAACCGTAATTTAATTTCAATGAGTAAGCTTACTCATGATATGAAATGTATAACTAAATTTCATGCACAGTATTGTGAATTTCAGGTGGTGGGGTCAGGGAAGGTGATTGTCAGGCTGAAATGCATTAAGGTTTATAATTGTTTGAGGAAAATATCTTTCTCAACACACAGATGATCTCACCTCCATTTATACCTTAAATTTCTTAGTCTGTTGATCTTATATCTATCGAAAAAAAAGGTCAAGTTATTGCATTGTCACCTAGGTCATCATAATTTCAATTATGTAGCAACTTTGTATTCTCATTTGTTTATCCATAAAAACCCTAGTTATTATCAATGTCAGATTTGCCAACTTGTTAAACACACTAGAAATAGTTATCCCACGACCCAGTATAAACCCTCACCTTTTTTTAATCATTCACAATGATATTTGGGGACTTTCAAAGGTGAAAACATAAGGGGGACTAGATGCTTTGTCTCATTTATTTACGATCACACTAGAAATACTTGGGTATTTCTAATGAAGGAGAAATTTCAGTCAGCCATAATCTTATATACCTTTCACAACATAATTCAAACTCAATTACAATGCAAAATTCAGATCCTCAAAACTGATAATGCAAAGAAANGTTGGAGGGTTTCATTTTATAAAAAAAGCTCTTAAATTTTAAAAATAAATTTACCACTAAGTAGACATTTTTCTGCGAAAATTGCAAGATTAGAACTCCTTACAGACAACCCTAAATAAACATGGGGTTTACCATTCACCAAGATATACTTGAAGTACTAAAAAAACTCCTTAGAGATAATTCAGAAAAACCCACAAACAACGTGGCTCACGAAGGTAATATATTCTTCTCCAATAATGGGAGATTTAGAAATTGGACCATAAATTCAGTAGTCTCTGATCATATGACCGGAGACATCAATACTCTAGTTAACTATCAGGAGTCTTCTACATTTAGATCAATCAAACTTGTAGATTGATCAATAAAAAAATTACTGAAAAATGTGATATGATGCTCTCTCACGATATTATTTTTTGCTCTGTTTTATACCGTTTCAAAGTTTAACTGTAATTTAATTTCAATGAGTAAGCTTACTCATAACATGAAATGTATAACTAAATTTCATGCACACTATTGTGAATTTCAGGTGGTGGGGTGAGGGAAGGTGATTGTCAGGCTGAAATGCATTAAGGTTTATAATTGATAGAGGAAAATATCTTTCTCAAAACACAGATGATCTCACCTCCATTTATACCTCAAATTTCTTAGTCTGTTGATTTTATATCTATCAAAAAAAAGATCAAGTTATTGCGTTGTCGCCTAGGTCATCATAATTTCAATTATGTTGCAAAGTTGTATTCTCATTTGTTTATTCATAAAAACCCTAGTTATTATCAATGTCAGATTTGTCAACTTGTCAAACACACTAGAAATAGTTATCCCACGACCCAGTATAAACTCTCACCTTTTTTTAATCATTCACAATGATATTTGGGGACTTTCAAAGGTGAAAACCTAAGGGGGACTATATGCTTTGTCTCATTTATTTACGATCACACTAGAAATACTAGAGTATTCCTAATGAAGGAGAAATTTCATTCAGCCAAAATCTTATATACCTTTCACAATATAATTCAAACTCAATTACAATGCAAAATTCAGATCCTCAAAACTGATAATGCAAAGAAATATTTCAATTTCATCATTGGATCCCATCATTCAAAAAATGAAATCATCCATGTAAGTTCATGTATTGATATCCCACAATAAAATTGGATATCTGAGAGAAAGAATAGATATCTTCTTGAGGTATCACATTCAAGTATGATTTCTCATCAAGTTTCAAAATATTTTTGAAGGAAAGTCGTTTTTACTGCAACATATCTTATAAATCGAACGTCTGGCATGATACTTAACTTTAAAACACCTCTTTATATTTTGATGGGTACCTATCCTCACATCTGAGCTTTTTTTGTCTACTATATCACTTAAAATATTTGAGTGCGTATCTTTTGTTCATGTCTATTTCCAAAATTGTAAAAACTTGACCCTAGATCTATTAGCTATATTTTTCTTGGGTACGCCACCNGATCTATCAGCTATATTTTTCTTGGGTACGCCACCAACAAAAGAGGTATAAATACTACTCTCCTATTACCAACAAATACTCCAACTTCATGGATGTCATATCTTTTGAAAATCAATCTACTATCTCAAATTTGATCTTTAGGAGAAGAGTGCAAATGAACATCAATTTTGGAATGTATTTGATGAAACTTGCAAGGCATCACTACCTACTACACTTAGCTCTCATATCATGACTGAGGATGCCCAGCCAATACTATCAACCCAACCTAAAGTCCATAACAAAGAACTCCATGTGTACATAAGAAGAAAAATATTGAGCAGGTGGAAGACAAATTACATTACAAGGACATAACAGCTCAAACCAAAGCTTGATTCAACATTCACCTAAAATTTTAGGTAAGGAAGAGTCTAGTACTCAAGAGTTGTCCCTATCCTCTTCTGATGCTAGTGATAAAGAAAGCTTCATTAGATATCAAATTCAAGAGTTTGTAGCTTATGGGAAGCTATCCTCGTCCTACAAAGTTTTTATTTTTAATCTTGATAGTACGTAGATTCTAAAATTCATTCATAAAGCTCTTGAAAATTCAGAATAGAGGCAAGCAGTTAAAGAAGAGATTCGAGCACTAAAGCTTAAAGGTATATGGATTCTTCCTAAATTCTCTCAGGATAAGAAGTCGGTTGGGTACAAATGGGTGTTCAACATCAAACACAAAGCTGATGGGGATATTGATAGATTCAAAGGGTTCATTCAAGCCTATCAAACAAATTACCAATAGACCATCACACCAATTACAAATGTAATACTATCAGAATTCTCTTTTTAGTAGCAGTTAATAAAGAATGAGAACTACATCAACTTAATATAAAAAAATNCAACACTATGCAGGCACTTTGCACCCCCGTTCTTTCCCCTATAATAATGCATGTGTGATATTATGTTGGTCATAGTTTTTTTATGCTCTGTCTAAGGTAGGATGCAATTCATTCATATCATATACCTCCAAATAGCTAAGTAGTCTTCAAATCCAATGATGAAAGCCAAAATTTATAGTAGAATCTCACTAGTAAATACAGTATCAAGACCTTTCCATACAGCAACTAACCATTATTTGGACTACAACACCTGGCATAAAATTTGTAGCTTATATTCGTTTTATTTATTTTAATTTATTTTATTAATTTATTTGTTTTTCGGAGTTAAGCAAGCATGCTATTAAAAATAGGTCTAGAAAAAGGAGCCCTCTAAAAAGCATAAAGATTTAAGTGATCATTATTTAGTTGGCCATACATAGCTTTAGTATTTTTTTAATCAACATGTGGTACCATAATTGTTATTTATATGAAAACAAGAAAAAAATTTTGTATTGTTCACTAGTATAGGCATAAACTCTCCTTTGCTCGCAGACACAGAGAGACGACTACAAAAAATGCCACAATGAAAGTAGAGGGAACTTCATCTTCACAACCATTGTAACATTGCTCACTTTGGTCAACATTGCTACTACTATAATAAATTTCTTTTCTCAAATAGCACTATTATTTACTACATAAGCATCGAGAAACGAAGAGAGAACATTTTGAATTTTAATATGAAATTCGATCAACTCTCACAACGAATTTGTCGCAAAGGTGATAATTTATTAACAAGAAGTATTTTTTTATTGCATGTTTCCGTAATAACAACATATTCTGTCGCCTACTCTACAGTCTAGGCTGAGTAATTGTATGGCTACGAATTAGTATCACACTAATTATTTTTTGGTGCAAGTGTGAAGTGGATTTTGACCAAATATAATGAGAAACTCAAATAGACCTAATTATTGAATAAATAGCTAGAAAATAATTACAAGAAATGCAGAAAATAATTTCACAAGAATAAAAACAAGTTGTCGAATATAATTTTAGTACAGATGATAATAATAAAACCAATTTTCATAGTAAGAAAAATTCTTTCCAAACTTCTTGCGAAACCTTCATTACAGCTATCAACAAGCAGGAGCGGGCCTACATATAGACAAGATGGGAAATTACCCACCATAAATTTGATATTTTCCTTTATAAGTTAGGCAATTTAGTAGAAAAAAAAAATCAATAAACCTGTTTAACTAATTATTAAGACAAGTATAAATTTATTGAGAAATGATTATTTGACTTAATTCCCAATGAATATTTTAGTCACCCTAAAGAAAAATGTTAATTCCACCCTTATCAATAATAACATATGAAGAACCTTAAATCTCACTCCTTCCCAGCCTACTTGACCCTACCCATCACCCCAAAAATCAATAAATATTTTTGCCTAATACTTAAGACAACAATAAATAGATTGTGAAATGATTATTTGACTTAATTCCCAATGAATAATTTGACCATCTTAAAAAAAAGTGACGATTTCACATTTTATCAACAATGTCATATTTCCCAATGAAGAATTTGGCTGGCCTAAGAAAAATGTTGATAACACCTTTATAAATAATGGCATATGAAGAAACAAGCATTCTACATACAAACATGGGAGATAAGAAAGAAAAAAATTGAATTAAATTGATATTAAAACCATTTAAATAAGGTTATAGTAGAAAATTTATCAAACTATAATAAGATTAATAATTTATATGAATTTGGGAGCTAAATGATAGAAAATTCACTATTTGTCAAGTTGAGTTGATGATAAAGAGAATATTAAGATGATATAGAGCCAATGATCGTAGAAATTGAAGATAAGATACTGAAAAGTATACTTAAAAGACTTGGTTACATGAAGTGAAGAGAAAAAAAATGGAAATAAAATCACAAATAAAATTAATATGAAGTATTTAGAAGCAAAATGGAAGGCAGAAAGGTCGCATAATAGAAGCCAAAAAAAAAAAGGATTTACATAAAATAAAAGCACTCAGCAAGAATAAATGAAGAATGATAATTCATAAATATGATTCTAATTATTTAGGATAAAGATAATGAGGAATACATAACATTTAGANTCGGAGGCAACTATGTCGCATATCCAAGAGCTAAACCCTAGGTTCCTATGTGAGTATGTTAGAGTGAGCATGATTTGCTATTTTGCACGGTCATTGCATTATATTGTATGTTTTAATGTGATCTATGTTGCATGGTATATTTTGCACATTGCACTTGGGTTTGACCTGCCGCCCAGCATGGTCAACCTTTTCCGTAGTTCAATCAACCGCCCCCGCTTAGTCGATAAATCACTTTGGTCTGACTAATAACTAGGCTTGGTCGACCGATCACCTTAGTATATAATTCGCTGCCCCGATCGGTTCGAATGACCACTTTGGTCTGACTTCCTACCTTGATCTGGTTGATCGATCACTTGGTCTGACCGGCCGCCCCGATCCGGCCCTTTGACTACGTTGCCCAGAGTTGTAACCTTAGACCTAACATATCTAACATCTAACTTCATTTGAGTAGTACATATTTTGCATGTGCATTAGTGTTTCTTACATGACATCCTGCATGAGCATGACTTAGATGTTTGAGTTTGCTTGAGTTACTCTCCACATGCCTCGTTCAAAACATCTATGTGTTCTATTTAAGGGCAGCTTGCACATCAAGCCAAACCGATGTGGTTGCTGCCTCCACGACACAACTATTTTTTGGGTAGTTGCCTTCATAACGCGTCCACCTTTTCGGGTCACTGTCACTATGACACATCTATCCTTTGGACCACTTTCTCCATGACTTGCCCACCCTTTCATGTCACCGCTTCCATGACACCAATTTTCGAGTCGCTGCCTCCACGACCTGCCAACCCTTTCAGGTCCCTGCCTCCACAGCACACCCATCTTCATGTCACTGCCTCTACGACATACTTACTCTTCGAGTCACTGCTTATATATCACACCCACCCTTTCGGGTCATAGCTTCTACGACACACCATATTCGAGTCACTGCCTTCACGATAGACCCGCTCTTCAAGCGTTGCCTCCACGTCCGCCCATCATTTCAGGTCACTGTTTCCATGACACACCAACTCTTTGAACACTGCTTCCACATCACACTCACCTTTTCGGGTCACTGCTTCCACGACACACCGATTCCTTCGGGCTGCCACCTCCATATAAAGCTGACCCTTTCGGGACATTGCCTTTACATCACACCCATCTTTCTAGTCGTTGCCTTTATGATACACTCACCTTTTGAATCACTACCTCCACAACAAATGAATGCTTGTTTGTCATTGTTCGACTCGATNTATTGCCTTTACATCACACCCATCTTTCTAGTCTTTGCCTCTATGATACACTCACCTTTTGAATCACTACCTCCACAACAAATGAATGCTTGTTTGTCATTGTTCGACTCGATTTAGGTCGAAAATATTAAATAATAAATTAATAATATTAGATATTTATATATTAAATTTTTATGCTGTATTTAAAAAATATTTAATTTTATTAAATTTATCTTGGATTGGAATTGAAATTTTTTTTTTTTTTTGGGGGACATATAAATACATAAGAACTAGGTGGTATTTATGTGAGTGCAAAATGCAAAAAAAAAAAAAAAAAAAA
>JXCR01143863.1:57350-76205 GCA_002079205.1 Phalaenopsis hybrid cultivar
AAAAAAAAAAAAAAAAAAAAAAATCCTGCACCCTCTCGTGGACCCACCTTTCTCAAAAATATTTCCCGCTAAGTAGCTAATTATATTATTTAATTTATTAATTTTTTTAAAAAAATTATTTTGAGCTATACATGTGTTTAATTCGAATAAACAAATATTAATTGAGTCAAGAGCACAAAAAGGTAATTTATGAGTTATTTTGCACTTAACTCTAGCTAGTCATAAGTGTAAAATCAAATTTTGGGTGCGAATATCAAGGGCGGCTCGACTTTAAATTATTAAAATATTAAAAAATAATATTTTATATTTTATATTAATTTTTTTATTAATTATCTCATAATTTTCATTTTATTTATAATTTCATTATAATACTAATTTAAATTAATATTTTCTTTTCTATTCATATTAGGCTTGAATTTGTAGAATTTAAGTTAGAGCTCAAATTCAAATACATTAATTAACCAAATTCAAGCTCAAATTACAAATGTCACTAACTTAAAATTCTTTTACACCCAATAATTAATGTAAAGATACAAAAATTGTAGACCATATTATCAAAAATTTCCAATAATTAATGTTATCATTTAGTTATGGTTGTAAACGAGTTGAACACGAGCAAGCTTCGATTCAGCTTATGTCTTGCTCGTGTTCGGTTCATTAAAAATTATCACTGTTAGTATTCAGCTCGTTTATGTTTTAAATAAAAAAAAATGTGTTTGTATTTGACTCGTTTGCTTGACAAGCCGAAAACAAACTATTCACGAACAAATAGTCATTTTGACAATCATGATCATAGCTGTAGGATATTCTATGAATGTCAAGGGTTAGAGCGAAATTTAAGTATTATTAATTTAATTTTTAAAAAATTGTTACTCATCAATTATATATATATAATTTAATTTTTTTTTGGTTACTGTTTCATTCATTTATATATCGAGCGTATTCAATTTATTAATTTAAAGTCATGAAGGGGTTAGGGCTTCTTCTTGGCTGTGTTTGATTTTAGGTTTATGGCGGGGGAATATGATCCCGTGAAGGGCACTGTGGCGTGGTTCGATGTCCCGAGGGGATATGGCTTCATTACGCCGGAGGACGGCGGCGAGAACCTCTTCGTTCACTATTCCTCGATCAAAGCGATGGGTTTCCGCTCGCTTTCTGGTGGCGAGGCCGTCGAATTTGTTGTCTCCGTGGGCGATGATGGCCGCAGAAGGGCCGTCAGCGTCACTGGGCCCGGCGGGGCCTACGTCAAGGGTCGTCGGTACTTTGATGGTGCTTGCTACCGCTGCGGCGAGGTTGGTCATATGGCGACGGACTGTAAAAGTGATGGCTGTTGCCGTAGGCTCGGGCCTTGTTATGGATGTGGGGCAATGGGTCATCTCGTTAAGGAGTGCCCAGATGCGCGAATAGAGTCTTCTTCCCCAAGATCTAATATCTTTAAGGCCTGGAAACTGTCGGATAACGCCGAGGAGGATATTCGTACTGTATTTAGCAGGCTTTACGAAAGCACGGACTCTGCAGAAGAAGAAGAAGAAGAAAAAGAAGAAGAAGAAGAAGACAGCGAGTTAACAAGCAGGGCGGAGCAGAGGAACTGGGTAGAGCTTCCGCGTGATGTCCTTTCTGTAATATTCAAGAAGATTGCAGCGGTCGAGATCCTAAGGTCAGCACAGTTTGTGTGCNTGTCGGTACTTTGATGGTGCTTGCTACCGCTGCGGAGAGGTAGGGCATATGGCGACGGACTGTAAAAGTGATGGCTGTTGCCGTAGGCTTGGGCCTTGTTATGGATGTGGGGCGATGGGTCATCTCGTCAAGGAGTGCCCAGATGCGCGAATAGAGTCTTCTTCCCCAAGATCTAATATCTTTAAGGCCTGGAAACTGTCGGATAACGCGGAGGAGGATATTCGAACTGTATTTAGCAGGCTTTACGAAAGCACGGACTCTGCAGAAGAAGAGGAAGAAGAAGAAGAAGAAGAAGAAGAAGAAGACAGCGAGTTAACAAGCAGGGCGGAGCAGAGGAACTGGGCAGAGCTTCCACGTGATNCCCTGGAAACTGTCGGATAACGCAGAGGAGGATATTCGAACTGTATTTAGCAGGCTTTACGAAAGCACGGACTCTGCAGAAGAAGAAGAAGAAGAAGAAGAAGAAGAAGAAGAAGACGACGACGACGGAGAAATTAGCGATGAAGACAGCGAGTTAACTAGCAGGGCGGGGCAGAGGAACTGGGCAGAGCTTCCACGTGATGTCCTTTCTGTAATATTCAAGAAGATTGCAGCGGTCGAGATNGCCTGGAAACTGTCGGATAACGCGGAGGAGGATATTCAAACTGTATTTAGCAGGCTTTACGAAAGCACGGACTCTGCAGAAGAAGAGGAAGAAGAAGAAGAAGACAGCGAGTTAACAAGCAGGGCGGAGCAGAGGAACTGGGCAGAGCTTCCACGTGATGTCCTTTCTGTAATATTCAAGAAGATTGCAGCGGTCGAGATCCTAAGGTCAGCACAGTTTGTGTGCAGGCCGTGGAGACAGTTATCGCACGAGCCGGAGCTTTGGAGGCACATCGTTGTGGCGATGCCGGACGAGCGCATGGACCCTACTCACTTGGAATCATTGGTAATGTTAGCCGCGGACAGAAGTGAAGGATCTTTGGAGAAGTTCCATTTAGAGGGCTTTGCGAGCGTGAAGGATGAAATCTTTGGCTATATCGCTGACAGGTCATATTTATTTTATACTGCTATTTATGTTCTTCGCTGGTTTCAAATTATATGCTTCAAGTTCACTCTCTTGATTTTTTGTCTCTCTCAACTTCAGAAGTTAACATCCGTATATAATTTAGGTTAGGAAAAATCTCTAATCATTCAGCAATTGGGAAGGAATATGCATTGTTTTATTTATTTATTTTTAACTCTCCGCTAAGACATTATTTTGAAGTTCGAACTTCATGTTGGTAATTCCACCGTGCAATGAGTCTAACTCGACGAACTACTCTACTTGGGTCTTTGAGTCCCTGAGATTGAAACTACAATAATTTTCAATACCACTCTAATATTAGTGGATTCAATCCTAAATTTTCAAAGTGAAATGGATGTTTGGTGACAAGATAGTTGAGCAGTTGCAGTTACAATTGTAATTGGAAAGGAACCACTTCTACTTCATGCTATCTTACTTTATGAGCTGTCAGTTTAGTTTTAACTGATTTTATACTATTGCTTTTACCTTTCTTTCTGGAAGGTCTATGTTGTCGGCAGTTCGATAGCTATGAGAGACAATCTTTCATTTTCTTGACTAATGAGATTTCAAGTAATATTGTCAGCTACTTTGATTGTTTCTTTTTGTATGAAAAGTGTTGACAGTTCTGAATTTTTCGTTAATAACCATTTCTGAGAAATGGTTTTATGACCTTTTCGATCTTCTTTTAGCAATATGAGGATTTCCAAGTGATAGAATCTGTTTATGCAGTAATTTTTCTCACTCTTGCTTGCATCTTATTATATCTATTTGTTAAAGCCTGAATTGTCTATGGACACACACTACCCGAGAAGAGAGAAAGAACGACGAACATATGAGAAAATTAAGCCCTGTAATTTTAGTATAAGAGGAGTGGTTCCCCAATGACCACCCTGATAATCCCCTCATTCCCTATTTAAGGTTTGGGTTGACTCTAGAAAACACTACATTGTAGTCAACACAAAAAATATACAAAACATGTATTGTGCATCTTGATATGTATCCTAATAGGATGCCCATTGGAAAGTGATTCTTTTAGTCAATTAGTTTTCTTTGGCTTGGCGCTTGCTGAGCTGACGCGGTCGAGTGGTTGAGCTGATAAAGGCCGATCTAGTGTTTGGCATATGCTTTAAGCTGAGTAGGCGGGAGATATGTCGATTAAGTTTTAGTTTATGGCTTGGGTTCAATGTAAATTTTAGCTTGGGCTCGATCTGGGGGAATTCGGCTATACACTATTTTTTTTATCCCATGCTCTCTTTTACTTAATAACTAATTTAATCTATTCTTCCATTATTTGTAGATCATTTCATTCAGGCCTTGTCGGTGTTCTGTCTCGTATTGTATTTTATATGTTTAACATAATCACCATTAACTTTTAAGTGTGCTCACACGTAGTTTTGATTGGCGCCACTTGTGTTAATGCTTTAAGCTGCTTTACTCATCAAAAAATATTGCATATCACAATTATGATTTGTGTGGTATACATGCATGAGAAGCTTTATACTGTATTTACATTTCTTCTTTGCTTAGCGCAGAAAAAATATTTACATGGCAGATTGTTTGTTGCGATAGGAGTAATAATGAACATTTTCTTCTACTAAATACATTATATCAACAATCTATCTATCTATCTTTCTATGTGTGTGTGTGTGTGTGTGCCTCTTCTATTTATGGATAACATATGATAGAAGCAAGGTCAAAAAGCAAGGTAAAAAACCATACAACAACAATAGGAAAATACATGAACCGGACCGACTCACAGTCCATACGAATCGAACTAAACACTGAGTAAAAAACATTAACATTCCCCTTCAAATTGATGGTTTTTGTCAAAGATGGTCAATTTGTCACCAAGAATCTTGAACTTTCAATTGGGAATAGATTTGGTGAAGAAATCAATAATTTGATCATTGGTGTTGGTGTGATGAACCATAAGTACTTTGTTTTTGATGCATTCTCGAATATAGTGACAATCGATCTCTATGTGCTTGGTGCGGGCATGAAACACCAGATTCTTGGCAAGAGCGACATCAGAGGTTTTGTCACAATAGTGAGGTGTTGGAGCATTAAGATTCATTTGAAAGTCTTGAAGTAGATGTTGTAGTCATATGATCTCAGTCGCTGTTATGGCTAAAGCTCTACGTTCAGCTTCAGTCGAGGAGCGAGCTATGGTGGCTTGCTTTATCACTGTCCAAAAAATAAGTGTAGATTCAAGAAATATCGAAGAACTAGTAGTCAAATTCCGATCAATAGGATCACCAACCCAATCAGTGTCAGCAAAAACAATAAGTTCTAAGGATCCACAAATAAATGGTAGGCCAAGAGAAATAGTGTCTTTTAAACATCGAAGGATACACTTCAATTATTGAAAGTTGTATTGAGTTGGTTGATGCATTGTTTAACTGGAGTGATTAATAGAGTACGTGATATCATGACACGTTAGTGTTAAATATTGCAAAGACCCAATCAGTTTACTATATGAAGAAGGATCATGAAAGAACCTATGATCAGAGAGGTCAGAGGGCTTCCTGGTGTTGTTGAGATTTTGCACTGATTTTGAGTTAGTCATGCCTGAAGTATGAAGAATTTGTTGAGCATAATTTGCTTGATTGAGATGTTGACCATAGGAGTTAGGAGTAGCTTGTATGCCGAGAAACTTGGAGATGAGACCTAAATTTTTCATTTTGAATTTGCTATGTAAGCTTCAAAGAATAGTATCTATAGTAGGATTGTCATTTTATGTTATTAATATGTCGTCCACAAATTAGAATATAGATATGAACATTGTTGGAATCATAGCCGTAGAGAGATGGATCGACAGAACTGACTTGGAAGTATAGAAGCTGCAAATATGTAGTGTGAGTGTGATGCTACTGACGTGGTGCTTGCTTAAGCCCGTAAATAGCTTGTTTGAATTTGCAAACATAAAGAGGATGAAGTTGATTGAGGAAGCCTTGAGTTTACTGCATGTAGACATTCTCATGTAGATCACCTTGAAGAAATGCATTGGATACATCGAGTGGTAGAATTTGCCATTGGTAGGTAGTAGCTGTGGTGAGAAAGACTCGGATGGTAAAATTTTTGCCACTAGATTGAAGGTTTTAAGATAGTCTATGCTTACTTGTTGTTTGAACCCGTGAGCCACAAGTCTTGCCTTATATCGTGCCCTAACCCATTTGAATTAAATGTCCACTTGCAACCAAGAATGTTATAATGGGACGTGGGAGTTACCAATTCCCAAGTCCCTTGATCTTTTAAAGCTTGAAATTCTGATGACACAGCTTTTCACCAATGTTCATAGTTAGCAGCCATAAGTAAGTAGTGGGATCATTAGTAGTTTGAGGAATGAGATTGAGAATGTGATGAGGTTTAGTACTAACGGTTTAAGCTTTAGTGAGCATGGGATGTGAGGGAGGAGGAGGTAATGGTGCAAGTGGAGGATCAGGTTGCAAAGATAAGGGAAGTGCGGTAGAGGCAGGAGTAGACGAAGTACCACAAACGGAGGATGAATGCAGATCAATAGCAGTGGGAGGGGTAGTAGAAGACCTGGGTAGTGGAGATGTGCAACTATGAGAATTGGAAGTTGGAGAGAAAGCCGTGGAAGAGACCAGTAGGAGGGGAGATATAGAGGTGGCGGGTTGAGTACGAGATGAGTTCAAAATTGATTTTCTTTGAAAGGGAAGACACGTTCATTTAATATAACTTGATGGGGATGTAAATTTTGTTAGCAAACATATCAAGGCATTTATATCCTTTTTTGGAAGGGAGGGTAGCAGAGAAAAAACATTCTTTGGATAAAAGTTTAAGTTTATGATTATGATAGAGCTTGAGCCAAGGAAAACATTGACAACCAAATATTTTTAAGTGTTGATAACTAGATTGTTTATTGAATAATATATCATATGGCGATTTGTATTGAATTGTTTTGGTTGGTTAGTGATTAATGAGATAATTAACGGTGACTAAAGTGTCAGCCCAAAGATGAACATCATGTAAGAGTGTGCAAACTTTTTCTATACGATGTTGGTGCTTTCGTTCGACAACGCTGTTTTGTTCGGGGGTATACAGACAAGTATATTGGTGGTGAATGCCAAATTGAGATAAAAAAGTATTAAATTTAAAGTTGCAGCATTCGCCTCCACCATCGGTTCTAAGAATTTTTATGCGGGAATTGAGTTGATTTTCAACAAGACATTTGAATTCCTGAAATTTAGTAAAAGTATCATCTTTATGTTTAAGCAAATAGATCCAAGTAAAACGAGAAAAATAATCAACAGAAATTACAATAATTATAATTTTGATGAGAGGTGGGGGAAGGACCATGGACATCAGAGTGAATAATTTGCAAGGGTGTAGTAGTTTTGTACAAGAAAAAGAGGAATGTAATATCCTGTTTTTAGACAAGTTACATGAATTACAAGATGTTTTTGGAATGACATGCTGAAGACTTGAGGCAAGAAATTGCTGAATATGATTGTGGGGGTGTCCGAGCCGCCCGTGTCGAAGATCTGGAACATGTTGAACAGATATGAGAGCTAGATTTGAGGACTTATTGATGTCTGGTGAAGGAAGTTGAATTGGGTACAAACCTTGAATGTAGGGACCTTCAAGAAGAATGTTGTTGGTCTGCACATCCTTAATAGAGTAACCGTTAGCATTAAAAGTTATATTGCAAGAATTTTGAGTAGTTAGTCTATGCACCAAAAGTAGATTATAGGCTAAGTTGGGAACATGATGAATATTAAGCATGAGTTTATGAGTTAGAGTTGTAAGCAGTTATTGACCAATATGTATAATGGGAATTTGACCATTTCCAACGGATATGAAGTTGTCACCTTTGTAGTCTTGAATGTTGTGCTTGGGGTTGAGGTGTTGAGTAGCACTACTGTCTAAGATCAACTGCACTGTCTAAGATCAACTGCTGGTCACAATTGGATGTAGAATATAAGATATGGGCAGTAGTGAGCTGATAGCTATGATCATGTCGATGCCAACATTTAAATGCAGAGTGCCCCACTTTGTTACAGATTTGACGAGTGCTGTTGTTTTTGCGGACATTAGACGGATTCCGAAAGTTTTGAGAAGGCTGCCCTTTGGATGAACCAAACTGGTTCTTGTAGGAATCAGAATTTGGGAAATTGCGGTTAGAAGAAGTGGTAGGTTGTGCCTTGTATCTGCTGCGATTAGAAGCAGCCAAATCTGTAGTAGTTTGAGAAGGAGCACCTTCTTTGAGGGCTTTTTGAGCTAAGGTGAGTTCCTCACTACATAGAAGAGTGTAAAGATCATCCAAGCTAATTGGTTGGAGGTGAGTGCAAATAGATGTCTTGAAGGCATGATAGGTGGAAGACAAACCATGAAGTGTATAAAGAATTACATCGTTAGTGGAGAGAAGGACACTGGCCGTGGCAAGATTGTCGACCTTATATTTGATATTGGGCATGGTTCAATCTCCTTTTGAAACATTGTGAAGTTCGTTCTGAAGTTGAAGAATATGAAATCGATTAGATGATTGGAGTTTTCTTTCAATAGTGGTCCAAATTTCAACGCAGTTTTCAAGCGTAACAAGATGTAGTAGAATAGATGGGGAAACTACGGAGTAAATGACAGTAGTGCGGTTTTGATCCATAAAGATCCATATGCTATAATCAGGATTTGGTATATTAAGTCCTGAATCATGTTGGAGGATTTTATTAGGACAGCAGCAAGAACCATCAAGAAATCCATCGTACCCATTGGCACGGAATAATATCAGTACTTGTGCTTTTCAAATGGGATGATTAGCAGTGGTAAGAGCTGTAGAGATAACATTTTTAATGTTGCTCAACAGCAATTTTAGTTGGGTAGGGATCGGGCGATCAGCGGGAAGAGAGTTGCTAGAATTGGTGGCCATTTCTATGTTAATTGAGAAATTGGAATAAGTGCTCATGAAGAAAGCAGATGGAAAGAGAGGGAAAGAAGAGTTTAGAAAATCCTATGTCTGTAACCGTAAATCAGAAATCAGAAACTAGAATACAGAGAGAGATTAGAAGAATTTAGAAAGAAAAGATTTGCATATAACTACAGAGGGTGAATCAGACAGGTGAAAGGCAGTTTCGAAGCCAGGAACCAGCAGAGGACCTTTGTCTGCAACAAAAAGAATTCAGTAATTGAAAAAGATAAGCACGTAGACACGATCAAGAGAGGGGAGATGACAAGTGCTGTCAGAGACAAGAGGAGATAGATCAAATGATCAAGGAGGCTGAGCAAATCTCTAAGGAAGATAAAATGTGCAAACTGTTTTTGAGCACAAGAAACGGAGCTAAGACATCTAACAGAAGGGAGATAAGCCAGAGAAATTGCACCTGAGGGAAGAACTCAACAGAAAGGTTGAACAGACAGGGCTTGCCGAGGGAGGGAGGAGCTGTGAGATGCACTGGAGAGATTGGTGCGGAGTAGAATGCTCTGATACCATGAAAACATAAGGGAGACTGAAGAAGAATATAGAGAACAAAATTAATTCATGATAAGGTAATACATAAGCTCAGCCAGGCCTCTCCTATCTATAGATAACATTGGATAGTATCAAGGCAAAAAACCAAACAGCAGCAATGGGAAAATACAGGAACTGGACCGATTCAGTGTCCATATTGTCCAAAACAAACACTAATTAAAAATATTGACAGTTTGATGGTCATTTGCCATCTCCAAGTTTTCTTCTATAGAGGTATTGCTAAAAGAATTATAATTGATCATTATGATTGGGAAACCTATGGATCATATGCTCTTATGGTGCGCTCTTCTTCTCTAATTCTAAATGATTATTCTTAATCTCTCATATACTTTTGCAGAGCTACTAAGTGGCGCTTCTTTTTTAATTCTAAATGACTATTCTGAATCTTTCACGTACTTTTGCAGAGCTACTAAGCTGCGATGCCTTCGTTTAATATCCATCTTTAATATGTCTGCAATGGCATTGGCTCAAGCGGTTAGAAAATTTCCTCTGTTGGAGGAGCTTGAAATCTCATTTTGTTTCATTTCTGCTGAATTACTTGGATCAGTTGGCTTGGCTTGCCCGCAATTGAAGAGCTTCAGACTTAGTACAACACCATACTATGTTTATTACAGTGATTGTGATGAGAGTTTTGATGGGAATTTTGATGCTGAGGCTTTGGCTATTGCGACGCACATGCAACATCTGCATTGTCTTCAGCTTATCGGAAACAGTCTTACAAATACTGGGTTGTTTTCCATACTCGACAATTGTCCCAATCTTCAGCATATTGATATTCGTCGATGTTTTAATATTACGATTGACGAAAATTTGAAGAAAAAATGCAAATTGGTCAAGCACTTGAGACTTCCCAATGACTCTACTGCAGATTATGAGTTTAGTGAAGTTTTTGACGGGCCTGAAGAATCGATCACTGATTTAGCATTTGATTTTGATTCATATCATGACTGGCTTTATGGTGACTCTTATTATTATAATCATGACGGCGAAGTCTCTGATATGGACTATGATGACCTCTTTGGTTTCTGCTAAATCTTGACCACGGTGTTCTTAAAATGAAACTTTTTTATGTTGAGGTGGCGCTAATGGTGATTTTTTTTCTCATGCTGGAGCTGGTGTTACTTGGCAAGCAAAATGGATCTTTTTTTGTTTATTCAGCCATCCTTACACCGAGAAAATCTGGTATGTTTTATATGTTTGATTTGGTTTATTTTACATATATGGACGTCTATATTGAAATGTTTCTAGAATTAAGACTGAAATATCTGATTCCGTGCTGATCCAAACTTAAAACTAAAGTTTGATTCAAAGGTATTTGTTGCAATCTCAAGTCCAATAGAGTTTGGTTGAATGGTGGCTCTATTAGTTGAGCTCGGCAGGCATGAGTAAAAGATTGGTTTTATTTTGAATGATTTTTGATATTTCATGTCAATCATGTGTTCATGTATGCTTGCACGTGTATCCACATACTAGGACTCACAAAACAAACTTGTAGTTACAAGTTTGAAAATTGAAAAGAGAAATTTAGTCTAGCATAGTTAAATAATTATATATCTCAAAACATTGATTAATAGACTCCCTATACACCACCCAATTTTTTATGCACAGGTGAGGTAAGTTAAGCTGGCATGTATATAAAAAATAAAGGAAAATTTACTTACTTGCCTCAAAATAGAAAAAAAAAAAAATTCATAATTATGATAGAAATTATCAATATATTGATTTAATTTATTATCATAAAAATGTGTATCACATACCACAATTTTAAATAGTGAAAAAATAAAATCCATATATATATGCCTGCTGGTTGGCATAATTCATTGTAAGTCCTCTTAGGTTACGGGTTCGATCTTCAGTGGCGTTGAGTTCTCGAATATTTAGGCACATGTCGTGAGCTCTCACCATGGGGCCTTGCGCAAGAGAAATCAGCATTTGGGCTTCTGCCAAATACCGATTTCCTTATATATATATATATATATATANAGAGCATAAGAGAAAAGAGAGTTAGATCGAGAGTGGTTGGGGGGAGGGAGGGAGGGAGAGAGAGTTATAAAGAGAAGATTTAGCAAGAAGAGAGAGAGAGAAGAGATACATATAGGAGACAATAGTAAAGATAATTTGGTGAGATAAGGACAGAGGCAGGGAGGTTGGATAGATAATTAGAGGTGAGAGTGGGAGAACAGAGACAAGGAGAGGTATATAGGGAGTGTTAGAGACTAAAGAGACGGAGGGGAGATAGGGGAGAAGGAGAGAGAGTGATGGAATGAAGAAGAGATGGAAGGTATGAGTGAGGGAAAGGAAAAGGGAGGGAGCGATAGGGAGAGAGAAGGAGAGCAAGAGATAGAATAAGAAGAAAGGAGAGTGAGAAAGAAAGAGAGAAGTGGGAGAAGAAAGAGTGAGATTGAGAGAGAAAAGAGAGCAAGAGAAGAAAGAAGTAAGAGAAATAAAGAAAAGGAATGGGAACAGAGATGTTAGGAGAGAAACAAAGAGGTGGAGAATATGAGAAGAGAGAGAGAGAGAGAGAGAAAGGGAGTGATAGCATGATACATAAGAGAAAGATAAAAAAATTAGAGATGAGTAAGGGACTGAAAAGAGTGAAATAGAGGGAGAGAAATGGTGAGAGAGAGAAAGAGGGAGGGTGGTAGTAGGATAGAGAGTGGATGGGAGAGGTAAAAGGGTGAGAAATGGGATGAGAGAGAGATAGAGAGAGATAAATATATAGAAATGGTGGATAGAGTGAGATCAAGGTAAATGTATGGATTGAGATGGAGGGAGGGAGAGAGTGAGGGATGAAGAGTGGTAGAGAGAACAAAAGAAAGAGGTAGAGTGGGAAAGTGAGGGTGGATTGAGTGAGAGTGAGGGAGCAAAAAGGCAATATAGGAGCATTGAGGGGGAAGAGAATAGAGATAGAAAGAGTCATAGAGAATTGGACAGGGAAGAAAAGATATGAAGAAGAATAGAACTAGTGAGATAAGAAGTGAATGATGAGAGAGAGACGAGAAGAGTGATAAAAATTTATTGAGGTGAGGTAGAGATAGGTAGAGAAAGGTAAGTAAATGAAAGAGCAATAGACAGTGATAAGAAGAGAATATGAAGAGAGGAAGGTAGGATGGAATGGACAGATTGAGAAGAAAAGCATGAGGATGATAAAGCTAGGGAGAGATAGAGAGAAATAGAGAAATGAAGTTAAATAGAGAAGATCAATAGAGTGAGAGGGAAAAAGATGAAGGGAGTGAGGAAGGGTGAGAGTGGCTGAGAGAAAGGAAAGAGATGAGAGAGAGAAGAGTGAGATAGAGAGGGAGAGAGGGTGGGATAAATAGAGTGAGATAGAGTAATTGAGAGAGAGAGAGAGAGAGAGAGAGAATGAGATAGAGAAAGAAAAGAGGGAGAGAGAGAATAAAGAGAGTGACATAATAGAGAGAGTAAGCCAGAATGAGAAAGATACAAAGTGAGAGAAATGAAAGGGGAGAGACGTAGAGAGTGAGAGAGAGGGAAAGAGATTATAGAAATAAATGGAGAGGGAGAGTGAGATTAATTTAGCATGAGAGAGAGATATATAGAGAGAAAGTTATATAATAAGAGAGCGACCATGAGGGAGGGAGGGTTGAAGAGGGAGAGAAAGAGGGAGAGAAGAGAGAGAGTAAGAGAGAGGGGGAGGGAGAGTGATAGAGCTGGGGAGGGCAGGAAAAGAGAGAGCATGAGTTTACATGAGAGGGAGAAAGATAAAGCAAGGGAGAGTGAGGGAGCAAAGAAATAGATATGGGAAGATATATTGTAAAAGAAACAAGGGGCAAGTAAGGGACTAGATAGAAAATATAGTAAGAGAGATAGGGAGATAGAGGGAGGATGGGCAAGGGAGAGAGCGAGAGGGAAAGAGGATGGAAACAAGAGTAAGAAAGAGGGAAGAGAGAAAGGAGTAACAGAGAGTAAGAGAGGGAAGTGAGAGAATAAAAAGCATTATGGAGAGAATAAGAGAGAGGGGGAGAGAGGGTGAAAGATTGAGGGTGGAAAGAGATTGAGAGAGAGGAAGAATGAAGGAGAGAGATGCAAGTAGAGCAGCATAAAGAGAGAGGGGATGAAGAGTAAGAGAGATTGAGAGATGAATAGAGAAGAAGCAAGAGAGAGTAATACAAGAGAGTGAGATAGATAAATAGATAATAAGATAGAGATGAAGATTACGCAAGAGAGAGAGATAGAAAGAGGGGGCAGAGAGTGGGTAAGGAGCAAGAGAGTTAGAGGTAGGTAGGGAGGGAGGGAAGACAGGGACAGGGAGGGAGAGTAGAAGAGGTCCAAAGAGAAAGGGACATAGAAACAAAAGAGAGATAAAAGACATATAGCAAGTGTGAAAGAGAGAGAATATAAAGAAGAGAGATCGAGTGAGTGAGCGAACATGTGAGATAGGGAGAGTAAACATAGTGAGAAATGAGGAGAGCAAGAAACAAAGAGAGGGAAATTATAGAGTGCATGTGAGGAATGGAGGGAGGGTGGGAGGGAAGGAGAGAAATAGAATGAGTGAAGAGACATAGAGTGAGGGAGGAGGGACAGAGAGGGAGTGGGAGAGATGGATATAATAAGAAGATAGAGCAAGAAGAGAAAGAAGAGATACACAAAATAGAGGAGATAAAAACAGAAAGTCTTAATGAAAGGGAACGAGGTTAGAGATAAAGAGAGAGGTGAGTGAGGGAGGAGAGAGGAGTGATGGGGGGAGACTGAGAGAGACAAGATAGGAAAATAAAGATGAGAGAAAAAAGAGAATAAGGAAGAAAAGAAGACATGAGAGTGAGGAGGTTGGCGTGAAGGAATAATGGAAGACATAAATGAATTTTAGGCGGTGAGAGGGAGAGAAAAAGAGGGAGAAATGAGATGAAGGGAGGGAGGGAGGGAAGGATGGTGTGAGAGAGAGGGAGGGAGAAAAGGTGAGTAAGAACAAGGAGATTGAAAAAGCGAGAGAGAGTTAGTGAAATAAAGAGAGAGAGAGAGAGAGAACAAAGGTGAGAGAGAAGAGAGAGCAAGAGAAGAGCAAGAAGTGAGAGACGGATATAAAGGAAGAATGAGAAGAGAGAGATCACGAGAGAAAAAGAGAGAGAGTGAGAAGAGAGAGAGGGAGTGATAGTAAGATTGGGTAAGAGAACATGACATAGAAGAGAGAGCTAGAGAAAAAATATAAGGGAGAGGGACAGAAGACTAAGTAGGCAGAGAGATAGAAGAGTGTGTGAGAGAGAGAAGAAATAACGAAAGAGAGATATAGAGAAAGGGGGAGAGAGAGAGGGACATTAAAAAAAAGCAAGATAAGGAGAGAGAAGAATGAAGAGTAAGTGAGAGTGAGAGACAAAGAGAGTAGTAAGAGAACTAAGGGAAGAAAGAGAGAGACTAAGAGAAGGAGACATAGAGGAAGTGAAAGGATAAAGAGAGAGATCGAAAGAGAAATGGAGAGAGATGGGGAGGGGAGAGAGACAGAGGTAAAATGAAGTAAGGTTGTGAGGGAGGGAGAAATAGAAATTTAGATATGGTGAGAAGAGAAAGGGAGGTAGAGAGAAAGCAAGAGGGAGGGTGGGAGAAAAAGAGACGAAGATAAAGTATATAAAAAAGGGTAGCAAGATCAAAAAAGATAAAGAATAAAGTGGGAGAGAGCGAGCGAGTGAGCATAGGAGCTAGAGAGTGTGATAGAGTGAGAGGGAGAATTGCTGGAAAGATAGGAGGAAAAGTGAGAGAGGGAGGGAGGGAGAAGAGTTAGACTGAGGGATGAAGGGTTGGAGGGAGGGAGAGAGAGGCCGTGAGGAAGATAGAACGAGTGGAAGAAATAGAGAGAGTGGGAGTGAGAGATATAAATAGAAGATAGAGCAAGAAAAGAGAAATGATACATAAAAGAGGATAGACAGTGGAGAGAAAAGAGAGAAATGTAAGGATAGAGAATTAGAGAAATGGAGAGAGTGTGAGAGTGGAGGAGAGGAGGGCGATAGAAGAGGGATAATAAGGGATGAAGAAAGGGAGGGAGAATAGAGGGAGACATAGAGTGAAAGAGTGTGCAAGAGGGGGAGAGAGATAATAGAGATTTATGGTTTGAGATACATAATGAGACATAATAGACCAAGAAAGGGGGAGAGAGAATAAGAAAGAGGGAGGGCGAGAGAGTGAGAGAGAGGGTGAAAGGGTAGGCATGAAGGTGGTAAGAGAGGAGAAAATAGAGAATGATAGTCAGAGAGATAAGGAGGGAGAAGAAAAGAGAGCTAGAAAGAGAGGGCAAGGAAGTGAGAGATAAACAGAGAGCAATGGAGAGTGCTAGAGGGAGATCCAAACAATGGTTAACAAATAAATGTTAGAGAGGGAGGAGAGAGTGGGTGAGAGCACACCAAAGAGAGAAAAAAATGGGAATAACTGAGAGAGTGTGTTGGTGTGAGGAAATGAGAGAGAAAGTGAAGGAGGTAAGAAGAGAGAGAATGAAAGAGAAAAAGAGAGTGGAGAAGAGAGAGAAGGGAGAGAAAATGAGAGAGGGCTAGAAAAATAAATAAGGAGATTAAGAAGAAGATAATAAGACAGAAATAAGATAGGGATAGAATAAAGAGAGTGATAATAGAGAGAGGAAGTTGGAGATTGAAAAGTGTCAAAGAGAAAGAATGAGGCAAAGAAGGGGATAGAGTGTGAAAGTAAGAGAGAAATAGTAAGAGAGAGTGGGAGGGAGCAAGAGAAAGAATAGATTGTGAGAGAAGAGAGATTTGTGAGAGGGAGAGAGAGGTAGGTAGATATATAGAGAGAGGAGAGAGATAAGAGAGTAGAGAGGGAGCGAGTACTGAGAGAGGTAAATAGAGGGGGAGATAAAGAAGTGATTGAATAGAAACATATGAAAGAGGGGGAAAACGAAAGAAGTGGGAGAGTGAGCGAGTGATAGAAAAGATCAAAGAGAAAAAGGGAAGGAGGGAGAGAAGGAGAAGGCACAAGAGAGTGAGAGAGAGAAGAAGGGAATAAGAAAAGAGCAGAAGAGAGTGAGAGAAAGAAAATAAACAAAAAGAGAGAGAGAGAGATAGATGGATAGAGATGGAGGGAGAGAGAGAATTAGAGTGATGTGATAGAGAACATGCATTAGAGAGAGGTGAAAAGAGATGGAGGGAGGGAGAGCGAGATAGATGAAGAGGGGGTGACAAAGGGGGAGAGCAAAGAGAGTAAGATAAAAAGGGAGAAGACTACTAATAGAGAGAAGAGAGACAACAAGAGATAAAATATGAGAGAGTGAGAGAGATAGAGTAAGCAAGCAAGAGAAAGGGATGGACAAAGGGAGGTGGGGAGATGGATAGAGAGAGAGAATATGAGAGGTAAAGAAAAAGAGAGAAAGATAGATGGAGGTGCAAAAAGGGAGACTGATATAGAGAGTGTTAAGGGAGAGATGGGGAGAGAGTGAAGGATAAAGAGAGAATAACATAAGTATGGAGAGGAAGAAATGAGACAGAGGGGCGAGAAAGAGAGTCATGAGAGAGAAAGAGTGTGTGCAAGATAGTCTGAGGGAGGGAGAGAAAAGGGAGATAAAGGGGGGAGGAAGGGAGTGAGTGAGAGGGAGTGAGAGAGAGTAAGAGAGAGGTGAAGTTGTTAATATCTATTATGTCCATTAAAATTATCAATTCCAACCTGGTGATCAACACTTCATATTCTGCTTTGTTGTTTGGTCATGACTCTGTCAGGTGGTAGGATAATCTCAACATACCCTTATTTGGAGTGATAAAAATAATACAAATTCTGGCTTTGCCCGATATAACTATTTCTAATCCTTTGTCTTTTCTGGCTGACGAAGCTCCATTGAAATACATTTCCTAATGTCTTGCACTGGATGGTTTTACTTGTAGTATATGCTCATATGGCAATTCATCATTGAGTGGGAAACCAGTTGGAAGTGGGTCCGCTGTGAGAAAATCAGCTAAAATCTTTCCCCTTATAGCGCGAAGGGGAATAAAAGTTATATTAAATTGCAAAAAAATCATTAACCATCTTGCTAGACGTCCGGAAAGTGTTGGTCGGGTGATTAAATATTGCAACAGATTAACTTTTGAAATAAGAGTAATCTTATGAGAAAGAATGTAATGCCTAAGCTTTTGGGTGGCAAAAATCAAAGCTAGATAATGCTTGGCAAAGGTGATCAAAGCTAGACAATGCTTCTCAATGGGTGGATAGTTTATCTTCGCTGGTATTAGACGGTGAAATTTTTCTTACCCTCATCATTGACATGAGCCAACAGGGCTCCAAGAGAGTCACCTAACGCTGTGGTATAAAGTATTAAAGGTTTTCCTGAGATAGGGGCTGCCAAAACAAGAGGTGTCATTAAGTATTGTTTAACATCCTCAAAGTCTCGTTGGCATTTCTCTTCCCAAACGAATTTGGAATCCTATTTAATTAATGTCGAGAAAGGCTGACACCTACTTTAGAGATTAGAAATAAAACGTCTTAGATATGCCAACTTTCCTTGGAAAGAATGAAGTTGATTCAAAGTTTTGGGAGGTTGTATTTCCAAGATAGCTTTAATCTTATATGGGTCGATCTCGATTCTCCGATGACGGACAACAAATCCTAGAAATTTCTTAGAAGTGACGTCGAAGGTGCATTTTAAGGGATTCATCTTGAGATTATATTGTCATAATCGTTCAAACATAATCCTCAAATCGTACAAATGGTTTATTTTTTGTTTGCTCTTGATGATCAAATCATCCACGTAGCACTCCTCTTAGTTTTGAATGAGATCGTCAAAGATCTTTGTCAATTCTCATTCATATGTTGCTCTGACATTCTTTAACTCGAATGACATCACCTTGTAACAAAAGATCCCAATCGATTTTCTGAAAGTTGTAAGTGTTGCATCCTTTGGAACCATCTTGATTTGGTTATATCCTGATGATCAATCCATGAATGAGAAAATCTCATGTGT
The DNA here is from genome assembly GCA_002079205.1 of Phalaenopsis hybrid cultivar. Classification (NCBI taxonomy): domain Eukaryota; kingdom Viridiplantae; phylum Streptophyta; class Magnoliopsida; order Asparagales; family Orchidaceae; genus Phalaenopsis; species Phalaenopsis hybrid cultivar. The sequence goes on from JXCR01143863.1 coordinate 75,465, forward strand.
CAACGTGATGTCCATCTTTAATTCTGGTATCGGTACTGGAAACTCATTCTTTAGACATGCTTTGTTTAAATCCCTAAAGTTGACACATACAAAAATTTGTCTATTTTTCTTCTTAACTGGTACAATATTTTCTAACCATGTGGGGTATTGCTCTTCTCTTACAAAGTTAGCGTCTATTAATTTTTTCACCTGAGAAATGACTTGTTGCTCTATCTCAAGGAGCATTCTTTTAGGAACTTGTTTTACAGGGGTCATATCTTTATCAACCCCGAGTTTATGAACTGCAACTTCTGCTGACAGCCCTAGCATTTCATCATAACTTTAGGTAAAGCAATAATTAAATTCTGACAAAAATTTTACCAATTCTTTGGATTCTTCCTCATTGAGTAGAGAATTTATAAAGGTGGGTCGGGGTTGCTCCTTAGTCTTGAGGTTGATTTTCCTTTAATTCATAAGTTGTTGATTTAATTTCTTTCTCAAATTCTGGCGGAGCATCACGTATTAACTTATCTTGAGAGTCATCCTCTACTTCAAGGCAATCCTCCTCCAAACCGCTAGTAACAACCATACAAAATTTTGAATCATCGACTGGTCCTATAATATCAAATTCTAAATCATCGGCTGGTCCTACAATACAAAAGATAATCATACATGGTCAGGGGTTCAGAGATTTTCTTTCCCAAATTCGAGACAACCAATCTAACAACGGCAACCCCTATCCTACCCCCCCCCCCCCCCCCC
>JXCR01143863.1:76263-133616 GCA_002079205.1 Phalaenopsis hybrid cultivar
TCTTTTTCTTCTGGTTGCGGCAATTTCTCTGGTGAAATCTCTATCTTTGGCTAAACAGACTGTAAACTCTGAATGATTGCCTGAGCTGCAACGATCTGAATCTGATCAGGTATCTTCTTAGATGGCTTGCTCCAAACTGTAGTCCATCCATCTTTTTCTTAATACGGCTCTATCTGAGTGATTGACTCGGCTGAAGTCATATTTACAGAACCTTTTTTCAAGTCTTTTAAATATTCTTTCTAGATTGTTATATTCCCTCCCTTAAAATTTTTATCGAGACAATTCTTGAAAATGAAACATTCCTTTATAGTATGTCCAAGCATCCTGTGGTACGAGCAATAATTGGGTTGATCTTTCTTGTCGACCTCTTAAGGTTTCTCTGGATCTGGCAATTTGAACTCAAATTTTGGGTACAACTTCAATTTTGAAAGAATATACTTTTTTCTTTCATTTAGCAATGGTCAAACCCTTCTTATCTTCTGTTCGTTATGATCCTCCTTAATGCGAGCGACTGCTGGCTAGACTGGCCATATTGTTGTGTACCTCACTGAGCATATTGTAATGACAGCTGGGAACCTTGACGAGAATGTTATGTATGTATCTTCATTGGTTGCTTTCCCTTATCAACTGTTGTCATTGTCTCGGACTTCTTCTCGAATATCTGGGTTGTTCTGATCTTTTCCAATTTTTCCTAAGAATCCATGTGTTCAACTTCATCTTGCACATTGTTAGTTTTACTGAGTAGCTTCTCAAAGGACTTGATGGTGAGTCCCTTAAGCATGAAAGCTATTGGTCCATGGATGCTTTTGAGTAGGATCTCAATCGCATGTTGTTCTTGTAGTTGAGGTTCACATTTCATGCTAAGGTTTCTCCACCTCAAGATATAATCTACTAGAGTCTCGTTAGGCTTTTGTCGCTCCACTACGAGATCTCAAGTAGAATGTGATGTTGTGCTCTGACAAATCTCTTTACAAACAGTTGTTCCAATTCGGTGAATGTCTTCACTGATCCGTTGGGCAGCTCGGCATACCAATCAAACACTATTCCTGACATGATGTTGACAAACTGATGGAAAAGTAAAGCTGCGTTCCCTTTGGTATTGCCACAACTGGGTAGGAATTGTGCTATGTGCTGTCTAGGATTTCCAATCCTATCAAATATCTTAAAGATCAGTGAGACAAAACCCTTAGGGTAGGGTATGGCATCGAACACCTTCGGGAAGGATCTACCCTTTAAAATCAATGCACCACCCTTAGATTGGCCTAAGGCCACCCAAAATTGTTGAACTATTTACTTAAAATCCTTTTCGGGAATGACGCTTGATGGAGAATACTTCTTTTATTGATCATCTCTGTTAGTCGAGGCAACTTACCTCCTTTCATCGATGATATGTACAATCTCTGACTGATTAGCTTCTGGAGAAGCTAACTGTTGTGCTTGAGACTGTTCATGAACTATAGCTATGGCAGCCATGGATGTGGCCATCTCTTCCATCCTTTTCTCCATTTGGCTGATTTGCTTATCCCTTAGTAGAACAACCCTATGTAGATCATCTATGACGGTCCCTTCAAGGAGAGGTTGGACATCACTCGCAAATGCAGCGACTCTAGTTTTAATGACATAAATATCCATGAAGTTTTCATTGAGATAGTCATTAAAGTCAAAATCTTCTTCATCATCATCAATGAAAACCCCATGTTCTCAGGCTAACTCAAACCCTAAGCTTCTCAACATTTTCTTCAATTATTGATTCTAGTGTCATCTTAAGGCCTAGGGGACTATGCTGAACTTCCTCCACTTGTTCATCAAACTCACTAGCAATAGTTGCGATGATGTAGGATACTTCGGACCTTTTCTTCATTCCATGATTCTTCCCTACGGGCTCACTGAACCATATTGGTACGAAAAACTTAGGTACTCATACATTTTTCTTCGATGGTGATGTCTTGAGACGGGATGCATAGTGGAGGCATCAGTACGTTGGATAGAGGCATGCTCCCCATGGTGCAGACTAGATACAGTACTAGGTAACTTCTTCATGTTTTCCTTCAAAACTTTAGAGACATTCTTATAACTGGTAACTGGTAGAACTCTCGGACCCATACGTGACTTAACCAATTGATGTCTTGTAGTTCTTGGAGTAGGTAAAATCGATGGTGATGCTGATAGCATCAATTTTTTTCCCAGGCAGAACCTGACGGTAATGCGAGCAGACAAAGTTTCAGTTAATCTTTGAGATCGTCTGCAGATTTGACATCTCTTAGAATTTCTTTCTTCATGCGAGGGGATACTGCACATTCCACTCATTTAAGTAAGAGTTTAGAGTTTCTAATGGTGAGGGTTCTTTTTCTAGTCCTCTAGGAATAGTCAACAGGAAAGTCCTATAGCTAGATCCTAAGCTACTAAAGAGGAAACTAGACCTCAACCAAAAATGAGGTCAAAAAAAGCACACCAATGTTGAATTGTCTCATGCATCCAACCCCTTTTTGATAGCTTCTCCTATATTTTGATCAACTCAACTTTTTTTATTCTCTTTGTTAACAGGTATGTTGCATCAATTTAAGCCTTTAGGTTGCTTAGTTGAACCATAACTAGGCAGGATATTTTCTTACAGTAAAAATCTTCTTAGTGAAGTTCGCTTTGGCAGAGCTTGCAACTGCATTATTAGGTTAGATTGCTTTGCTCATATGACCTAACTTGATGTCATACTCAACTTGGTAAATTTTTAACACCTAATCAAGAGATGTTGTATTGGTTAGTTATATCACTATTGATTTCAAAGTGGTTTATGACTAGTCATGAAATCGTAATATCCAATAAAACTATCATGATATGTAGTAAGAAGAGCATTTCATCTTTCTAGACCACTATGCTCATCAATCATACAATGTCCCTTGAGCTTTGTGACCCTTTGGGTTTGCTCTTTCAAGAGAACATCTCATATTTTGACATCTCTAGCCTTACGACAACCCATTTTAGTGCCTCTTGGACCATATGATGTCCTAGTGGATTCCTCTATGGAGCACGATAGATGAATCAGTTCATACAAGATGATCGGGACTACTAAATTAATTAATATTAATGCCACTTATCAGTTGGCCACGTCAGTTATGCTTTGGCTTTTCTAGCCGTGTAGTCATTGTGATGGACGCTCCACTCGACGAGAACCACAGATAATTGTTATCAGTTTCTTAAAATAAGCATAGTGGATGACTTAAATCATATGAAATGATCCAACCTTCTCAGTTGGCCATACCCTATAGTCATTAGCTGATTGTTGTTCAAATCAAGATACATTAGGTTTTTAGCCACCTGATTGAGCTATGGGTGTATCACTCGATGGGAGAAGCAACAGACTTATTTTGGTTTTTAAGATAAAACATTGAAGATAATCCACCTTGTTTACCTTGTGCGCCACTTAAGGCTCAATATGAGCCTCCCTACATTTTGCCTAATTTTAGCAGGTCTTTAGGTCTTATTCCTCAATCAAATATGAAGATTGGATGTGAAACCTGGAGTTTCCCTCTCAAATGCCTTCACTTCTCATAGCATTCAAGTTGGATGTGAGTCCTTTGGCATTCCTACTTGACCTATAGATAGATGAACTGAGTTGCAGAAGATGGTCAAGCTTTATCGACTTGTGATAGTGTTCAATCACTAGACTAGAATCAGTCTTCTTAGACTTCTGATGGAACTATGGGTGTTTTGCTCAAAGAAAACCACAGTTGATGTTAGTTGGTTTTTTATTTGGAAGCATATCAAATGATTTGTGATTCAAGTGATAACCCAGCCTTCTTATCTTGCGAACCCCTGATGATGGAATATAATTATCTTAACCTTTCACCTTATTCTTTCACGTATTTAAAGCTTTATGCATTGTCCACTCCCCGGATCAAGCATCTACAGCCCTAGAACCCATTTCTTGAGTCATGCCTCTATAATCCCTGTACTCATTTATTGAGCATGCCTTTATGACTTCTGGATCTCCATTGTTAGTCATGCATCTATGACCTCTGTACTCATTCCACAGTTGATCATGCTTTTATGGCCTCTAGATCACCATTCTGGGCTATGCCTCTATAGCCTCTACACTTACCTTTATGGTCATGCCTCTACAGCCTCGGGACCACCCTTCGGATCATGCCTCTATGGACTCTAGACCCACCCTTTGAGTTTTATGTCAGTCCTGACACATTACTTCTCAATCCCTAGGATTGGATATATCTCTCGGACTTTTCCGTCTTAGTGTATTTTGTCTCTTGCATGTTTAATTGGGCTAAGAAGTTGCTATAGATAAACTTAATTCTATAAAAAAATTGAGTTGCTTCCAACAGATGCACTGCACTTTAATAGCAGAGCACATTTGGAAGGGGTCTTTTGTTGGCATCAAATTTTTATGTCACAAATATATTAAAGAGATAGAGGGAGCAAGAGAGGGAGAGTAAGTAAGAGAGAAATAAAGATAGAATAGAGAGTGAGGGAAGAAAAAGTAAGTGAGAGTGAGCTAAAGAGAGAGAGAGAAAGAGTAAGGGACATTATAAGATTGCTTAAATGAAAGGGAGATGAATGGGGTAAGGGTTAGAGTTAGAGATTGGGAGAGAGAGTTTGTGTGCGTGAGTATAAAGGTAAATAAAGAGTAAATAAGGAGAGAGAAGAAAGACTGATAGAAGCGAGGACAAGAGAAAAATAGAGTAAGAGATAAGAATTAGAGCAAGAAAGAGATATAGCAAAAGGAAGAGAGTAAGTTTGAGTAAAATTAAAGAGCTAGAGAGGCAACAGAAAGGGGTGGAGAGAGAGAATAGGTAGAAATGATGAAAAAAAAGAGAGGAAGGTAGAAGGGATAAGAAAGAGAATGATTTTGGGAGAAAGAGAGATAATTAGGGAGGGAGTGAGTAGGGACAGACAGTGAGAAAGGAAGGAGGGAGGGTGGGGAGAGAGAGGATGAGGGATAAAGAGGGATAGAGTGGGAGGGATGGAGATAGCGAGTAAGAGGAAGGGAGGGAAGGAGATATAGAGTAAGATGGAGTAAGTGAGGGCGTGATATGGGGAGAGATAAAGGAAGAATGAGTGTGTAAGAGAAAGAGGGAGGAAGGGGAGGAAGGATGGAGAGTGAGAGAGTTAGAGATCAAGGAGGAGGGAGAGGGAGATATCATCGAGAGAGAGAGAGAAATAAAGAAAAAAGAGGACAAAAGAAGTATAGAGTAAGTGAGAGAAACAAAGAGTGTGGTTCAAAGGGTGTGAAAGCATTGGAGAAGAGAGGGAAAAATAAGAAATAGTACAGAGTGAGATAGATGGAGAGAGCACAAACTCTAAGCAAAAGAGAGAGAGGAAGGAAGCAAAAGAGGGAGAGATTGAAGGAGAATTAGAGAGAGAAAGGCAAGTAAGAGGATGGAATAAGAGAAAAATGAGGAGGAAAGAGAGAAGATAAAGAGAGAGAGTGAGGGAGTAAGAGAGTGTGAGAAAGGGAGAGAGGGTGAGAAGCGAGAAAAAGATATATAGATTGAGAGATAGAGATATGGGGCAGTAAGCAAAGAGAAAGAGTGAAGGGAGTTAAGCATAAAATTGTATGAGAGAGAGAGATAGTGAGAAATAGAGAAAGAGAGAGCAAGTGAGTAAAAGTTAGAGTGAAATTTAAGAGAGAGAGAGGGAAAAGAGAGCAAAGAGAGGTAGCAAAAGAGAATGATATAGGAAGCTCAAGAAAGAGAGTTATAACAGAACGTGGGAGAGAAGAAAAAATGGAGAGAGTGATAGAGGACGAGTTAGAGAACTTAAAGAGAGAGTGTGACAGTGACAACAGAAATAGACTTAAAAGAGCGTGAAAGAAGAGAGAGGATGAGAGAGTACATGGGAGAGAGAGGAACATAAAAGAGGGTGAAAGAAGAGAGAAGAAGAAATATTATGAGGGAGAGAGAGTAAGAGGGAGAAAGAGAGAGGAAGTGCAAGAGAATGTGCGAGCAAGTGAGAAAGAGAAAGAGCTAGAGAGATATAAAGGGAAATGGAGAGCAAGAGAGGGAGAGAGAGGGCAGATAGAAGAAGAGAAATTGAGAAAGAGAAAGGATGGAGGAAGGGAAGTGAAGGCCAAGACATAGAGAGAGGAGTGAAAAAAGAGAGAAGCGAGCAATAGAAGAGAGAGTAAGAGAGAAAGAAAATAGCGTGAGAAAGAGAAAGAGAGAAAGAAAATAGAGTGAGAAAGAGAAAGAGAAAGGGAGAGATTAAGAATGAGAGTGAAATTAAAGAGACGAAAAAAGAAGAAAGGGAGAGAGAGAGACTCAGAGAGAAATAAAGAGAGCGAGAGTGAGGGAGCAAGTGAGATGTTAAATGGAGCAAAAGAAGAGAGCTAATGAAGGAGGTAGGCGTGTGAAAAAGAGAAAGCTAAGGAGGGATGGAGAGGAGCGAGAAAGAAGGAGAGAAAATAGATAACAAGAAAGAGAGTGGGAGATGTAGAAAGAATATTGCAGAGGGGGGAAAGAGAGGAGAGAGAAATAGAGAGCTAATGAGATAAAAAATAGAGACAAAAGAGATAGAGAGAAAGAGGGGTGAGGGGAAAATAAATAGAGTCAAAAGAGATGAAGGAGAGGGGGAGTTGGGACTGTGAGAATGAGAGAAATAGATAAAGAGAGGGAAAGAACGTCAGGAGCTAATGAGGGAGGAAGGAAGAGAGAGAAAGAGGGAAGAAGGGAGGACGGAAGTGAGGGCAAAGAACTAGAAAGAGGGGAAGGGAGGGAGGGAGGGAGGGAGGGAGAAAATATAGAGTGGCTGATAGATTTAATAAAGCGTGAAATAAGAGGGTGAGAAAAAAAGGAAGAGCATGAAAAAAAGAGAGGAGAGAATAAGTGAGAGATAGAGAGAGGTGAGGGCGGAAGTGGGAGAGGAGAGAAAGGAGAGAGAGGAGAGAGAGATGGAGAGTGAGAGAAAGAAAGAAAATAGAGAGGGAAAGAGAGGATAGTGAAGAAAGAGATAAAGAAATAAATATAAGGAAGTGAGAGATAAAAGGGAGAGAGAAAAGAGATAGAGAGATGGATGCAGGAATGGACATACTAGGAGGGAGGAGAGAGACAGATGTTAAAGAAAGAAAGGGAGGCAAGAGAACAAGAGAAGAAAAAATTAGGGAAGATAAAGATTAGGGAAATAAAGTGAAATGGCAGATAGATGATATAAAGAGAGAGGAGAAAGAGAAAAGAGAGTGTGTGAGGGATAGAGAAAGACTAAGAGAGTGAGAGGAGAGATAGAGAAGAAAGAGATCAAGGAGGATGAAAGTAAGAAAGTGAGGAAGAGAAAAGTGGGGTAAAACATAGAATTAAAAAGAGAGGATGTGAGGTAAAATATAAGCGAAATGGAGGGAAGGAGGGAGGGAAGGAAAGAGGGAAAGAGAAAGAGGAGGAAAGTAAGGTTGTTGGGTATAAAAGTGAGTGTATGAAAGCTGGAGTGAGAAGAAAACAAAGTGAGATAGAGGGAGAAAGGAGGGGAGTAAGGAGAGGGAGGTAGAAAGAATGAGTGAGTGAGGGAGAGGAGTGTAAGAGAAGGAGAATATAGTGAGATAAAGGGGGAGAGAGTAGGGAAGAGGGAGAGGTAGAGAGAGAAGGAAAGGAGGAGAGATGAAGAAAGATGGAGAAAGATGGCAAGAGAAAGACAACTAAAGTGGGAAGTGAGAGAGAGAGAAGAAGAAAAAGTAAGAGATGGAGAAAAGAGAGCAAGAGAGAGAGAGAGTGGCGAGAGGAAGAGGAAAAAATCAAGCATAAGTGAGATATGGAGGTGGACAGAGCGAGAGAGAGTGATATGATACAAATGTAAGCCCTAAATAATTGTAATTGTCAAGATGAAATATTTAATATCTTCTCGTCAAAATTGAAGCCAAATAATAGGATAGCTTAGGAAGTCACCAAGGTTCACCTTTGGATCTGTGGCACCGCTAGTCTTTCCTCCTTTGGATTCCAAAATAAAATGTTCCAAATTTGAATTTTTCCCATTTCACACCTCTTTGTCCAGTCTTTGAAAAGTCTTACCTTTTGAAATTCTTTAAGGCATGATTTTATGATCTAAATCAAAAGTTTTCTTAAGTTACTTTGGTCATTTAAGATGTAATTAACTATAGGGGCTTGCCCTTATAGGAAACTTTATGAACCCAACTTAAAATAAACACTATCTAATCTTCCATATTCAATAAAGGAATTTATCGGCTCATATAAAATGGTTCGCAGACCAAATAAATGTCAAAATTCTTTAGTTTTTTTAATCCAGACTTCACAAGTAAATAGTGTATCTATTCTTCGTGATAGGTATATTGCTTGCAGTGTTGTGCTCGGTCATTTAAACTATTGTATATATGAGATCAGTTCGGTCTCATATACTCAAAAATTAAAATATTAACTTTCTTAAAATTAAAATGCTATTTGTCTAAAATTCAAATTTATATGTATATTATATTAAATTTAAAGACATACACGCGCGTACTTTTTCCCCCCGACAATTTCTGGGGACTCCGATGGGGACTACTTTCCTCTCTCCATTGTGTTCATGTCCCTCATGGGCCAGATTACCCTTCTTCTGTTGACATGCTTTGCCCATTTCCTTCTTGGGCAAGTATGGTCAACTCTTTTGGATTCCAGGACTGTCTGTTTAATCACCTTTAGACAGAGAGGTTCAGAAGGCCTTTAAGACTTTATCTTTTGTATGGCGTTGAACCCCCAATAGGTGTTGGTGAACAAATTTCACCTGGGAAAAGTGCGTTAAGAAGCCGGTCTCTCACTGGGTCTAAAACTTCACCCTATTTTTCCTCATACTTTTCGGGTTTGGTTTGTTATTTCACAAATCAAGCCAAGATTTTTTGTTTTTTAATCTCTCATTTAGTCTAATTAAACCTCTCGACACTATAATTACAAAAGTAAATGATAAACTTGAAAACACCTCTTAAAGTTCAAAAATAATAAAATCAAATGAAATAAGAAAACATGCCCAGTTTACAGGTCAAGTGCATTAACTTGAGTACTTCTATCAAAACTTCAAGGTACGGGGTGTCGCTCACTTTCAGAAATTCTTCATATGATAGGGACAATGTCTTCACCAAAGTTGATCCTTTTTTTTTTGCCTTCTGAATGGAGTTTGTTGTCAATAGGGATGAGCTGTCTGACCTAGTGGTTATTAAGTTTTGACAAGGGTTTGACGATATTTGAGTCAAGTTTGGGAAAGTTGTCGTCATAGCAATAAAGTATGAAACAGATAAGTTTGTGAATCCTATTATAGATTTCAAATTGAAATCTGCTAAGGAAATCTCCCCTCTAAATGTGTCGATTGAAAAGAACCCTACTATTGTTATAAAGACTGTCGTTAGGAGTGTTAGAGCTTCTCTAAGGACTGATCCAACTCCTACTACCGAATTTACCATCACTACACCAACTGTTCTGTTGAATAAAGGAAAAGAAATTTTACGTGAGGAAGAGTCAGTCGACGCTCATACCCCACCAATTTCTAGATTTGAAAATAAGTCTAATTCAAACTTTGTGCAAATGATGAAGGCACAATAAAGGAGGCGAAGCCACAAAATTTTGAAAGTCAAAAAGCCTACATAGTCCCACCAACAGCCTCAGTAGTCATCCTAGCACAGTCACCCTCAGCATCTGTTTGCTCAATGGTATGGTCAACTTAGCCATCAGCAATTTCAGCGAAGGATGTCTAGAAGGGATAGCATGTCAAGTCTGACAATCACTGAACGAATGAAGAGAACATATTCTTTCAAAGATGAAGTTGTGACAAAGATGTTCAGGATTCTAATGAAGAGGTCCCAGTTTATACTGCCCGAGCTAAAAAGGTCAAAGGAGGATGACAAGATAGATCATCCAAAATACTACCCATACCACGGGTTGCTCGGCCACACCATAAGGAATTTCTTCTGCTTTAAGGATTGACTCAAGAAGAATTTCAGGAGTTAGCAATCCTGAAGGAATATTTAAAAGAACCTGAAGAAGGTTCTGTAAATATGGTTTTGATTGACTTAATTAACTTCTACATGACGACACTGATGCTTAAGAGAATAAGTGATGTTTCTCAAAAACTTTTGACTGACCTTAAAGTTATTAAAGGAATGTTAATTGAGTCAATCTTGGAGAAGCTGCAAGTCAACGTTTCACAACTTGCTAAAGATCAAAACAAAGATATTGAAGATGGAAATCATAACCTAACAAATTACATGGAAGGTGATCTCGCAGAAATCCTCATCGTCGAGCCTTGGGCCAAGTTATCTACGTGCGACGCTCCATCTTCTAGTGAGGAGAATGTCGCGGAAGAGAGGCAAACGGCCATCCAACAAAGGGACGAACAAATTAGCCACCTCGAAAAGAAAATTGAAGAAATGATGATCACCATGTTTGCAATGCAAAGACAGTCATAATCACTACAGAAGACACCTCTAGAAACAAACCAACCAGAGACCATTCATGTTGCAAATGAAATAAAAGAGTTCACATGTGATGAACAACTGAAGAAGGATTCAGTCCAGGGTCTAATGCAAGAAAGTGACATTAAATTTATGGTCGAACAACAGCTGAGAAAAGCCTTGGATCAGTCAAAAACAAGGATATCAACTTTAAAGGGTAAGCCCTACATTGAGGAGTCTGATGCCATCCAATATCCCAAGGGTTTCGTTCCATCTTTATTCAAAACATTTGATGGAACCGGGAACCCTCGTCAGCATGTAGCAAACTTCTTAGTGTGCTGGTGCAACACAAAGGGTAACGAAACACTTTTGTTCTTCAGTTTGTAAGTAGTCTCATCGAAGTAGCCTTTGATTAGTATGCAGAGCTACCAAATGATTCGGTAAAGGCATTTGCAGAAATGGAAAACCTTTTTGTCAGTCGATTTGCTGGAGTTGAGCACCACATTACTGTTGTTGATCTTTTGGTAGAGATGCATAAGCTGGATGAAACCTTAATGGAATACATCCTACGATGGAAAAATCTCAGCATGAGATGTGAGTAGCATTTGCAAGAGCAACATGCAGTTTAGATTCTTCGAAAGATCATTCGCGGTCCAGTGGGTTTCTTACTTAAAGGTTTTACAATCAGAACGTTCAAGAAGTTGCTTAGAAAAGCCAGGAATCTCCAATGAGAAGCCAAGAAATTTAGTTTTCCAAAAAAGACTGAAGAGTCAGAATCAATGAAGATATTTAAGTAGAAATCTAGGATAGTTGCTGTGGTTGGCAAGGGAAATAGACAATTGCAAATACAAGTCGAACAACATCAACAGACCTTCCAACGTCCTCCTCAGAATGCTCAACAATCATTTCAGTAGAGACCTTACCAGACAAATGAAAAACAAGTTCCAACCATGGTTGATCAATCAAATGGGATCTAATCTTTAAAATATGAAGCAGCGAAAAAGATGTTTCGTAATCTGATCAAGAATCTTGAGTTCAAGTTGCCCAAGCCGAAGAAGTCGGACGAGGTCAACAAGAAAGAATATTTGAGATATTGCGTGTAACACAGATTCATTGGACACACCATAGAGGAGTACTACAGTTTCAAGGACTTACTCAAGGAGAAATTCAAGAATGGGGACATAACGATCCCAGAAGAATATTTAAAAAGAATGTGAAATAGGTTCTATCAATATGACTTCGGTTGAGTTGTTTATCCCAACTGACCCTTACATAACTGACAACAAATGAAATGCCTCTTGAATTCTATTGTATTACTTTTATTGTTTAAATGGGATATTAGTAGGATCAGTGTTATGTTGTCTCATCCCTCCCACCGCAAGGAATGAAAGGAAGGAAAGATTTTGTTATTGTCCAAAATTGTTTAATACTTGGAAAGCTCATCACTTAAAAGAAAATTTTTCTGGATATTTTGATAAGATTGATTTTAAGGGAGAATGAAATTAATGTCCTAATTACTAGGTCCATCACTTTAAAGAATTTTGACTGGGTCCTAAGTTGATCTCAAAATAAAGTAGTGTGATGGAAATATGAGTAAAGGACTCAGGATATCAAGAGTCCTTCAATTTCCTGCCACATGATTGGGTCCTAGCTTTGAATGAGTTATAATATCTCAGAATTTACCTTAAGGAATATTTTGAGAAATATTAATTAGGGAAGTTCAGACATTCAAAATCCTTAATGTATGCTCTACCAGATATAGTAATTCTCTGAAAATAAGAGCAAAAGAAGGACAATAAAAATTGAAAGGCTCATTGAGAAGAAGATTGAGGTGAGCATAAAATCAAAAATTGGTGTATGAATTTGGACATTCAAAATCTCTAACGTGTGCTCCACCAAATATAGTAATTTTCAGTGAAACAAAAATTCTCTTAATAAAAAGCTTGAGGTGGTCATAAAATCAAAAATTGGTGTTCGAATTCAAACATTCAAAATATTTAAAAGAAATATGTTTCATTAGATATACTAATTCTCTGTAAAAAAAAGAGGAGCAAAAAAAATATGCAAAAGGAGCTCCATGGGAAGAAGCTTGAGGACAGTGTATAATCAAAAATTGGTGTCTAAATCCTCCCCTAATTAATAAAACTTGGAAAGCTCACTTAAGAAAATTCTTCAGTCATTATATTCAAGAAAATGTTATATGATCTTATGTCTTTTGGTTGGCTATTAATCAGCTTCAAAATATCTTTGGAAAACAAAAAATATTTTGATCACATGACCAAAATCTTGAAATTTGCTTAGGCTCAAAAAAAAGAATTAAAGTAAGTGCTTACGTTATTAGCTATTAATGGAAATTCAACCCTAAAGTCCTGTCCTTCAGTGCCCAGTAAATACAACTCCAATTTCAACTCGAAGAATGTCAGAGCTTTTTCTTAAAGACAACTTGAACAGCCTTTACAGAATCTGAGACAAATCAAATGATGAATGCTACAAATAAAGCTACGAAGTTGCGGCCTTTTCACCTATGGTGTCCATGGAAATAGCAAATCCTTACATGTACTTGAAAGAATATAATTATGATAGTAATTTAATGAATGGGCTATTTTCTACACTTGTAATTAGTCAGTGGATGATACTTCAAGAAGTACTGTGCCTCGTGATGTTTTAAAAGCAAAGACTTGTTCTTAGAAGCTCAAATGCCGCTTTTGTCTGAAACTAGGTCTAAATCCTAACAAAAAGAAAAGAAAAGGATAATGCAACAAGGGAAAACTCATAAAATAACTAAATATACAAAAAGAGACAAACAAAACACAACTATAGAACTTGAAGTCCCAAACTTCAATTCCTTAAATCTTCAAAAATTCCACCAATTCTCACAAATTTGAAACACTATATTTTGGAGGATGAGGATTCCAACATTTGATTCCACATTGCTTTGCAATGTTTCACACTATATTTTATAGGATGAGGATTCTGACATCCGATTTTACATTGCTTTACAACGGTTCACACTATATTTTAGAGGCTGAGGATTGCAACATCCAATACCGCATCGCTTTAGAAGTCCTTCCTATTGCAATGGTTCACACTATATTTTAGAGGATGAGGATTCTGAAATCTGATTCCACATTGTTATACAATGGTTCACAGTATATTTTAGAGGTTGAAGATCGTAACATCCAATACCACATTATTTTAGGAGTTCTTCATATTGCAATGGTTCACACTATATGTTATAGGATGATGATTCTGACATCTGATTCTGCATTTCTTTGAATGGTTCACACTATATTTTAGAGTTTGTAGATCGCGACATTCGATACTGCATTACTTTAGGAGTCCTTCCTATCGCAATGGTTCACACTACATTGCTTTGGAATGGTTTACACTATATTTCAGAGGTTGAGGATTGGGACATTTGATAGTGCATTTCTTTAGGAGTACTTCCTATTGCAATGATTCACACTATATTTTAGAGGTATAGGATCATGACATTTGATGCCACATTACTTTGCAATGGTTCACACTATATTTTAGAGGTTGAGGACTGTGACATCCGATGCTGCATTGCTTTAGGAGTTCTTCCTATCGCAATGGTTTATACTATATCTTAGAGGATGAGGATTCCGACATCCGATTCTGCATTGCTTTGCAATGGTTAACACTATGCTTTAGAAGACAAAAATTTTTATTGTGCATTGCTTTAGGACCTCTTTCCTATCAAAATTTTTTAAATTAAACTTTTGAGGTTGAGGATCACAAAATCTGAATACCGCATTGCTTTGGGGGTCCTTCCCACTGTAATGGTTCATGTTAAATTTTAAAAGTTAAGGGAATAAGCCCTTCAATTAATTCAATGTATTCATTCTATTCTCATTTCTTTGCACTCTTGTCATCTCTTAGGTTGGATGGGAGTCCTTGAGCTTTCCTTCCTAATGTGACACCCTCCTCAAGATCGGTGTGAGACCCCTTAAATGGTATGAGGCTTTCAATTCTCATTCCAGGGCTAGTACCTAAATTCCAGATCCCATCTCGAGATCAACACCTAAATTATGATTCCGTTCTACTACCTCTTGGATTGGATGTGAGTCATTGGGCTTTCCTCCTTAATGTAGCTCATAACCTCTTGCGTTTGATGTGAGTCCTTGAGCTTTCCTCCTCAAAGTATTTCATCACCTTTTGGGTTGGATGTGAGTCCTTGAGCTTTCCTCCCCAATGTAACTCATCACCTCTTACGTTGGATGTGAGTCCTTGCGCTTTCCTTCCTAATGTGACACATTATTAGGGGAGTCGGAAAGAGAGACAATGAACTAGACATTGAAAGAAAAAAAATAATGATATTTAGAGGGATAAAAGGAAGAAGAAATCGTGAGAGAGTGGGAGGTTGAGTTAGAATGAGAGTAGAAAAGAGAGTGTGTTTGTGTGAGAGAGAGAAATGAGTTAGAGAGAGGGAGTGAGAGAAAAGAAAGAGAAAGAGAGAAAGAGAATGGCTGGGAGAGTTCATGATAGAGGGATAGAGAGTGCGAGGAGGGAGCGGGAGAAGAAGGGAGAGAGAAGGGAGAGATAAGTGAGAGAAAGAAAGAGTTAGAAAAGGTGGGAGGGAGAGATAAGAGAGGAGCTAGAAAAGCTAAAGAAGGTGGAAGAGAGACATGGAGAGCAAAAAGGGAGTGAGAGAGTGAAGAGAAAGAGAGGAAAATAGTGAAATAGAAGAGATACAGTGAGAGCAAGGGAGATAAAGCAAGAGAGGGTGAGAGAGATCAAGAGAGACTTATAAAAAAGGAGAAAGTGAGAGAAAAAAAGAGTGAAGGTTACAGAGGAAGGGAAAGAGGGAGAGATGGAGAAGAGAGAGAAGACAGCAAGAGAGAGATAAAGTGAGAGAGAGAGTGAGAAGGAGAGTGAAGAAGAGGGAGTGAGGGATAGATAGAGTGAGAGAGGGAGAGGAGAAAGAGAGAGTGATTAGGACTAAGTGAGAGAGAAAAATAGAGTGAGAGTGAGAGAATGGTACGATTGTGAGAACTTAAGAGATAGAGGAAGTGAGAGTGAGAGAATGAAAGATTGGGATAGAGAGAGTGAGTGAGCATGAAAGAGCGATTAGGGCGGGGCATGAGAGTGGAATATTGGGAGAGAGGGAGAGAAAGGGAGATATTTCAAGAATTAAAGAGATAGAAAGAGAGAGTAATTGATAGAAGAAACAAAAGGTATAGAGAAATATTAGAGAATGGGAGAGGGTTTGAGAGAGGAATCGAGAGAAAGATGGAGGAAAAAAATGATAGGAAGAGAGTATGTGAGATAGAGAAAGAGAGAGAACAAGTGAGAAGTGAGTGAGTGAGAGAGAGATAACGAGAGAAAATATATCAAGTGCAGTAAGAAAGAAAGAAAGTGAGGGTGAGAGAGAAGAGATCGAGAGATGAGAGAAATAAAAGGGAGTGAGAGAGTGAAGAGAATAGAGATGAGAGAAAAAAGAAGTTGAGAGAGCAAGGAGCGAGAGAGGAAGAGAAGGAGAGGGAGGGAGGGAGAGACAAAAAGATAGAGAATGAGAGGAGCAGGTAGAGAGAGAAAGAGAAGAGCAAGAAAAAAAGGTGCAGAGAGAGATTGAGATAAGTAAAAGGGATTGAGAGAGAAAAGAGAGAAGTGAGAGTGAACTAGAGTAAGCAAATGATAAAGAGAGAATAAGGAAGAATGAGCAAGATAGTAGAGAGAAAATGAGATAGCAAAAGAAAGAGCAAAATAAGCTTCTAAGAGAGAAAGAGAGAAAAAGAGAGAGAGAGAGAGAGAGAAAGAGAGAGAGAGAGATGGAGAAAATAATAAATTGAGAGATATTGAGAGAAGGAGAAAGAGAGAAATGGAGTTCACGAGAGGAGGGGAGAGAGGGCAAGAAAGAGGGATACAAAGTTAGAGACAGAATGAGAGGGGGAGGATGAGTGATATGGAGAGAGGGTGAGAGAAAGTAGAGCCAGAGAGAGAGCTAAAGAGAAAAAAACAACGAGAGCAAGAGATAAGTAAGAGTGAGTTAAGGGAGAGGTGGGAGAGAGGATAGAGAAAGAGGGGCAAAAATTGGTGAGAGTGAAAGAGAGAGAGAGGAAAAGAGAGATAATGGGAGAGATACTGAGGTAAAGTGATAGAGAATAGTGCAAGTAAGAAAGAGTGAGAGAGAGAGATGTTAAGAGGAAGAGAGAGCAAGCGAGTGATTTTGAGAGATACTTGAAGTGGGAGAGAGGGGGTGAGATGGAGAATAGTGGGAGAGAGAGAAATTGAGAAGGACACGAGAGAGACAAGAGAGTGAGGAAGAGTAAGCAAACGGAGAGTAAGATAAAGATTACGAGAGGGAGAGAGAAAGAGAAAGGGAGAGTGAGTGAGGGAGTGGGAGCAAAAATGGAGAGTGTGTGAGAGCAAGAGCAAGAGAGAGCCAAAGAGTGAGAGAGAGATAGAGAAAAGAGAGAGAGATCCCCAGAGGGAGCAAGAGAGTTAGAGTGAGAGGAGAGGGAGAGAGGAAAAGAGAATGAGAGAGACCCACAATGAGAGTGAGAGTGAGAGTGAGAGAGGAAGGGAGGAGAGACAAAGAAGGAGAGAGTGTGTGGGTGTGAAAGAGGGAGAAAAAGATAGAAAAAGAAAGAATGAAAGAGAGGGTAGGCACAATAAAGTAACAGAGAGATTGAGGGAGAGAGAGTCGAAGAGAGGGAGAGAGTCTTAGACCATGAAAGGGAGAGATAAAAAATGGTGGGAGAGAGAAATAGATAGAGAAGGAGATAGTGTGAGAGAGATGGATGGAGAGTTAAAAAGTGAGTGGAAAGAAAGTGACATGAGTGAGCTATAGAGAGAAAAGAAGAAGAAATTGCAATAAAGATTAAGAGAGGCATAGACAGTTCATAATAGATGGAGATAGAGTGTGTGAAGTAAGAGAGAGGGAGAGAGGTGAGCGAGGGAGGGGAGAGAAGGAATTATAGTAATGTGAATAAAGTGAGAGATATAATTTGATTGACATAGAGAGTGAGGAAGAGAGGATGAGGGGGTGGGTGATGCAAATGATATCATGGATGATAATGACACGACTTCAAGAGAAGATTTAATGCAAGTTCCATGTGGGTCAATTACTAGATATTGTGCAAAAAGGGTGAAAGATGCTCTTAATGGATTAGTCCAGGAAGCTTGGACTCAAGCCAATTCATGGGGATCTAGGGAGAAAGAGCCATAAAGATTTTTCAAATTATTCCAAGCCCAAGGATAAAGAGTCATATTATTATGGCTGGATATTTTGTATTTTTTTATTGTGGTTTAATAATGGCTTGCATGCCAACTTGATGTAGTTTTTAATTTGTTTTAGAAGATATTTTATCTTCTCTTTTATTTGCTTGTTAGCTTTAGCCTATATATAGGCCTTATGTCAAATGAGAAAGGGACTTTTGATTCTTGCAAAAAAAACTTGCATTTGGGTTGTCTCCTGTGGTTTCCTTAGGATTCCAACGAAACTCTAGGCCATCGCCTAAGGAGTTCATTCCCAACTTATCAAGAAGATTTTCACCCCGTTTGTGGTGTCTTCCATTGTACCAAGGTTCTTTCCTCACGTCATGCATAGGGATGCGGTCTTACACCAACGTTCTTGTTTGCGTTGAGCATTGGGTGAAATTTTACCTCCATCCATCCATTTTACCATGGGTTCTACATATAATTCGGTTTGATCCAACCTTGGGATGGTTTTATTGTTTGGTTTCTTGTACTTCATTAGAATTTCCATCAATTATTTTTAATTTTGGCATAGCACATCTGATTTTCTAATAAGAACATCAATCCCCACGATCCTGTCTTGCATATATGCACATCAATTTGGTATTAAAGCCTCACGGTTCTTGAACACATAATTTTTTTGTTGGGCTTTTGTGTTCTTGTTGGCTGTTTCTTTTTCTTAGGTAATTAATGAGATTAGTTATTTTCTTGTTTCTTATGTTCAATTTTTCGTCTATGTCTGTTTTTTACTAAGTAATCCAAATTTTTATTCATTTCGTAATTAATTCTTCAATTAGTTGCACTCATAATTATTCATAATTGTGTTCTTGTTAATATTCATATCGTTATTCTCATGCAACTTTCCTTGTTATTTTCATATCAGCTATTCTACTTATTATCTAAATTGCCCAAATCAGTGTTCATGTTATTGTTCAAATCATCTACTTCTTGATATTCTTTATGATAAATGTTGTTCTTTATGTGAACAATTTATTTTTGTTTCTTGTTATTTTAATTTCTTGAAATACAAATCATCTTGATGTGATCTTGTTATGTTAATTTCTTGTTATTTTAATTTCTTTCTTGATATTCTTGTTGTTCTTGATATCATTTCTTGTTCTTGTTATGATTGTCTGTATCAGTTTAGTAGTGTTTTTGTTTTGATTCAAGATATCAAAATTTGTATTTCATTATCATCATCCTAATGTTTTGCTTAGCATTTCGGATTTTTCTTATTTGTAGTAATTTATAATTTGATTTTAGTTGCTAATTTTGAATTCTTGCTTAGCTACCTTCATTGTAAGTCCCCAATCATGTCCCAAACAAATTTTGAAGAAGCGGAAAGGCAACCTGCCATTCCTAATCTACAATTTCAAGCATTGGTGAGGGAGATGAGAAGAATGATGAGGGTTGAGTTAGAGCAAATTCATGAAAGATCGGAATGGGTAGAGGGAGGAATCCAACAAAGATAGCCATGAAATGTTTCTAATAGGAAAAAAGAGAGAGTTCCACCGAGAAGAGTGAGAGAGGAGGATGAACAATATTATGAGGCTGGATTTGATGAAGAGAATGATAGGGATTTATTTGTTGAGAGGAGGCGTTATGGTGGACAAGCTAGAGACATTAGGAATAGAGATGATAACAGCTTGGTAGGTGTTAAGATGTACATTCCTTCTTTTCAAGGAAAAAATAATTTTGAAGCCTATCTTGGATGTGAGAAGAAGGTAGAATTAGCATTTGACTGCTACAACTATTCTGAAATAAAGAAGGTGAAATTGGCTGTCATTAAATTTACTGATTATGCTATTGTTTGGTGGGATCAATTAATGTTGAGCAGAAGAAGAAATTGCAAATGTCCCATAGAAACATGGGTGCAAATGAAAGTTGTTATGAGGAAGCAATTTGTGTCAAGTCATTACTATTGAGAGTTGTATCGGAAGTTACAATGGCTTAGGCAAGGTAATCAAAGTGTGGAAGATTACTATCAGGAGATGGAGATTGCTATGATTCAAACTAATGTAGAAGAGGACTGAGAAGCTATTATGGCTAGATTCTTAAATGCTATAAACCCATAAATCCAAGATAGAGTGGAAATGCAACATAATTTGGAGTTGGAGGACATGTTACATGTGGCCATCAAGGCAGAACAACAACTCAAGAAGAGGGGTGGCCCATGTTTGTGAACTAGTGTGGGTTCTTCATGGAAGCCAAATTTTTAGAAAAAAGAGGACAAACCAATTGCAAAGTCCAAACCCAAGCCAAGACAAGAGACAATTAGCTAAGAAAATCAAAGGAAAATTGACCCTTCCACTTCTGAAAATTGAGATATTAAATGTTTTAAATGTCATGGCAGGGGTCATATAGCCAACCAATGCCAAACAAAAGAATCATGTTGATAAGGGACAATGGAGAGATTTAGACTGATGAAGAATTAGAAATTGACACTATAGCACCAATAAAGGGCATTGAATGTGAAGAAAATGCGGCCACAAGAGAATTGTTAGTCACAAGAAGGGCTTTATGTGTGTAGACAAAGGTTGATGAGGGAATTCAAAGAGAAAACATTTTTTACACTAGGTGTCATGTACAAAATAAGGTATGTAGTTTGATCATTGATGGAGGAAGCTGTATTAATGCTGCTAGCACTATTTTGGTTGAAAAACTAGGACTGTCAACCATCAAGCATTCTCGACCTTACAATTTGCAATGGTTTAATGATAGTGGTGAGGTTATGGTGAATAAGTAGGTTTTGGTCTCATTTTGCATTGTAAAATATGAATATGAAGTCTTGTGTGATGTAGTACCAATGTAAGCAGGCCATTTGTTACTAGGTCGACCCTAGCAATTTGACCAATGAGTTAAACATGATGCTTTCACTAATAAATACTCGTTTGAAGTCAATGATTGAATTATCACTCTTGTGCCAATGACATCAAAGGAGGTCTACTAAGATCAAGTGAGATTGCAAAATTATTATTGTCAAACGAAAAGGAGTGATCAACATATAGAGACTGACCCAAATGAGAAAAAGAAAGAAATGAAACAAGAAGCCATTAAGAGAGACGATGAAAGAAAACAAAAAAAATTTTATGCAAAGGCAATTGAGATCAAGAGAGCATTATTTATAAACCAACCAATGATTGTACTTCTTTCCAAAGAGGCATTCTTAAACACTAATGAATGTGACAATACTTTGCCTAGTTCTATTGTTTCTCTTTTGCAAGAGTTTCAGGATGTCTTTCCTGAGGATATTCCACATGGTTAACCACCCATTCGAGGGATTGAGCATCAAATAGATTTTATACCAGGAGAGACCATTTCAAACCTTCCAGTCTATAGAAGCAATCCCGAGGAGACAAAAGAGTTACAAAGGCAGGTTGGAGAACTAATAAAGAAGGGGTATTTGAGAGAGAGCATTAGTCCATGTGTTGTTCCAGTAATTCTAGATCCTAAGAAGGATGGGTCTTGGAGAATGTGTGTAGATTTTTGAGCCATCAACAATATTACAATAAAGTATAGACACCATATTACTTGCTTAGATGATATGCTAGATGAGTTACATGGATCTTGTGTGTTTTCTAAGAATGATTTAAAAAGTGGATGTCATCAGATTAGGATGAAAGAAGGTGATGAGTGGAAAATTGCTTTTAAGACAAAATATGGTTTGTATGAATATTTAGTTATGCTTTTTTGTTTGACTAATTCACCTAGTACTTTCATGAGACTAATGAACCATGTTTTGCGGGCTTTTATTGGAAAATTTGTTCTGGTCTATTTCGATGATATTTTGATATATAACAAAAGCTTGAAGGATCATGTTGAATATTTAAAACTTGTTTTAGATGTTTTAAGAAAAGAAAAGTTATTTGGTAACTTGGAAAAGTGTACCTTTTGCACCAACAAACTTTATTTTTTAGGATTTGTTGTGAGTGTGTAGGGAATGCAGGTTGATGAAGAAAAGCTGTGTGTTATACATGAGTGGCGTAGTCCTTGTATAAGCAATGTTCATAGTTTTCATGGACTTGCTAGTTTCTACTATTGGTTTGTGAAAGAATTTAGTAGCATAGTTGCACCACTCACTAGATTAATCAAGAAGAACGTTGGGTTCAAGTGGGGAGAAGCACAGGAAAATGCATTTCAATTGATCAAGGAAAAAACTTACCCATGCCCCTGTTCTGGTTTTTCTAAAACATTTAAAATTAAATATGGTGCTTCAGGTATTGGCATAGGTGTTGTGCTTATGCATGATAGAAGAACAATTGTTTATTTCAGCAAAAATTTGAATGGGGCCACCTTCAACTATCCAACTTATGACATGGAGATGTATGCATTGGTTAGAGCCTTGGAAACTTTGCAGCACTACCCTTGGCCTAAGGAGTTCGTGATTCACACTGATCATCAGTCCTTGAAGCACTTAAAAGGTCAACACAAGCTAAACAAAAGGCTTGGTCATTGTGTGGAGTTCATTGCGACATTTCCTTATGTCATTCGATACAAGCAAGGTACGGAAAATGTGGTTGCTGATGCTCTTTCTCAAAGGTATGCATTACTATCTACTCTTGATACAAAGTTACTTGGTTTTGAACATATTAAAAATTTATACCTTGATGATATTGATTTTTGTAATGAATATAAAGCTTCTGATAAAACTGCTTAAAGTAAATTCTTTAAACATGATGGGTTTCTATTTCAAGAAAATAAGTTATGTGTGCCTAAAAGTTATTTACGAGAATTGCTTGTACAAGAATCTCATGGAGGAAGACTAAGGGGACATTTTAGAGTTGCAAAGACTTTAGTTGTTTTGCAAAAACATTTATTTTTGCCGCACATGAAACAATATGTCGAGAGGATTTGTGGTAGGTGTGTCACATGTCGATAAGCTAAATCTCGAGTGCAACCCCATGATTTATTCTTTAGGGAGATTATAAGATTACATGGTGAGCCTAGAACAATTGTTTATGATAGAGATCCTAAGTTTTTGAGTTACTTTTGGAAGACCTTGTGGTGTAAGTTAGGAACCAAAGTGTTGTTTTCTTTTACTTGTCACCCACAAACTGATGGTCAAACTAAAGTAGTAAATAGGAATTTTTCTAGCTTGTTAAGGGCAATCATAAAGAAAAATATCAAAATATGGGAAGATTGTTTACCACATGTTGAGTTTACTTATAATAGGGTTGTTCATTCTGCTACTATGTTTTCACCTTTTGAAATTGTTTATGGTTTTAATCCATTAATGCCATTTAATTTAACTCCATTACCTATTTCTGGGCATGTTAACATGCATGGTAAGAAAAAGGCTGAGTTTGTAAAGCAAATACATGAGAAGGGATGACTGAATATTGAATAAAGAACAAAGCAATATGAAAAACATGCCAACAAGGGGTGACACAAAATGATCTTTGAACCTGGAGATTGGGTCCGGTTACACTTGAGAAAGGAAAGATTTCCAGAACAAAGGCATTTCAAACTACTTCCAAGAGGAGATGGTCCTTTGCAAGTACTTGAGCGTATCAACGACAATGCCTACAAGCTGGATCTACCAGGTAAGTATAATGTGAGTTCCACTTTCAATGTTACTGATTTAAATTCTTTTGGATGCAGGCACTAATTTGAGGAAAAATCATTTTCAAGAGGAGGGGAATGATGCAAATGATATCATGGATGGCAATGGTACGACTTCAAGAGAATATTTAATGCAAGTTCCATGTGGGCCAATTACAAGATATCGTGCAAAGAGGATGAAAGAAGCTCTTAATGGATTAGTCCAGGAGGCTTGGACTTAAGCCAATTCATTGGGATCTAAGGAAAATAAGCCACAAAGATTTTTCAACTTATTCGAAGCCCAAGGATAAAGGAGTCATGCTATTATGGCTGGATATTTTGTATTTTTTTATTGTGGTTTAATAATGGCTTGCATGCCAACTTGATGTAGTTTTTCATTTGTTTTAGAAGATATTATATTTTCTCTTTTATTTGCTTGTAAGCTTTATCCTATATATAGGCCTTATGTCAAATGAGAAAGGGACTTTTGATTCTTGCCAAAAAAAACTTGCATTTGGGTTGTCTCCCGCGGTTTCCTTAGAATTCCAACGAAACTCTAGGCCATCTCCTAATGAGTTCTTTCCTGACTTTTCAAGTAGATTTTAACCCCGTTTTTGGCGTCTTCCATTGTACCGAGATTCTTTCCTCACGTCAAGCATAGGGTTGCAGTTGTATACCAACGTTCTTGTTTGCATTGAGCATTGGGTCAAGGTTTACCTCCATCCATCCATTTTATTGCAGGTTCTACATATAATTCGATTTGTTTTAGCCTTGGGTCGGTTTTATTGTTTGGTTTCTTGCATCTCATTAGAATTTCCATTAATTATTTTTGGTTTTGGCATAGCAAATCCGATTTTCTAATAAGAACATCAATCCTCACGATCTTGTCTTACATATATGCACTTCAGTGGGAGAGAGAGTATGAGAGTAAAGATAGAGTGGGGGAGAGAGATTAGGCTAGGGGTGTCAAAAATTGACCTGACACGCCAACATGACCTGAGCTTTACTTGAAAAATCCATGTTAGGTTTGATCTAAATACTTTTTTAGTTAGTTTTGGGATAGATAATTTGATACATTTATTATATGGGTTGGTACAGATTGAATCTGAATGCCCAAACATGCCCCAATCAACAAGAAAGTTAGGTCAGGTTCAGGTATGTAGGTTAAGCTTAAGTTTGGTTTGAGTTCAAGTCTTAGTTTTCAACCTGTTTATTATTAGCTTGGGTTCGGGTTAACCCTATTTGGGTAAAATGTTTTTTGGGTCAGACTAGAACCTGACACCTAGAGTGAGTGAAATAAGAGAGAAGGATATTAGAGAAAATAGTGAGAGAGACATAAATATGGAGATATAAAGCTGGAGAGATTGAGGGAGAGCAAGAGTGAGGAAGATATAAGGAATGGGAAGAGAGAGAGAGAGAGAGAGAGAGAGATAAAAGAGAAAAAGAGATAGGTGAAGGTGGGGGAGAAAGATAGAGAGAAATGAGGAGTTAGAGAGTGAAGATAAAAATGAAGTGAGAAGAAGGCTGAGAGAGAGGCAGAAGAATTAATATAGGAAGGGAGAGATGGAGAGAGAGAATAAAGAGAAGAGTGATAGAGAGCAAGAAAGAGATAGAGTGAGAGGGAGAGATGGTGATAGAGAGGAAAAAACAAAGGGAGAGTTAGGTTGAGAAAGAGTGTGATAAAGAGGGAGTAAAGGAGGGAGAGAAGGAGAGAGGTAGAGGTGCAAGGGGGAGAGTCATGGGGATAGAGCGCGTGAAAGAAAAATAGAGTGAGAGAGTGAAAGAATGGTAGAATGGGTGAGAATTGGGGACATTAAGTGAATGAGAGATAGAGAGAGGGGGAGGTAGAGAGTGAAGATCAACATAAAGAGTTAGAGAGAAACACTCAAAGAGGATAAAGGTAGTGAAAGAAAAGAGAGCAAGAAAATGTGACAGAGGAAGGAGGGAAGAAGAGTGAAATAGGGAAAGCAATAGAAGGAGGGAGAGTGTGTGGGAGAGAGAGTTATAGAGGAGAGAGTGTGAGGGAAGGAGAGATGGAGAGGTAGAGTGAGAGAAGATAAAAGAGAGAAAAGAGAGATACATAAGAGACCAAGAAAGAGAAAGAGAGGAATAATGAGAAATCAAAAGAGTGAGGGAAAAGAGAGAGAAGTGAGATATGTAGGGAGGGAGAAAAACAAGACTGAGAAGGAGAGATAGAGAAGAATTGAGGTAAAAATGGAGGTATGAAGAGAGAGTGTGAAAAGATAATAGAGAGAAAGAGGGAGGGATGGCTAGAAAGAGGGGTACAGAGAATAAGAATGGGAAGGAAAGATAAAGAGTGTGAGAGTGGGAGGGTGAGGAGGGAGAACAAAGTTGGAAGAGCAACAATATAGTGGGAGGTAAAAGAAAAATATTGGGAGAGGGAGAGAGACTGAGAGAGAATTGTAAAGTAGAGAGCTTAAGAGAGAGGGGAAGGGAGAGGGAACAAATGAGAGAAACAGAGAATAGAGAGAAGATGGAGAGAGTTGGACAGAGGGTGAGAGAGAGTGAGAGGGAGATAGAATGTAAGGGTGGGCAAGAGAAGAATAGAAAAAGGGGCTTGATAAAAATTAAAAAATATAGAAAGTGAATAAGGGAGAAGTATCCAATAAAAGGGAGGGAGAGTAGGAGAGTGGCAAAGCAAGTGTGTGTGTGACAGGGAGAGAGTGAGGAAGTGAGATAAATATATAATTAGTGAGAGAGAATGTAGGGGGAAAGGAAAGTGTATGCAACCAAGAGATGTTAAGTGAGAAAGAGAGTGAGCAAGAGGGAGGGAGAGAGGGAGAGAGAGAGTGGTAGACATAGTGAGATAGAGCGATGGAGATAATGAGAGAAAGTGAAGGAGATTGAGAAAGAGGAAATAAAATATAGTATGGAAAGAGAAAGGGAGATATAGGGAAATAGAGAAGGATAGAGCAAGAAAGAGAGAGAAATAGTGAGTGGGAGAAGAGAGAGAATTGAGAGAGCAAAAGTGAGATAAAGTAACTAAGAAAGAAAGATTGAGAGAACGAGGGAGATAGGGAAGGGAGAGTTAGAGTAAACAATGGAGGTATAGGGAGAGAGAGTTAAAGAGAGGTTGAGAGAGGCAGAGAGAGACGAATGAGTGAAGATAGGAAGAAAAAGAGAGTTGAACAAAGGCTGAGAGGGGTAGGGAAAGAAGAGTGTGTGAAGATAGAAAGCAAAGAAAGAGAGAGAGGATTTGGGAGATTTTGGAGGTGTGTATGGAGTTAGAAGGGAGTAGGGAGAGAGAGATAGAGAAATGGAGAGTGGGTAGGAGTGGGGAGAGAGAGATAGATAAAGTAGTGAAAATAAGAGAGAGCGAGCGAGAGTGAATGAGAGATGAGAGCAAGATAGATAATGAAAGAGATGGAGAGAGCAAGGGTAAGAGCAAGATAGAGAGAGGGAGTAATAAAGTGAGAGAGACTGAAATATAGCCAGATAGAGGGAGAAAAATAGAGCGATAGAGAGGAAAAGATATGGAAAGAGAAAGAAAAAGTGAGGGAGAATTAGAATGAGATGTAAAAAGAGAGGGAGAGAGTGCGTTAGAGATATATAGAAAGAGATAGAGAGAATAAGAAAGAGGGAAAATGGAAGGGAGAGAGATAGAGAAGTGCAAGAGAAAGAGAGGTAGAGAAGAGCAAGTGAGATCGACTCGAAAAGTGAGGGTGGAAGAGTTAGTGATAGAAAATGAGAAGAGTACGTGAGAGAGAGTGAGATTGAGATGGAAGACATGATTAAGGGATAGGGAGAGGGGTAGAGAGAGATGGAGAGATAAACAAAGATGTGGAGTACTAGAGTGAGGGAGATTGAGGGTTAATTGAGAAAGAGTGGAGTATGAGTGGGAGGGAGAAGGAGAGATTTAGATAAAAAGATAGCTAGATAGAGAATAAGTGGGAGAGATCAGAACAAGAGTGAGAGAAATAAGGAGGGAGTGAATGAGAGAGAGGGAAGGAAAGAGAAAAAGATTGAGTGAGAGGAAGGCAGAGAAGGAGGGAGGGTGAGAGAAAGAGAGCAAAGGGAAAGAGAGAGAGGAAATGGATGAGGATAATACTTAAAGAGTTGGAGAAATAGGGCGGGCAGGAAAGAGGTTGAGAAAGAGGGCGACATATATAAATAGAGAAAGAAAGAAGAGAGAGGGAGAGAGAAGTAGAGGTAGAGAGTTGGAGAGGATGAGGGAGAGACATAAAGTGTACAATTGAGAGGGAGAAGGGGTTATGGATAGCAAGAGTGTGAGATCAAGAGAGAGAAAGATAGTTTTTTAGTGAGGAAAAGGAGCGAAGAATAGAGACAAAGAGAGACTGTAAGCTTTAAAGGGAGAGAAAAGAGAAATGAAGAGAAGGAGAGAAAATGAAAAAGGTAGAGTGATCAAGCAAGTGAGATAGATAGAGAGAGGGAGGTGGAGGTATAAAGAGAGAGAGTTAGAGTGAGAGAAAAGCAGGGAGACGAAAGATGAGGAGAGAGTGAGGGATAGAGCGAATAAGATAAGTTTGGAAAGAGATAAAGAGAGTTAGGGAGAGAGAGAGTGAGTTAGAGAGATTGTAAGAGGGAGAGAGTGTGTGTGAGAGAGAAAGAGAGTGAGAGATAAAGAGATGGAGGGAGATAGAGTGTGTGTGAGTGAGGGAGAAAGAGGTAAAGAGTGGCATGAAAGGGAGAGAGAGTAGGTAGAGAGTGCGAGAGAGAGGGGGTTGGAGAGATGAGAGAGAGTAGGGGAGAGTGAGGGAGAGTAAGTGTGAGAGAGAGAGGAGAGAGCAAGAAATGGAGTAAAAGTAAAAGAGAAAGAGAGAAAGGGTAAGATATACAGAGAGAGATAAAGCAACAAAGTTTAAGAGAGAGCTAGGAAGAGAGAGATAAGAGGGTGAGAGGAAGAGGGAGAGGGTGAGGGATTAACAGAGTGGTGTGAGGTAGGGAGAGATAGAAAAATGAAACTAAGAGAGAGGGATAAAGGGAGATTGAGAGAGAGATAAAGAGAGGGAAAGAGATAATGAGAAAGAGAGGGAGATAAAGAAAGATAATTAGAGAAGAGAGAGAAGAGAGAGCGGGAATGAAAGAGTGAAAGAGAGGGAGAGAGAGACAAATAAAGGCGAGAGAGATGAAAATGAGAGGAGGGAAATAAAGAGAAGAATAGAGATGGAGAGGGAGAGAAAGAGGGACATGGGGTGGGAGTTTTTGTGGGTTGGAATGGGGGGAAAGTTATAAAGAGATAGAGAGTGAGAGAGAGAGAGCAAGGGAGAGAGACTGAGTGACCCTCACTCACAATATCTCTTTCTGTCTCTCTCTCACTATCTTTCCCTCCCTCCCCTCCTCTCCCTCTAACTCTCTTGCTCCCTCTCCATCTCTCTTTCTCTACTCTCTTTCTCTTTCACTCTCTTGCTCACTTTCTGTAGCTTACACTCTCTCCCCAGTCCTGCTCCCACTCCCTGACTCACGCTCCCTTTTCTTTCTCTCTCCCTCTCTCTTGTAGACTCGATCTCAATCTCCCTTTTCTTATCTTTTTCTCTTCCTTGTCTCTCTCTCTCACTCTTTCTTACTATTCTCAATCTTACTCTCTCACTCCAACTCTCTCTCTGACTTCAAATATCTCTCACAATCACTTTCATGTTCTCTCTCTCTCTCTTACTCCCTCTCTCTCTCTCACTTGCTCGTTATTCTCTATCTTTTTATCTCACTATCTCTGTCTCTCTCGCCCTCTTCATCTCATTCTCTCTCTTACTTTCTCTTCCTCTATCTCTTGCTCTTGCTCTCCCTTCTCTCTAGTTTCCTCTCTTGCTATTCTTTCTCTCTCCCTCTCTGTGTCATCCTCTCCCACTCTTTCTCTCTCTCCTGCTCTCTCTACCCACCCCTCTCTACCTTCTATCCTCTCCCTCTCTCTCCCTTGCTCTCTCTCCATTTTTCATTCCCTCTCTTTCTTAGAAGTTTTATCTCACTCTCTCTCCCTCTCTCATTCTATCTTTATTTTTCTCGCTCTCTCTTCTTTATTTTGTCTGTCTCATTTGCTTACTCTATTTTACTCTCTCTTCTCCCTCATCTTTTTCTCTCTCAATCTTCTCTTTCCCTCTACACCCTCCTCTCATCCTCTATCTCTTTTTCTCTCCCTCACCCTTTCTCTGTCTCTCCTTCCTCTCTTTCTCAATTTCTCGCTTCTCTCGATTTCTATTCTTTTCACTCCCTCACCATCTCTCCCTTTATCTCTCTCTCCTCCCTCTCTTTCTTATTTCTCTCCCGCTCTTTCTAGCTCTTACACCCCTCTCTTCTCTCCCTCTCTCTCTCAAAATCTTATCTCTCTACTTCCTTCTTCTCTCATCCTTCTCCCTCTCTCTCTCTATCTTTTTCCATCGTTTCTCTTTCCCTCTCTCTCCCCCTCGCTCTCATTCTATTTCTAATGATTTTTATTCTCTCACTTCCCTCTCTTACTCCTTTCTCTCTTCTCTCTCTTACTTTTATTCCATCTTCTTTCCCTCTCTCTCTCGCTTTCCCATCCTCCCTCTCTCTCCTTGTCTCTCTTTTACTCTCTTTTTTATCTATTCCCTTTCTTGCACTCTTTTCCTTTTACAATTTATCTTCCTATATCAATTTCTTTGTTGTCGCTCTCTCTCTCTCGCTTTATCTTTCTCCCTCTCTATCTCACTCTTCTCTCTCTCATCATTTTTCTCTCTCTCACCCACTCTCTCCCTTCCGCCCTTCAAATATTTCTCTCTCACTCTATTTATCTTCTCTATTTAACTTCATGTATTTCTTTCTCTCTCTCTCTCCCTGGCTTTTCATCCTCATGCTTTTCTCCTCAATTTTTCCCTTCCATCTTACCTCCCTCTCTTTCTATTCTCTTCTTTCATTGCCTCTCACTCTTTCATTTACTTACCTTTCTCTACCTATCTTTCACTCGCCTCAATAAATTTTTATCGCTCTCCCTCTCTCTTCTCATTTTCTTCTTATCTCACTAGTTCTATTTTTTCTTGCTCTCTTTCCTTCACAGTCTCAGTCTTTAGGACTCTTTCTATCTCTATTCTCTTTCTCTCCCCCAAACACCCTTATCTTGCACTCTCTCTCCCTCACTCTCACTCAATCCACCCTCACTCTCCCACTCTTCATCTTTCTTTTGTTTTCTCTTCCACTCTTCATCCCTTGCTCTCTCCCTCCCACCCTCCCAATCCATACCTCTACCTTGATCTCACTCTATCCACTATTTTTCCATATCTATCTCTATCTCATCCCATTTCTCTAGCTTTTAACCCTAGCTTACACTCTCTCTCCTACTACCACCCTCCCTCTTTCCCTCTTTGACAATTTCTCTCTCTCTATCTGACTCTCATCAATCTCTCACTCTTCTCTAATTTCTTTATATTTCTCTTATATCTCTTGTTATATCTCTCTCTCACCTATTATAGCTTCTCATATTCTCAACGTCTTTGTTTCTCTCCTAACATTTTTGTTACCATTCCCTTTCTCTATTTCTCTCACTTCTTTCTTCTCTTGCTCTCCCTTTTCTCTATCATTCTCACTCTTTCTTCTCCCACTTTCCTCTCTTTCTCACTCTCCTTTCTTCTCTATCTATCTCTCGTTCTCTTCCTCTCTCCTTATATCTCCCTCCTACTTCCTTTCCCTCACTCATGCCTTTCATCTCCTCTTCACTCCATCACTCTCTCTCCTTCTAGCTTGCCCTCTCTCCTTCTCCACTACTCCCTTCCCTCTCTCTGGTCTCTCACACTCCATATCTTCCTCTCTCTTTCTCTCTGTTTTCTCACTCTCCTTCCCTCTCTCCCTCTCTCGATCTATCTCTCTTCTTTCTTATTCTCTCTCACACTCTTTCTCTTTGTCTCTTTCTCTACCTCCCAAATAATTTTTCTCCCTCTCTCCATCCCTCACTTTCACTCTCCCTTGTCCCTCCCCCCTACTATTGGCATATCTCCCTCCTTACCTCTCTACGTGTCTCGCTTATTCTTCCACTCTCTCTCTCCTCATTCTCTTTTTCTCGCTCTTTCTTCTCTTACTCTCCTTATCTTACTCTTTCTCACTCCCTCTTTCTTTTTTTATCACTACTCTTTCTTTATTTCTCACTCTTTCTTTATTTCTCACTCTCACTCTCTTTTCTTCTCTTTCCATCTCACACTCTCTCGCTCTCTCCCTTCTTTCTCTCTACCTTGCACAATTCTTTTTATCTCTCTCACTCTTTCTTGCTCTCTATCTCTCTTTCAATCTCTATCTCTCTATCTTTATTATCTCACTTTCTTTCGTCTTTAATGGCCACTTGCTTGCCTTCTTACTCTCTCTCTCCCTCTCTCTGACTTGCTCCCTCTCTCTATTGCTCGCTCCCTCTCTCCCACACTCTTTCTTCTCACTCTTTCTACCTCTCTCTCTCACTCACTATTCCCCTATCTCTCCCTCTCTTATGCACTCTTTTTCTCTCTCCTACTCTACCTCTACCTCTCTCTCCCTTTGTACCCCCCATTTTCTTTTTGCCCTTTTTTTTCTTTCTTTCTCTCACTCTCTCTTTTTATTAAGTCGCTTACTCAATCTTATTTCTCTCCCTGTATCTCTTTTCTTTTCTATCTATTTGATCTATCAGCATCTTTCTTACTTTCCCTTTCTCTATATCTATCTTGATCGCTCTCTTCTCTCACTCACACTTTCTTACTCTCTCTAACTCCCTCTCCCTCCCTCTCTTACTCTCACCCTCCCGCCCTCCTTCCCTCCCTCCCTTTGTCACAAAAATTCTCTCTGTCTCTCTCTCTCTCACTTTTTCTCTAACTCCCTTTATTTCTCGCTCTATCTCACTTTTCTATCTGTCTCTCACTCTGTCTCTCCCTTTCTCCCTCCATCTATCTTGATCCATTCTTCCCCTCTTCTCCCTTTCTCTATATCTCCCTCTCTCCCCCTCCCCCCTCTTCCACAAACTAACCCTGTCTCTCCCAAGTCTTTTGCCTTACTTTTCCTCCCTCACTAGCTCACTCTTCTTTCTCTCTCTCTCTTTAACTCTCTCTGTCTCTCTCGCAGCTCCCTCTGCTTTCTTTTTTTTATCTTTTCATTTTTATTCTCTCTTTCCTTCTGACTTGCTGTCTCTTTCATTTTCGGCATCACTGCTCTCTAACATTTTTTTTGCTTTCTCTCTCTATATCTAACTTACTCATGATCTTTCTCATCTCTCTCTCTCCTCTTCTATCCCTCCCTCTCTTCCACTCTCTCCTACTCCATCTATCTCTCTTGGCTTGTCTCTCTCACTCTGACTCTCCCCCTCTATTGTTCTTTGTGTCATATTCTCTCTCTCATGATCTATACCTCTCCCTCTCATCATCTCTCTCTATTTCATTCTTACTCAAGCATGCTCTCTCTATTCTCATGCTTCCTCTTTTCTCTCTTTTTTCTCTCTCTTTCTCCTACTCTCTCTATCTAACTCTACCGTACTTCTCTCCTCCCTCCTTTCTTCTCACTCTCCCTTGCTCTCTCCCACTTTCTCGCATAATCTCTCTTCTCTCTCTTCACATCTCTCGCCTTATTATTCTCCCCTTCCCTCCCTCCAACTCCTCTCTCTCTCCTCTCTTTGTGTTTATACCTCCTTCCCTCCCTTAATGTCTCTCTCACACTTCTCTCTCCTCCTTTTGTCACTTTTCTCTTTATTCTCTCTCTCGCACTCCTTCCCACTCTCTTACACTCTCGCTCCAAAAGTCATTCCTTCTTACTATCTCCCTCTCCTGCTCACTCTCTCTTCCGCCTCTCCCTCTCCCATCTCCTCTCTGTAACTCCCTCTACCACTTGTACTCTCTTTTATCTATCTCTTCTTCTCTCCCTCCCTTCCTTTCTCTCTTCCTCCCTTTTTCTCTCCTTCTCTTCCCACTCTCACTCAATCTCTTTCTCCTTCTATCCCTCTTTCACCCATCTCTTTCTCTCTCTCCTTTGTCACTTTATCTTTAACATTTTTTCTCTATCCCACTATCGCACACTATCCTTTGTCCATATCTCATTTCTCTAGCTCTCCCACCAATCTCTTGCTCTCTTACCATTTCTTGTTCTCGATCCCTTTGTTTCTCTCTCATCTATATGTCTCTCTCCTCTTCTCTCTAAGCATCTCTCTGCTCTCCCCATTACCCCTCTCTCTCTCTCTTCTCTTGCTCTCTCTTTTTTGCCCTCTTTCTCCCTCTCTCTCTCTCTCCTTCCTTCTCCTTTTCCCTCACTCATGCCTTTCATCTGAACTTCACTCCCTCAATCTCTCCTTCCATCTAGTCTTATTTAACTCTCATTCTCTTCCTCTCTCTCCCCCCTCTCTCTCATCACCTCTCTCTCCTTTCATCTCTCTCACTCTTTTTTATATATTCTCTCATTCAATCCATCCTTTCCCTTTATCTATTTTGTGCTCTCCCTCGTTCTTGCACACACACTCTCTCTCTTTTTTCCTTCCATCTTTTTGATTATATTTTTTGTCCCTCCCTCTCTCTCACTCTCTCTCTTTTCATCTCTACTCTTGCCTTCCTCCCCCTTATCCCATATGTCTCTCTCCTCCCTCCTTCTTTCTTGCTCCCTCTCCCCCTCACTCTCTCCCTCTTTCTTTTGCTCTCACTCACATTCTCAACCCCCCTCTTCCCTCTCCTGCTCACTTTCGCTTCATCTCTATCTCTCCCTCACTCTCTCCTACTATTTCTATAATATCACTCTTGTTCTCACACTCCCTTTCTTCTCACTCTCTAAATCTCCTCCACCTCTCTCTATCAAATTTTCTCCTCTCTCCAATCTCTCTCATCCTCCCTCCCACCTTCCCTTCTCATTCATTGTCTCTCTTTATTTCTTTTTCTCTCCTCTCTCTCTCTCACACTTTCTATATCTCTCACCCTCCTTCTCTCATTCTCTAACTTTATCTCCTATCCTTCCCTCTTTACTCAATTTACTTCTCTCTCTTCTCCCTATGGCACTCTCTCTCTATCACTCTCATTCACTCTCTAACACTTCTCTATCTCACATCTCTCTAGCTCTTTCACTTTCTTTCACTCTGTCCCTAGTTGGCTCACCATCTTCTCTCCCTTTTATATTTTGCTCTCCCTCCTCTCTATCTCTCTCTCTCTCTTTCTTCCTTCCTCTCTTTCCCTCTTCCTTCTCTTGCTTACTCTTCTTTCTCCATTTTATGCTTACACTCTCTATTTGTCTCTTTTCTTCGCTCCTTCTTTTCCTCTCTCAAAAAATCCCACTCTCTTTCTCTCACTCTCTCTCTCACTCTCCATAACCTCTTTTCTCTCTCAATTTTGCACTCTCTACCTCTCCCTCATTCTCTCTAATTCGCTACCTCTACATCGCTTTTCCTCTCTCCCCTTCATTTCTTTAATTATATCTCTCTCCCTCTTTCTTGCCCTCCCTCCCTCTCCAACTCTCTAATTGTCATTCTTGTCATTTTCCTCTCTCTCTCTCTTTCCCCTTTCTCTTCTTCTCTCACTCCCCTCCTTTTCCACCTTCCTCTCTCTATCATTTTATGTTTCTCTACCCTCTCTCTCCTTCGCTCTCTCTTTACTTGCTCCTCACTCTCTCTCTCTCATCTGCATCTAGCTATATTTTTCTCTCTATCTTTCCTTCTCCCTCCCACTTTTACTCCTCTCTTTCTCAATTTATCTCTCAATATCTTTCACTCTATTACTCCATGTCACTATATATCTCTCTGTCTCCTCTCTCTCTCTTCGCTCCATCTCCCTCTCCCTCCCCTTCTCCCTGTCGCTCAATCATGTCTTCCATCTCAATCTCACTCTCTCTCATTTGCTCTTCTTTTTTTTCTCTCACTAACTCAGCTCTCTCTTTCAAAGTCTCTCTCACCTGTTCTTCTACCTCTCTATCTCTTTCACTCTCTATCTTTCTATATTCCTTTCTTCCTCTTTCTTATTCTCTCTATCTCTTTCTATATATCTCCCATTCTCTCTCTCCCTCTCTTTCTCTATCTCATTCTAAATTTCCCTCTCATTATCTTTCTACCTCTATCTAGCTCTATTACTCTCCCTCTCACTTTTTCACTCCTTCTATCCCTATCTTGCTTCCTCACCCTCTCTCTTTCCCTCTTTTTTATTATCTCTCTTTCTCTCTTCACTCATTCTCTGTCACTCTCTCTCTCTCTCTCTCTCTCTCTCTCAATTTCACTTCTTGCTCTATCTCTCTCTCCCCACTCCCACCCATTCTCTCCTTTATCTCTCTATCCTAAACCTACACTAACTCCATACACACCTTCAAAATCTCCAACATCTCTATTCCATTCTTCGCTTCCTATCTTTAATCATTATTCTCTCTCATCCTTTCTCACCCTCTCTTTAAATCTCTCTTTCTTTACTTTGTATCTTCACTCATTCGTCTATCTGCCCCTCTCATCCTCTCTTTAACTCCCTCCCCCTCTCCATCTCCCACTCGCTCTCTATATTTCTTTCTTACTTACTCTATCTTTCTTTTGGTCTCTCAATTCTGTCTCTCTTTTTCTTGCTCTATCCCTCTCTCTCTCTCTACATCTCCCTTTCTCTTTTCCTACTATCTCTTCTTTCCTCTCTCTCCTACTCTCTCTCTCACTATCCCTATTGCTTTCACTCTCTTCCTTCCTCTCTCTCTCACTCTTTCTTTCTCTCTTTACATCTCTTGGTTGTTTGCATTATCCCTTCCCCCTGCTCTCTCTTTCACACATTCTATATCTATCCCACTTCCTTGCTCTCTCTTTCTCTGACACACACACTTGCTTTGCCACTCACATACTCTCCTTCCCTTTATTTGGATACCTCTCCCATGTTCACTTTTCATATTTTTTTTAAATTTTTATCATGCCCTTTTTTCTATTCTTCTTTTGCTCACCCTTACATTATGTCTCCCTCTCCTCTCTCTCACACTCTTCTGACTCTCTCCATCTTCTCTCTATTCTCTCTTTCCATCATTTGTTCCCTCCCTTCCTTCCTTTTTTAAGATCATTACTTTGCGTTCTTCTCTATCTCTCTCTTCCTCACCCTATATTTTTCTTTTACCTCCCTCTTTACTGTTCACATTTCTCTCTCTCCTTCCCTCCCACTTTCTCTACTCCCATTCCACCCTCTATCTCTCTCATACTTTATCTTTCTCTTTCACATAATAGCTTCCCCCTGTTGATCTCTCTTTATCTCCTTCTCCCCTCTCTCTTTCTCATGCTCCCTCACTAGTGTTCTCATCTTTTCTCTACTATTTCTAAAACTTTCTCTACATTTTTTCCCACTCTCTCTCTCTCTCTCTCAGTATCACTTTATCTCTCTCCCTCCCAATCCTACGTTTGCTCTATTTCTCTTGTTATTTATCTTTCTCTGTTCCAATCTCACTAAATTTCTCCATCCCTATTCTCTCTCTCTTCTCTTTCATGCCCTCTCCCTCACTCTCTCTATCATTCTTTTCCTCCCTCACTATCGCTCGCTCGCTCCCTCACTCTCTCACTTCTGCTTTCTTTTTCTCTCTATATTTCTCTTCATCCCTCTCTCTCTCCCATTCCCTAGTTCTTTGCCTCACTCTCTGTCTATCCCTCTTCCATTCTATATATTTCTCCCCTTATATCTCAACTTACATCTCTCTCTCTCTCTCCTTCCTTTCCTCTCTTTGTTGCTTCCTCACTAGTCTCTCTCTCTTCTTTCTCTCTCCCTTCCACTATCTCTCATTGTCCCCCTTCTCTCTTTCCCACTCCCTCTTTTGTCCCTCTCTTCTCATACATTTCTCTTACTCTCTCTTTTATCTCATTCTCTCTTACCCTATCTTGCACTCAATCGCTTTCTCTATCTAGCCCTCTCATGGCCTATCTTGCTCTCAATCCCTTTCTCTCACTCCCTCTCTCTCACACTTGCGCTCTATTTCTTCTCACTCTAGTGAGATCTCTCTTTCTCTTTACTCTCTCTATTCTCTCACTCCTTCCTCTTTCTACCTCTCTCTCTTCCTCTCAATCTTCCTCAATCTCACTCACTCTCTCCATCCTCCCTCTCGCTCCAATTTTTTCTTCGTTTCTCTCACTCTTCGTTTTTTTGACTTTATCATCTTTTGTATTTCTTCTCTCGATACTCTTTATCTATTTCATTCTTTTTTTTTTCTTTCTATCTCTTTTTATCTTAATCTCCTTCTCACACTCTTCTTTGTCCCACTCCTCACTATTTATCTCCATCCCTCCCTCCTTCTCTTCCCTTTCCTCTCTCTCCCTTTCTCTTACATTATCCTTTATTCAATCTCTCTACTCTCTAAATCTTCTCTTGCTTCTTTCCCTTCTCTCACTTCCTTTATTTCTCTAAGCTATTACTCTCACTCTTCATGCTTTCTCTCCCCCTCTCTTTTAGTCTATTTTCCTTCTCTCTCATTTTCTTTTTTGGCCTCTTTTCTCTCTCCCTCACTATTTCTATCAATCTCTTACTCTCACTCTTCTCTTTCTCTCTCTCTCTCTCTCTTTCTTTTTCTCTCTCGCACCTTCTCTCTCCCACTCTCTCCCTCCCTTAATCTTTGTCACTCTATCTACCTTCTATCTTTTACTCCCCCTCTCACTTTTTCTCTCTCACATTCTCCATCATTTGCACTCTCTCTTTCTTTAACTCCATCCCTCTCTCTTTCTCCCACTTTCACCATTCCTCTCTCACACTCCATCTTTTGTACTCTCTATCTCTCTTTCACTCCATCCCTCTCCCTCTCCCACTCTGTCCTCGTTTCTTTCTCTATCTCTTCTCTTTCTACCTCTCACTAGCTTTCTCTTCCTCACTATCGCTCTCTATCTCTCCCCTTCTCTTTTTCTCTCTTTATCTCTTTTACTTTCTTTTTTCTCTCAATCTATCTCCTCTTCTCCTTCTCTCTCACCCTTCCTTCTTTCTTTCTTTCTAACTTCGTCAGTTTAGTTCTTTCTCTCCCTCTCCCTCCCTTATTGCCTCACTCTATAATTATCTTCCTCTCTCTCTCTCTCTTCTTGTCTTCATCCCATGTCCCTCCTTCACTCTTTCTACCCCTTTATCCCTCCTATATATCTTTCTTATTTATATTCTCTCTTGCTTTATTTGTCTATCTTACTTTCTCTCTCTTGTCAGTCTTTCTATCTCTTTCCTTACCTCTCCCTCTTCGTCTCTCTCATCTTCCCATCACTCTTAGGTATCTCTCTATCTATCTTTTGTAGTCACACCCTCTTATTCTCTCTATCTCTTTTTCTCTCTCATTCTTTTAATCTATTCGTTCGCTCCCCTTTACTCTCTCCTACTGTCTCTCTCTTCCCTATCCCTCTCTAATACTCTATTTCTCTCTCTATCTCTCTCTTATTATCTATCTCACTCTCTCTCCCTTGCTCTCTCTCTCATTCTCTATCTCTCTATATTTCTCCCACATTCAAGCACTCAAAAAGTCCCACCCCATGTCCTCCTTTCTTTCCCTCTCAATCTCCCTTCTTCTCTCTGTTTCCCTTCTTCATCTCTCACATTCTGCTCTCTCACTCTACCTCTCTCACTCTACCTCTCACACCTTTCTCTCTCACTCTCCTTCTATCTCGATCTCTCAATCTAGTCTCTCTATCTCTCCCTACCTTCCTCCCTCACGCACGACCTTTCCCTCTCACCCTCTTATCGCCCTCTTCCTAGCTCTCTCTCTCCTTTTCTCCTACACACTCTCCCTATCTCCTATCCTTTCTCTCTTTCTCTTTACCACTTCTCCATTTCTTTCTCTCTATCTCTCTCACTCGCTCACTTACTCTCCCTCGCTCTCTCATCTCTCCCACCCCCTCTCTCTTGCACTCTATACCTATCTCTCTCCCTTTCAAGCCGCTCTTCACCTCTTTCTCCCTCACTCACACACACTCTCTCTCCCTCCATCTCCTTATCTCTCTCTCTCTCTCACTGTCTCACACACACACTCTCACTTCCTCCCTTAATCTCTTTTGCTCAATCTCTCTCTCCCGAACTCTCTTTCTCCCTCTTTGACTCACCCACTTTTTTTTCTTTCTCCATACCTATCTTAATCTCTCTATCCCTCACTCTCTCCTCATCTCTCTTCTCGCTTTTCTCCCTCACTCTATCTCTCCCTTTTCATCTCTCCACTTCCCTCTCTCTACCTCTCTCACTTGCTTGAGAACTCTATCTTTCTCTTTCTCTCCATCTCTCTTATAATCTCCCTCTTAAACTTCTCTATATCGGTCCTCTCAATCTCACTTGCTCTAACTCTCTCCACTCTCATCCGCTCCCTCCCTCCCTCACTCCCTCTCTTTGTGTCTCACTCTCCTTCCCTCCCTCACTATTTACCTCTCTCGCTTGCTCTTTCTCTCTCTCATTCTCTATCTCTTATTATTTCTCTTACTGTATCTACTTTCACTCTTGCTCTCTGTCACTCTCACACTCTCTTTCGCTTGCTCTCTCACTTGCTTACTCTTATTTCTACTCCTCTCTATCTCTCTTCCATTCCAATCCTCAAACACTCCCTTCCTACGTCCAACTTTCTCCCCCTACTTATCTCCCTTCTTCTTTTTATTTCCCTCTCCTACCCTTTTTCTACTCTTTTTATCTTCTTCAGACCATTCTCTTTCTCCCTCCCACTTTTTCTCTCAATATCTCTCCTACTCTCTCTCAATCTCTCTCACTCTCTCTCTGTTCTCTAACTCTTTGTCTCCTTATTTCCTTCTCTGTATCAGCCCCTCTATCTCTCCCTCACTCTTCCTATGTCCCTCACTCTTTCTCCGTCTCTCTGTCTTCCATACCTCCCTCCCTCAATCACTCCCACTCACTTTGTCTCATTCTACCTCCCTCCTTCACATCCTTTATCTCTTTATCTCACTCTCCCTTCCTCCCCCTCTTTGTACCTCTCTCTTGCTCTATCCCTTTCTTATCATCTCTCTCACTCTATATTCTTTCTCTCTCACTCTTTATCACTAGCTTTTTTTTCTTTCTCTCTCTCTATATCTCTCTCTTTCATACCCTCTTTCCCTCTCTCTGTCTCTTTTTCTATCTCTCCCTTATTCCAACCCTCAAACACTCCCTCCCTACATTCCTTTTTTCTCCCTACCTATCTCCTTTCCTCTCTCTATTCTCCTCTCCCCCGCTTCTCTACTCACTAAAATCTCTCATACAATGTATTTATCTCTTTCCCTCTCAACCTCTTTCATTCTTTCTTCTCTCTCTTTTTCAAACCTCTCTCTCTTTCTCACATTTCTCTTTTTCTTTCTCGCTCTATTTCCATCTTCCTTTCTCCTTCAATTTTCTCTCTATCTTTCTTTCTCTAATAACATTGCTTGCTCTCTCTCACTTGCTCTCCCCCAGTTTCTCTTGCCCTCTCTTATCTCTCTCATACCCCTCTCTTGCAATCTCTGTCTATCTCTCTCCCTTTATATACCTCTCTCTCTCCGTCTTACCTCAATCTCTACCTCTCTCCCACTTTGACTCTCTCAACCTGTCTCCATCCTTCTCTTTGTCTTTCTCCCCCTCTCTCACACTCTCTCCCTACCTCCCTGCCAAACTCACTCTCTTCTGTCTCTCCATCCCTCTCTTCTGCCCGACCCTACCTCTCCTTTCTCTATCAACATACTTATCATACTCTCTCTATCCATTTCTCTTTTCCCATCTCTGTCATACCTCTCTACATATCTCTCTCTCCTTTCTCTCCCTCCCTCCATCTCTCCCCGACTCTTTATCTCTCTCATCTTTCTCTATGTCTCTCAACCTCCCTATTTTAGTCTCTCTCACTTGCTTGTTCATTTTATCTCTCCCACATTCTCCCTCTTCATTCTCTTTCTCTCTCTCTTACTTCTCTCTTTATTAATCATATCCATCTCACTCTTACTCTCTTCACCTCTCTCCCTCCCTCCCATAATCTAACTCTTTCAGTGTCACTCTCCCTCCCTCCTTCACTTTATCTCCTTATCTCACTCTTCCTCCCTCTCTCTCTTTTATCCTCTATCATGCTCTTGGATACCTCTCCCAAAGGAAGAGCCACCGGACCTAGAGGGTCGACGCATAAAGTGTGAAATCATGTGGGTGAAGAGTCCATGTACAAAGAGGCAAATCAACTTGTGAGGAAGGAATGCTAGAACTAGAGGGTCAGCGCATGAAGTTTAAAGTGTTGATCATTAGGGTATCTCTATTCAGTGATCGGGTTCTCTCCCTCGTTATCGTCCCCAGCCTCGACCTCGGATGCGAGTTTTGTGGGAGTGTAGACCCATCAATTGCTTTGCAGCTTGAAGTTTTCTTGAATTTCAATGGTGGGTGAAGAGCCCACGAGAAGGCAAGCCTTTCTTCCAAAAGAAGGGTCGTCGGACTCGAAGGGCCGAAACATAAAGCGTAACAGGAGTGGGTGAAGAGCTCACGAGAAGGCATGCCTTTCTTCCATAAGAAGTGTCGCTGGACCCAGAGGGCCGACACATAAAGTGTAAGAAGGTAGTGGGTAAAGATTCCACAAAGCTTCTAGGAGCCTTTCATGCCATTCATAGTTTTTTTTTATTGGCATATAGATATTTCTTTATTGAGCTCATTAGAATCTCTCTCTTCTTTTTTATCCCTGGCTAAGCCGCTATCGAGAATGATTTGGCATGACATGCCAAATTGATCTGGTATGAGGAGCTCTCATGTAAGCATCCCACAATGACCAGATATACCATGCAAAATATGAGATTTTACAAAATACAGGTTCGAGTGGGATTTCCCTAGCCCCTGTCCTTTAATTCTTTTCACCCTTGCCCTAAGTAAGCATCTTCATTCGTATTAGGGTGTGAAGGAAATGTTTTCATTTTGGAGATGTTTTTAAATCCATTACTTATGTATCAATCATCCCAATGTCACTTAAACAATTCTCTGAACATAATATCCTTAAGGATCATATCGGTAGAATTTTAAGATCAGAAAGTTCTTTATATTAAATTTTCTCATTTTTCCACTCACCTCAAGTTTCTTCTCAAGAGTGTTGATGCGATTTTTTTTTCTTCTTTTTTTGTTTTGAAGCCTTTCACATTTTTTTTTCTGTTTTCCTGAGAATGGCTACTTTTGGTGAGCTTCTTTTTGTTATAAAGCAATTTCTTTTGACTCAAAAATTTCCTGAATAAAGATTATTAGGATTTTATGGCTCATTACTTGTCAAGTTTCCATCGGTCTAACTGAATGAAAAAGTAAGAGATCTAAATAGCCTTTGAAACCACTCACGTCTCAATGACACCCATCTAGTCATTCTGAGGTGTTCTCAGAACTTACATGAAAGTTTATTAAAGGAAGGGATTCAGTCATCGAAACTTAGTTTGAATCCTCAAAACCATGAGGATTTTAAATCCTAAAAAGGTGCATACATGGTATGGCTTAAGCTTATCCTTAGAATCTATCCTAGATTCAACCTCAAGAATCATGAAAGGCGAACCCAAG
Source organism: Phalaenopsis hybrid cultivar (assembly GCA_002079205.1). Taxonomy (NCBI): domain Eukaryota; kingdom Viridiplantae; phylum Streptophyta; class Magnoliopsida; order Asparagales; family Orchidaceae; genus Phalaenopsis; species Phalaenopsis hybrid cultivar. Next base: position 118,714 of record JXCR01143863.1, read on the forward strand.
ACAAGACCAACTAAGGGGTGTGGTTCCTTTCGGAACCATGTCAACGAAGTCCAAAAATTGGAGTCAGATCATCAAAATATGGAAAGATAACTCGGTCAAATAAGTAGAGTCTAATCGGTAACATCGGATATTGAGGTATCCTGATGAGTCATGGACTAATTTATAGAGACTAAGCATTCTAATTAGTTTAAAATGACTACTGACAAGGTGATAAAAATCAGCCCTGTCAAATAAAGAATATCCATAAGGTTGGATATGGGAGAGGTGAATCAATCTCGAAATGATGATCTTTCACCAAGAACAGATTAAAAAGTCAACAAGGCTCTAGATAGGTGAGACACCAAATCCTAGTAAGGTTCAGAGTAACTGATGAAATCAAATTCATAGACATGTAGAATGGTTTTAGTAACAAAAAGCACTCATCAATAGCCTAGCCTAAAGGCAAACAAGTTCAAATCAAACTGGGAGATGTGTATCCCAGCTAAACATGGATCGACCAAGACTAGCAAGGTGGTCTAATAAATACAACATGTCATCGACAAATAGGTTTTGGGGTGTCCCCCAATTAGAGTAAGAACATCAATAATAGCCTTATTTAATAGGTAGAAAGAGGTAAACCCTTACCGTCAAATGTAGAAAGCTGCTCTACACACAGTGTCGGGATATCAAAAGATGTGGTGGAATAAATTTTCCTAACCCATAAGGGCATCGCCAAAGTAGGGCGATCAACTTCTATCCTCAAACAAGGTGAGAATCGATGGAGGTGTGCCCCAGACCTCCCTTTATCAATGTAGAACAGATTCATCTTTATCGATGAAGAGAAAGCCACAACATTTTCCTTATGACTTATGGAAAGAGTGGGCACATCAAGTGTGGGCAAAGCCGCTACATCAGGATCATGATGATACATGGCACAAAATCTGGTACAGTGGCACTAAGTACCACACCAAGGGTCCCATACAACACCTAGGTGAGTCTCATGGCATGTATGATAGAAAGCAAAAATCCTGGTCTCAAAATGGACCAACAGGTGAACCTCGGTCTCCTACTACGAGGGCCTATAAGATAAGAGGAATAAAGAAGTTCTTGGATATTTGGAGGATCCGGGTAAGGAACTTCTTTCAAGAAAGAGGACCTAATCCTAGTAGAAGGGAAATTAGAATCCCAATAGGTATAGAGACATGTGGTTGAGTCATTTGCTTTAGTTGCAGCGATCTGACCCTATTCCTCTTGACGCCCTTGCCCAATGTAAAGACAGGCGAGACCTCAGAGAAATCTAGAATAATGGGGGTTAGGATGGTCATCAAACCAGTGAAAAGATTTCCCTTTAAAGAGGAAGCTACTCCTACAATCTTTTAATTTAGAGAACTTGTGGTAGCAATGACAACAAGGACTGCAAGGTGAGAATAACCTATGCCCTGAGGAGGAAAGAACCTCCTAGCAATCGTAGCTAGAGTATAGCTCACATAGCCAAATAGAGGAGAGGAAAGATTCTCAGCTGACAGGATCTCAGCATTATTCCATGTTGGAACCAAAACGCGCCATGGCGGAGACTCAGTCCACACCACCAAAGGACAAAACGGTGATTCTCAATCGATGGGATATAAGCATGATCATCGACCAGAACCAAAAAGAGCCATGGTGGGGACAGACAACACCACCAGGGGACGGTACCGTATAAGGTAACTCTAGCACTCTTAGATAGTGCAACATCAACAAGGATGGAAATCCCCAAAACATGGAAGGACTACAAAAGAGGCTAGGAAATGGGAAAGAGCGTTGTAACGCATCACCATCCGATATTATCCTCTTCATCAGAGGGAAAGTAGCACCAATACAAGCTACTACAATGAAAGAAGTGTCACATGCACAACTCCTTTTTCAAATGAGGGCATGTATCAGACATCCAGTAGGGTCGTGCTCCGCCCAACTAGGGACACTAGCACAATGACTCATAAATTTGGGGGTCAAAGGCACCTCTTAAACTGGAATCAGGACAGGTATAGAAACCTGAAGCAAAACATGCTTCTAAATTCTCAACAATCTACTCCTAGTCCTCCTAGCCTTCCTTCCTAATCAGGGGACAGGTGGATTCTTAGGGGAACCAGAACAGAAAAAGAGAGAACCGGGACTGAAGTCACGCCGGCGATAGTAATGAAAAAAATACTACTTACAGAAGGCTCACCTACCTATAGCAGGGAGATCAGTGAGAACACTAAGGAATGGGTCTAGAAAAGCAAATTTCTATGGTAGCTCGCATCGCGCCCGCTTCTCTTGCAAAAAGAGACCGACGCTTGATAATGACGTGTCATAGGAATAGATTTTTGAGAACCAATTCCTCAGTGAGAACATGTCATTATCAAGCGTCGGTCTCTTTTTGCAAGAGAAGCGGGCGCGACGCGAGCTACCATAGGAAAAACAACTCGATATGCACTACTCCATTTTTGAGTAGGTGGGCACAAAGCAAACACCTAAAGGGCATATAAACAACTCAATATGCATGTCTCCCATTTTAATGGGGAGGGCATAGAGCAAAACACCTCAGAGGGTGTAGAAATGACTAAATATGCATGTCTCCCCTTTTAAGTGGGAGGGCAAAGAGAAAACATCTCAAAGGGTGTAGGATCACGTAAGGTAATCCCATAGGGGTGCTCAAAATGAATGAAGGTTGTAGCGCCTTCAGGAGCACAGAAACACTCTGGAAGAAGGGAAAGGCTTTCCCGGTGACAACAATCGTGTCCATCTTCTTGCTCATTGATACACCAAAAATATATGCATTTTTAGACCCATATTTTATACTCATTTTTGGTGATATTGTATTTTAATGGAAGGTATTTTCTATGTTTTATTGTAGGTTGTTGATTTTTAGGATTTCAAGAAAAAAGGAAGCAAAAAGTATTGAATTTGGAGCAAAAATGGAGAAATTAAAAATTTGTTCAGCACTCATGGTGCCATTTGACAAAGACTTAGGATTTAATTACGAGCCTCTGGCACGCTATTGTCGGTGGAAGCCCTGTTTCTAGAAGATTCAACGAATTTGGACCTTTTTGAAGATTTTTTGGATGCATCTATTGGAGAACCAACCTAGGCTCTATTTAGGGCCAAATTTTGAACAGAACCCCCCTCGTACCATTTCAAATTCCTCCACTCATTTTAGTTTTCCTCTTCACACACCTACAGTTCATGCCATTTAGTTATTGTTTTTATAGCTTTGAGTTTTTATGGTGAGTTTAAGTGTGAATTCTGTTCTATGAAGTGTTGGAGAGGAAGAGAAGTGAGAGATTTATTCTTCCTACATTTTCTAAATAAGGCTACAAAAAATTTGCTTTGAGAAAGAGTTTCAGATAAGTGTTGTTTGTTTATTATTTTTGTATGAACTTTCGGGATTTGCTTTGAGAAAGAGTTTCAGATAAGTTTTATTTGTTTATTAGTGTTGTATGAACTTTCTTTTATATATAAATTTTTTGTTTTGTTGTATTTTTTTCATGAAGTCTGAGTAGATTCCTTTATCTTTATCCCTACTATGAGATATGGTGAAATGAAGAGATAATGTAGATGTGTCAATATTAAAATTTAAAATAAATTGTGATGGTTTTTTCAACTCCGTACTTAATTTACTTTTTGATTTGGCCAATTGAATTGTTAAAATATGTTATGAAACATATGATCCGAGAAATGGAGTATGAGTTCTACAACAAAGTGAGAATCACATTTAGGTCCAGGAAGGAGTATTTCGTTCATGGAATTAAGTGCAAATAAATAGGGAAATATACTTTTCTTTGTGTAGAATTGGAGATTTCTAGGGTGACAGACTAAAAATCCCTAATTTGATCATAGTGTTTAAAAACTAAAGCGAGATTTAGCCTTCAGGGGAAGGGAAGTGAGAGCTCTAGAGTGGGTGCCAGTATCCTTCTAGCCTAGCCACGGATTTAGGGACTAAACCTAAGATTAACCAATGATTTTCTAAAACACTAAATCTGGGTAGAGAATTAAAATTATTCCTATTTGGCAAAATACATATATAAACCATTTATCTCATCTCATTTAACCAAAAACTCATTATAGTGGGAAAGATGGTTCTATATATTAGAAAACTTCATCACATAAACATAGTTTAATAGTTATTAATTTTAAACCCTGCTTTTAAATTTTGCTAGTAGTAAATAATTTAGCTTTGATAGTATCTTAAACTTTCAAAATTAGTGATAGTAATTTTGATTGATTTCTATGAATTTTCTAGTTAATTTATCATTTCAAATTTTAACCTTCCTTGTGGGATCGATATTTGAGACTTAAAAAGAAAGTCTTATATTACTTGATAACGATACATATATTTGCGTAGAATCCCAACTTTAAGTGTTTAACTTTATTATTCATAAAATACCACATCAAGGTATTGTCACCGTTACAAAGCGGAGTCAACTTTATAAATTTTACACAACTATATTTTCCGGGATCAAGTTTTTAGCGCCGTTGTCGGGTAAGGTAACCGTAAATTAAGTAGATTTGGTAAATTAGGAAATTTAGAGATAAAAATATACAAAATACAAAATATTAAAAAAAATTATAAAATCAAAAATCCAAAAATAAATAACTATATATTTAAGAGTATTTTTAAGAAATTTTTCTTTGCTTATTATATTTTTTTATGTGAAATATTAGATCTGAAGGTTTGGTACTTTAGGATTTATAATTAGAAAGTAATATTAGAAAAATTTGAAAACAACAAAAGAAATTAAAATTTTAAACAAAATGGCGAATAACTTAGATAATCAAATAAGTGAAAATCGACAATGTCCTTTAAGAGATTATGTTAATCCAACAGCAGATGAACTTCACATAACTATTCAAAATCCTGATGTTGCTGCTAATTTATTTGAACTTAACCTGCTATTATCCAAATGCTACAAAATAATCAGTTTGGAGGAACACCTATTGAAGATCCTAACTTACATCTTGCTAGTTTTCTTTAAATTTGTGCTATTTTTAAATATGACGGAGTGTCTAATGATGGTGTTAGGCTTAGACTTTTTCCTTTATCATTACAGGATAAAGCCAAATCTTGATTAAACTCTTTAACACTTGGATCTATCAGAACTTGGGGAGAACTATCACAAAAATTCTTGGCTAAATAATTTCCACCCTCGAAAATTGCCAAGCTTAGAAACGACATTACATCTTTTTGTCAGTTTGAAGGGGAATCAATATATGAAGTTTGGGAAAGATTTAAGGACCTCCTTAGAAAATGTCCATATCATGCTTTACTAGATTGGTTAATAATTCAAACTTTTTTACAATGGATTAGTAGGATCCCTTAGATTTATTATAGATGCTATTGCAAGTGGATCTTTAATGTCAAAACCTTCTGATGAAGCATACTCTTTAATAGAAGAAATGGCTACTAATAATTTTAAATGGCCCTTTGAACGGGTAAATCCTAAGAGAGTAGCTAGTATTCATGAATCTGATGCAATGTCTATTTTAATATCTCAAATTGTTGTTATATCGAAAAAGATTGATCAAATTGGTGTGAAATATTCTCAATTACACCAGTATTAGAAGAAAATTCACTAAGATAGATAATTGATACTCAATCATCTTATGAAACTTTGAATGTTATTAATAATCAAAATAAAAATCCTGATTCAAACTATTACAATCATGGATGGAAAAATCACTCTAATTTTAGTTAGAATAATTATAATAATTCAATGAACCCCTTAAGAAATTTAAATAACCAAGGAAATCATAATTATCGACCTTATTATCCTCCTAGATTTAACTTTAACCCTAACCCACAAGTTAAGGAAAAGAAGTTAATGATGAAAGAGGTAATGTTGAATATGGGAAATCAAATACAAAATCAAGGGGCTGCTATATGAAATATTGAAAATCAATTAGGACCTATGGCTACTGCACTTAGTAACAGATCTTCAGGAAATCTTTCAAGTATTGTAGAACTTAATCCCAAAGATCTAAATAACAAATTAAAGCAATTCAATTATGAAGTGGAGAAGAAGTTGAAACAATAATCTAAAGAGAAACAGGAGTTGATGAGGAGAAGGAAGAGATGGAAAGTGGCCATAATGAAAATGAGCAAACACAAGTTTCTTTAGAAAAACCATTACCTCTGTTTCCTCAATGACTAAAATAGAAGAATAAAGACAAACAATTTACAAAATTTTTGGAAATCTTAAAAAAGTTAACTATAAACATTCCTTTCACTGAAGCTTTGGACAAAATTCCAAGTTATGTGAAATTTATGAAAGATATACTAAACAAGAAAAGGAAGTTTGCAGATCATGAGGTTGTTGCACTTAGTGAAGAGTGTAGCGCTATTATCCAGAAAAAGCTTCGTGAAAAGTTAAAAGATCCTCGTAGTTTTACTTACCTTGTGCAATTGGTGAAAAGTTTTATGGAAAAGCCTTATTTGATTTAGGAGCAAGTATCAATCTTATGCCTCTATCAATTTTTAAATGTTTAGATTTAGGAGAGATTTCCCCTACTACTATAACTCTTTAGTTAGTTGATCAACCAATCACTTATCCTAAAGGAGTTATAGAAGATGTATTAGTAAAAGTGGGTAAATTTAATTTCCCTGTAGACTTTATAGTATTAGATTTGGAAGAAGATAAAGAGATTCCTATTATTTTGGGGAGACAATTTCTTGCAATAGGGAGAGTTGTGATAGATGTGCAAAAAGGAGAATTAATAAGGAGAGTTAATGATCAAGAAGTAAAATTTAATATTGCAAAAGCTATGAAATATCCTACAATAGAAAAAAATAATGAATGTTTTAGGATGAACTTACTGATTATCTAAGCCATGAGCAATTTAAGAAAGAGTTTATAGAGAAATTAAAGCAAGAAGAATTTATTGAAAATGAGGATGAAATAAAAGAAGAAAATTTAGATTATATTCAAGACAAATTTGAAACTTTAGATTTGTTGGAAAATGATAATAAAAATCTTATTCCTTCAAGTATTAAACCACCTGAACTTGAACTGAAAGTATTACCTGCTCATTTAAAATATATATTTTTAAAAGATTCATCTACATTCCCTATGATGGACTTTAGCAGATCTTAAAGGAATTAGTCCTTCCATTTGTATGCATAGAATTTTATTAGATGAATAATACAAACCTAAAGCTGATCCTCAGAGGAAATTAAAACCAATAATGAAATAGGTTGTTAAAAAAGAATTTTTAAATGGTTAGATGCTGGAATTATATATCACATTTTAGACAGTTCTTGGGTAAGCTCAATTCACTCTGTTCCAAAAAAGGAGGAGTGACCGTTGAAGCAAATGAGAAAAATGAATTAATTCCAATAAGACAAGTTACTGGTTGGCTAATCTGTATAGATTATATAAAATTAAAATTGGTCACCAGGAAAGATCACTTTCCTTTACCCTTTCTTGATCAATTGTTGGATAGATTGGCTGGAAATAAATATTACTATTTTTAGATGGATATATCGATTATCATCAAATTCCAATTGCTCCTGAGGATAAAGACAAGATAGCATTTACAAGACCTTATGGAACATTTGCTTTTTGTAGAATGCCTTTTGGACTATGCAATGGACCTGCAACATTTTAAAGATGTATGATGTTAATATTTAGTAATTTGATTGAGCATGGAATGGAAGTATTTTTGGATGATTTCTCTGTATTATGGACTTCATTTGAATTATGCTTAAAAAATTTAGAAAAAGTTTTCAAATTATGTGAAAAAATCAACCTAGTACTAGAGTGGGAAAAATGTCAATTTATGGTTCTAGGAGGAATTGTACTTGGGCATAAAATTTTTGAAAATGGCATGGAAGTAGATCCTGCAAAAGTTCAAGTTATTGAAAAATTGCCACCACCGACTACAGTTGAGGGGTACGAAGTTTTATAGGACATGTTTGTTTCTATAGGCATTATATGAAGAATTTTTCAAAAATAACTAAGTCATTATGCCAACTTTTAAAAAAAGATATGAAATTTGATTTTAATGAGGAATGCATAAAAGCATTTGAATTGTTGAAAGAAAAATTAATCACTGCACCTATAATAGTACCACCTGATTGGGAAAACCATTTAATATAATGTGCGATGCTAGTGATTATGCTATTGGAGCTGCTTTAGGATAAAGGCACAACAAAGTTTTTAAAGTAATATATTGTGCTAGTAAAACTCTGAATGATGCTCAAATTAACAACACTACTACTGAAAGAGAGTTATTAGCTATTGTCTATGCCTTTGATAAATTTAGACCTTACTTAATTGGAACTAAATGTATAGTGCATAGAGATCATTCTACTATTAAATACTTAATGCAAAAGAAGAATGATAAACTAAGGTTAATTAGATGGATACTTCGATTGCAAGAGTTTGGTGTTACTATAGTTGATAGAAAAAGAAATGAAAATCAAATAGCTGATCATTTGTCTAGACTAGAAAAAGAAATATTAACTAATTTTGTAAATAAAATTTTAAAAAATTTCCCTCATGAAAAATTATATAGTATTGATGAAGTAGATACACCGTGGTATGCTGATATAGTAAATTATATTGTAAGTGATATTCTACCACCATATATTAAGAATCGACAATTAAAAAATTTTATATATGATTCAAAATTCTATTTTTGGGATGACCCATATTTATATAAATAATGTAAAAATCTTAATTTATTAGAAGGTGTATGCCTTATGAAGAAACTCAACAAATAATTGAAAGATCTCATGATTCTGAATTTGGTGGACATTTTGGAATAAATAGAACTGCTTATAAAATTTTGCAAGCTGGATTTTATTAGTCTACTCTTTTTAAAGATGTTAAAGAATATATTAAAACATGCGAGCGATGTCCGCGAGTAAGAAATATTTTTAGAAGAAATGTAATGCCTCTAAATTACACATTGGAAGTTGAAATTTTTGTTGTGTGGGGATTAAATTTTATGGGACAATTTATGCCTTCATTTGAAAACTTATATATATTACTTGTTGTTGATTATATGTCCAAATTGATTAAAACTGTTGTTGTAACTAAATGTGATGCTCAGAGTGTTTCTAAAATTTTAAATAGAAATATTATTAGAAGATATGGAATGCTGAAAGTAATTATTACAGATAGAGGATTCCATTTTAGAAATAAGAGAAAAAAGAAATTGATAAATAAATATGATATTAGGCATAGATTATCTACTGTTTATCAAACTAGTAGTCTAGCATAAATATTGAATCATGAAGTAAAACGAGTTTTAGAAAAAACTGTAAATCCTTATAAATTGGACTAGTCTGCTAGATTAGATACTGCATTATGGGCATACAGAACTGCTTATAAGACTCCTATAAGAACGTCCCCATATCGACTTATTTTTTGAAAAACATGCCACTTACCAGTCAAATTGGAGCATAATGCATTTTGGGACATTAAGGAATTTAATTTTAATTTAAACGATGCTGGTGAGAAAAGATTATAGCAACTTAATGAACTTGAGGAGATCAGAAATGAAACATATGATAATGTAAAAATCTATAAGGAGAAAATGATAATATGGCATGATTGGAAGATTATTAATAAAAAGTTTGAACCTGGATAAGAAGTTCTTATATATAATACAAGATTGAGTATATTTTGAGGAAAACTGAAATCTAGATGGTTATGACCATTTAAAGTGATTAAAGTCTATCATTATGGAACTGTGTTATTAAGGATTCTAAAACTGGAAAGATATTTAAAGTTAATGGGCATCAATTGAAACATTATTATGAAGGACACACACCCCAATTTAAAGAAGTTTTAATGTTAAGTCAATTCAACTAAACTAATGGTATGTCGGGCTGACGACGTTAAACAAAGAGCTTTGTGGGAGGCAACCCATATATGAATCTATATATCTATATTTTACTATTTTTTTAATAAATGTGTTTATGTATAATAAAATGATAGTATTTTTAAGTCCTACACAATTTTATTTATCATAAATTAGGACAAATATTGGTATTAGAGGAAAATTTTGAATCAAATTGAACAAAACAAATTTCAGACTCAAATTTGGCCTCTGGTGTCGATGGCGCCCAACTAAAGGACCATGGCACCAATAGTGTCATCGGGACCACCGACGGCGTCCTGAGCATTTTCCACGTACTAAACGGTTTTGGCAGACTTTGGCGGGATTTCGCTCCATATAAACCATCGAGAGGTGCTTTTAAAGTCCTAAAAATTGACTTGGACATCTAAAAACTTCCTAATTTCGAATTTCATGGTTTCCAATTCTAGAAATACTTCAAGGTATGAAGTTTTCAATAGAAGAAAATTTATCAGTTTTGACGCGCAGAAATTATATGACAAAGTCATCACAAAGAAGAGACTTAGCACGGAGAGAGGCTTTGTCAATCATGGAGTTAGTAATCCAAGTTCATAGATTGAGAAAATCATTATACAGACGTTGGGAAGTTTTGTGCTACACTACCGCAGCAATTGTAGTACCCGTAGAAAAGAAGTTCTATGCTAACCTACATCGAATTACCCAAGGAGTTGTCTTCATTCGAGGTAAGGTTGTACCATTTACTCCGGCTCAAATTAATGATTTGTATATGAAAGAAAACGTTTCAATCTGTCATTATACAAATTTTATCGTGATAAAAGATATGATGCAAGAATTATATAATTTTCTAACGGATGAACATGAAAATTGAGAAATCAGAGATGAGAGATATGTTAGTTTCTCTGCTTCGCTGCTTAACCCAATTTCAAAATAATGGCATTTATTCATATCTGCAAAACTACTACCTACCATAAAAAATAGTAGAGTTACAAAAAAGTGTCTTTCTAAACTATTGCTTTCAAATGGAAAAACCTATCAATATAGGGTCAATTATTTTCAAATCTGTTATGGGTATTATCATGAATGGGCTAACATATGGACTTGGCATCCTTCTACAATTTTTCTACTTTGTAGTCAATCTCAAGTTCAATATGAAAGTTAAAAAAAGTCTTACTACCTTGGGAGCCCATGATTCCTATTGATGGAAATTGCATAGGAAATGGAAATAAAGCATTAGATTGTATTTTGGATCATTCATCACATGCTTCAACACCATTGATGTCACCAGCAGTTGGAAGTTCATTATCTTTGGAGAGGAGAATGAAGAAAATAGAAAGAGAACTTCAGAGTATTACGAATGCAATAGGAAATCTTAACTACCTTTTTGATCACCTAGATTGGAGGATGAAGGAGAACTTTGATCATACAGGAACAGTTGAAGCAGGATTGGTACAGATGTTCAAGAAAAATGGATGGTCAATGAAAATTTGACTCATCAGTACCTGTACCGACCCTTCTACAATTTATATGTCCATTGCCAGTCTGTGGGAGATATTAGAGGAGGAGAAAGTACTAAAGAAGAGGTAGATTAATTGAAGAAGTTAGACTCTCTACTATTTTAAAATACTTATGATTTAATGTAATTGTGTGAATTTAATTTACTTTACTTTTCTTTAGAACTTTGATTATGAGTATATTTTTGTGTCAGCGTTCTAGTGTTGTGGCTTGATTTCAACAATGAATTATAATTTAGTTTACTTTGAAGATGTGGAAATGTGATTAGAAAAATGTATTTGTAAGAAATGTATTTTCATATATATAAAAGTTAGTTTGATGTGTTTGTGAAAATGTTAGTTTGTGAATTATTTTTAGATGAAATATAATTTTAAAAAAGACTAAATAAACTTTGGAGTAAATTGAGAGAAAATTGAAATTAAAAAAATAAAATAAGTGAATTTTTTGCCACTGGCGCCGACGACGCCGGATGGGGGTCGAAAGCGCACTCGACCAGAACCGACCCAAACACCCATAAAATTCACAATTTGCACAGTGAAATTCCATTTTTACCCCTTGAGTCACCTTCAACCTCCGGATTTTGCATCTAAGGCTTGCTTTTACTAGGATTTGAGACAATTTTAAGGAAAACAAAGCTTGGATTTCATCTTCTATAGGTAAGAGCTACACTTTGAACTCAAAATTTTTTATTTTCACCAAGGATTTTTCTTACATTGTTGAGATCCGAAATTTTGAGATTTGTTTGGAAGATTTTAAGAAAATCTTTAGGTGAAGAACTCTTACTTAGTAGATTTTAGTTTAAAACGTTCCACATTGTCATTTTCAGAATTTTTGGGAATTTATTTGGATTTTATCAAATTCTTGTAGATTTATCATTGCACCTAGAATGAGCTAAAGAAAGAGAAAGGTAGATTTTGATGATCAAAAGTTTATCAATCACAAGGCCAACATTGCTTCAATAGTATACGTACAACTAAAAAAGTGATTTCAGATCGAGGATTTAAAAATCCAATAGGAGAAGTCGAGAGAGTAATCAATGCTCGGTAGTGGGAGAATTTCTGCTACTTTACTGTCGAGGTGATTATTGGTGTAGTGATAGAGTTCTACGTCATATTCAAGGAGACTTTTGAAGACTTTGTGTTTGTTTATGGGAAAATGGTGGAGTTTACTCCAAGGAAGATTAATGAATTTTATCAGTTGGAAGATGTGTATAGCTGCCAGTACAAATCGTTTCTACTACAAATGAGGCCTTGGATGAGGTTAATTCCTTTCTTACTGATGGAAGAGGAACCTGGAAGGTGAAGAATGGAGTTAAGGTAAACTTTCCTCGTTCTATGTTAAATGTAGTAACTAAGGCCTGGCATTTCTATTGCTTTTGGAGAGACTATTGAAGCTTTAGCACACCCTGCCCTAATCTTTTCACTATGTAAACAAGCAGGAATTGATTATAGACTAGAGGAGGAGAGGATTGAACCTCTAAAACCTATTGGGCCTGCCAATATAAAGACTTATGAATCTCATATTAGATGGAGATCTGGAAGGAGAATCAGGGATATTCCTTCTACTTCAAGTGCTTCTAGTACCCCTACTATCCAAGAACTTATGGAGCAAATGATGATCTAAAAGGGAGATATTTTGAGAATGGATCATAAAATGGAAAATATGGAGGGCAGAAATGCTTACTTTGATGATTTGATAAGATAGAAGTTTGAATACGATGCTGCTTATGATGATGCAATGGTCAAATTCATGAAGGGTGAAAACTCATTTCAGTTTCCTACTCACCCTATTTTTACTCAATATCAACAGTAGAATTTGGATGTAGAAGAAGAAGAAGAAGAAGAAGACGATGATTGGTGATGCTTTAGTTAGATTTTTTATTTTTTATGTTTAATTGTGCTTTATTGTTGAGACCATATGTTTGTGGACTGTGATACTTTATTTTTGTTGTTTGTTGTGTTCTGAACTTTAGATTTGTGAATTTCTGGAAGTTATTAGTTCTTAGTACTTTGTTAGATGTATTTTTAGTTAAGTCTTTCTTAGCAAATTTTTATATGTATTATATGTTATTTAATGTTTTAAGTCCTGTAGCTTTTCACATTAGCACCTACAATATTTCATAGTTAAGTTTTAAATCAGAACCTTAAACAAGTATGACTTTTCTTTATGTATTAAATGTTTTCTTAACCCTTGATTTTTCAGTTCTTCATTTAAAATCTTTTAAAAATTTAATTTTGGGGGGAAGAGAAATTCCTTTTTAAAAAAAAGTAACTTAATTTTATTTGTCCTCAATTAGTTATATTTTCAAAATATTTTAAAAATTTTTTAACATGACATTTGGTATTAGAGGGTAACTTTAGATAAATATATCTATGTTTCTAAATATATAGTAAACTTAAGTAAAACTTTTAAATAATAAAGGTTAATTTTAAAGATTAAGATGATTTGGTATGATAGAATAAGACTATGTTTTTCTATTTTTAGTAAAGGAATTTGTAATTTTGAAGTATTAAAAATCTTAGAGATTCATGTAAGAAGAAAGATTAAAACTTTATGAAAAATATTTAAAGCTATTATAAACTTATAAAGTGAAGGATTGTGAAAAATTTGTAACTTTAAGAAAGGGATAGTGAAGTTCAAAATCATTAAAGGTTTTCCAGGTATAGTAATCCTCGCATGAAAAGAAAAAGAAAAAAAGAAAAGAAAAGAAAAGAAAAAGGATTGAAAATAATCTTGAAAAGAAAAAAAGAAAAGAAAAGAAAAAAGATGTGAGGAGAAGCTTGAGGAGATACTTAATTAAAAATTGGCTTCACTTGAATCAACTTAAAGAAGAATGCTTGGCTACATTTTCTAAACATACATTTCAATATTAGCATATTTACTAGTAAAGTTTCATGTTCTTTTTCATATGGATATTCTAAGTGGCTTTAATATGAATAATTTGCAATTTTCCTTAAAAAGAATAGAGAATAAAAAATCTTAGACTTGACTACTAGATATTCTTATACCTTTAGTATTAACTGGAGTTATTCTGAATTTTTCTTAAGTGATGATATTTTATCTAGTGAACTAAGATATGCAAATCTAGAAGTTAAAATCTTTATCATAAGTCATATTTTTATGTATTAAAGGAGTTACTTGAGGACAAGTAACTTTTAAGTTTGAGGGATTTTGATACACCAAAAATATATTCATTTTTAAACCCATATTTTATACTCATTTTTTGTCATATTGCACTTTAATGGAAGGTATTTTCTATGTTTTATTGCAGGGTGTTGATTTTTAGGACTTGAAGCAAAAATGATTGAATTTGGAGCAATAATTTAGAAGTTAAAAATTTGTTCAACGCTGACGGTACCATTTGATAGAGACTTGGGATTTAATTACGGGCCCCTGGCGCCTACGACGCCAAGATGGGTTGCCAACGACGCCAGTGTCGGTAGAAGCCCTGTGTCTAGAAGATTCGATGAATTTGGACAAATTTTGAAGAGTTTTTGGATGCATCTATTGGAGAACCGACCTAGGCTCTAGTTGGGGCCAAAATTTGATCAGAAACCCCCCCCCCCCCC